>NQLW01000095.1:3190572-3220244 GCA_002312845.1 Kalanchoe fedtschenkoi
GTTCAAAATCGGTTGGTTCGGTTTGAAATCAGTCAGTTCGGTTCGATTTGAAATTTTAAAAAACTGTTCGGTTTGAAACGGGTAGGTTCGGTCCGGTTTGAAATGTTAATAGTTTGATTGCGGTTTCAAATTTTAAAAAACCGATAACTAATAATTTAATTCAGAATTTAATTTTTACGAACCGAACCGAACCCGTCGATTCGACGGGTACTCTGCCTAGTTATAGTTAAATAACAAATTCTAACAACCGACCGGACTGAATGGGTTTTGTTTGTTTTTCAGTTATTTATTAAAATATGTTTTATAATATCTGTCAAATTTGGCCTGATCCATCTATCTGATCCCGTCTAAAAACAAATCGAATTTGCCTCGATCTTCCATCCACTAGTTTTTTTATTCAAATTTCGATCTTGTTTTCGATCCAATCTGATCCACGTTCGGATGATCCAGTCTTATTCAGGTTTAGGCTGGTATGCGATCCTAATTAGAGGAGCCATGAGAGACTTTATTATACAAGGGTAAAAGAGTAATAACAATTTGAATATATGATATTATATAGATTATTTGTTGTCATAAAATCTCTCAAATATTCAGAAATTTTGAGAACTTTTGTACATAAATAAAAGTGTAATAACAGTTATAGAATTACACTAATTATTTGGTGTCAGGGAAATATCTAGAATATTTCAGAGTTTCAATATATTTCAATGTACAAGGGCGGAAGAACAATAATATTTCACGTCATTTCGCACTGTATAATGGAAATGTTAGATCTGAAGTCTAAAGATAGAAGTATTATTTATTAGAAACATCTTCTTCATACCATTTTATTTGCCATCATGATGAAAGATGATGATGAGAATTCAATTTCAACATTTTCATCTACAAACACAGTCGGTCTATCAAATTAATAATTTATCATAAAATAATAAATAACTCTTTTTTTAATATTTTATGTAGAAAATGATATTTCCCTTTTACTTACAATTACATAACAATGCTTTCTTACCCAACTTTTGATCTTTTTTTCGGTTCTTGCCGAATTTAATATTTGCTAGTGTGCAAAATTCGAATTTAATATATTTTTTTCCTTTATTTTTAACCATAAACCCTAAATTACACTATAATTGCTCAGTCACAATCACAACGTTCCCATTTTCATCAGCTCCGATCTACTGCAATGTCGGCCACGGTCAGATCGCATCGGAAAGCTGCCGTCCTCTGCGCACGCCTCTCCCCCAAAACCCTCTCTCAGCCGTTGTCGCCGTTCTCCACATCAGCAAGCCCTAGAAAGCTCATCAAGGCCCAATCTTCGCTGCCGCAATCGTCCAACGCCTTCGCTTACGCGACGCAGAACTTGATCGGCCATGTCCGGATGCCGGGTCAGTTTCAAGTTTCCGACTTTGGAAAGACTTACTGGGATGCTTGCACGATCGTCCTTCACGAATCGAACTCCAAATCTAAACCTCGCTGGTGATTCAAATTGCTCTTAGCTTCCTTAATGACTGTTTTCTTTTACGTGGATTTGCGTTGTTAGTTGATTCTGAGAGCAGCTGAATTTCTTCAAAGAAAATTAAAAAAGATCGATTTTTGATTTCGCAACTTTGTACGGTGAAATTACAGCTTCCTCTAAAGTAGATTAGCATTGCTGTTACTTGGTTGCTCGCTTTTGTTTCTGTACACAGTGTTGGCTGGGCTCTAATGTATGAATGTGTTGATTCATTTCCCACCTTGCTGTTACTTATGGCTTCAATGAAATGATGGATTAGGATTCCGGTGCTGTTTCAAGGAGAGGCGGCTGACAATGTTGCTTATCATCTTAAAGAGACTGAGTACGCATTCATACCTGGCCGGGTTTGTGCTCAACCATCATCACCACCTGGTGAGCAGGTAATATCTCTATTGGTGTTAAATTTTGTGTTACTTCTTCTGTTGAGATAGAGTGACTGATACGAGTCCGGCAAACTGCAAAGGATGATCTTTGAGATGTCAACTCTAAGCTTGTTTGTGCTGTTTGGAATCACCATTCTTCCCTTTCAGGCCTTATCGTATCTGTACTTATGAATCGGTCATATGAAAGTTTACATACTTTCAAATTTCATTCAGCACTTAGAAGTGAAGTAGTCTTCTTTCCTTCATGGCAACCACTGAGATATAACTGTGACATCCCATTCATAAACATGTAGATAACTGTGTCTGAATTTTTATTTGCACCATCTGTTGGACGTTTCTGGTCTTGAATAGTATCTCAAATGGCACACTACTTAGTAGTTACACGTAAAGGGTTTGCTACAAATAATTTCTGTTGGAAATGCTTTGGGGATTGAGAATGAAGTAGACTAGTTACATGAAAATGCAACTGGACACACATCTACGGTTGCTTCCTTATTCCTTCTCTTTCGTTAGTCAATTGTTTTGTCTGAGTTATGGCACAAGTAATATATAGTGAAATACGAACAACTTGATGATGAAATACTCATTTTTTTATTTACTATATCATCAGGATCAAATAGAGTCGGGACGCAACGAATTAGATGTGCATAACGGGATCAACAAGATACAGAGTCACACTATTATACCTCTCCTGCCTCTGAAGAGTAGTATTTTTGTGCACGATGCTCTAGCTGCTCAGCTGATGTTTCTGGTTACATAACAAGTTCCAGGTCTCTGTTGTCATCAACAACATGATTAATGTGGCACATTACTACATTAGAGTGGATACTTATTTAAAGAGTGAATTAAAATTTTATATTTTCAGAGTAAGACACCTCATGAAATTACAAAATTTTATGCACACTCATAGAATTCAATGTACTTATGTCTGGGTTGTAGCTGATATGGTGGACGTTGTTCCCTGATGAATCTGATTAGAACTTCAAGGCGTATAGATGGTATGACCAGGATTGACGATCAGGGTGTTTAATAGTTGAGTATTCTTGTACTGTTGACTGATCTTTTAGCTGAGCATTTAGCTCTTTCCTCGTGGAAGTTGTCGGGGAACTTGTGTTCACTTATTTGAACATTTTTCTCTTCCTCTGCGAAAGTTTCTCTCTTGAATTGTGGAACTTTTGCTCCGTTTGTCGGTTCTATAGTCATCGTTCATGCTATCATCTTATAGAGTAAAATTTTTTAAAAATAAAATAAAAACATCTTGAAAATTAAAAAATGTAAAAATTAAAGGATAAATCAAATATCCTCTACACGGTATATGGATAAAAATCCATTGAGTAATTGTTATTTTATTAGTATTTTCCCATTGTTTTAAACACTTATAACATATATAATAAAATTTACGGAGGAATTTTATACATAAAATGGCTTAAATGATTAATACATTATTGTTGTATTAGGTTTTTTGTTTAACAATTCATATGGCTAAAATAGTCATTTAAATACGAAAAATATAAAAAAAAAATACCAATTTCCTTAAACCCTAAAAACCTCTGCAATTCCTAACTCGATTTTCATCACTCCATCTCACCTCACCGCCATGACGAGGTGGCATCGAGCAGCCACCGACCTCCGCCACGCACTCAACAGACGCAGCCTTCTCCTCCTCCGTCCTTCCCCCATTTCTCCCTCACTCTACTCAACCTCCACTTCATCTCCGTCGAAACGCCCTCGGAAGACCAAAGCCGCCCAACCACCACCACCTCAGCAATCCCTCAAGTCATGGGTCAACTTCAACGCCGCGTCGGCTCAGATGGACAAGATAATGCTGGAACAACAGGACGATGAGATGAAAGTGGCTGAGTTGGATGTGGGTCGGTGGCCGAAGCCGAGTGAGATTCCGTGGCAGGCCAAGGTCGCCAATTGCGTCAATTTGATTGGCCATATCAAGATGCCGGTTCAGTTTCGCTCGGATGATGGCGGCACTAAGAGCTGGGCGTGTTCCATGATTCGCCAGGAAACTAGCTCTAAGTCCAACCCTCTCTGGTAAACTCTTTCTGGCAAAATCAGACTTCTGTTTAAAAATATTACTTTTAATAAAAATTTAATTCCTCACAGTTTATTTGTTACTCTTCGGTAGTAGATTATCTGTGTGCCTTTGATTTTCAAGAATTGAGCTTCCAGTTGCTAGAACTATCATTTTCCTAGAAATGTTTTTTGTTTTTTAATTTTAATTTTATTTATTTATTTGTTGATGATGTAGGATGCCAGTTCTGTTTGAGGGGGATTTGGCGCATGTTGTAGCTTGCCATGTGAAAGAGAATGATTACGTGTATGTGGTTGGGCATCTTAGTGCCAAACCATCTCCATTCAGTCCAAGTACCAGGACACAGCCTCTCCAGGTGAAAACAGATTTTCTTGCTGATTTACTTGAACAATGTTGGCTTATTGGTAACTCGTATGAGATACTTTGTTTCTATTTGATTGCTGCCCAGTCACTTTTTATGCCAGTTTGGTACATTAGGCAAATTTTATCTTTGTTAAATCCTGATGTGTGATAGCAGTTGTTTCATTGTGTTCTTTGAGGCACAACATTGGTACTGTGAAAGATAGTATTTCAAATTATCCTGGTGATAAATTTTGACTTCACTAAGACTCTCTGAGCTCTCTATTTGTTGATAGTGATTTACATGTTGATAGGTTCGTACAATATTGTCAGTTATGTTATTCCAAAGTCATTTTCATCTGTCTGATTAAAAGATGTGTTTGGAGTGCTCTCCTTAGGTTATAGTGGAGAGCATCAACTTTGTTGATGAGTCGAGCCGGCTGAAGAAATATTTTTCACATACAAAGCTGAAAGATGAGCCAAAGAAAATAGATGAGCTCTCAGAAGATGATGGTATGAGCAAGAGTGGATGGTACGTTATGTGGTGTTATTGCACTACTTCATGGATATGAGAAACTGAAAAAAAAAATTTCCATCGTTTTTCAGGAGCAGCGATTGATGACAAGGCTTTTGTCAAACAATCGTGGAGGGATGTTCTTCTTAAACCCCACGAGTGGTGGGATGTCAGATCAGACAAGGTATACCGTGTGATGGATTTGGTCATGGCTCAATCTTCTCTGTGTCATGTGGTAGATGTTTGACACGCTTGCTAACTTGTGTATCTTCTTTTTGACATGTTAAAGGAAAAATCTGCTGCAGCATTCAGGCGCAAGGATAATGGTGAACTATTGTTTATAGACGAGTCTACACCTCAGTGGCTTTTGAGAAAGCTTGATTGTTTGACATTTGATAAACCAGTGACTGAAACAAAGCAGCAAACTGGTATTTTGTAGCTCTTCTCTACGCGCACCTTTTAGTTTACATATTTCCAATAAATCACTGTCGACTCAAAACCCGAACTTGAATAATTTTTATGTTTTTATTTCGGTTTTTTTTTTCTTAATCGTGATTTTTCCTTTACATCTCAGCTAGCGGGAAAACTAAAGATGCTGCTCTAGGACCGTGGAAAGACCTCCTTGATGATACAGAACACTGGCGTGATTATCGGAAAGATAAACTAGATGGAAAGGTGATCAGCTTTTTATCGAATTATTTTTCTATATTTTGATGGACTTAGACTGAGTTCTCAAATGAAGGGCACTGGTGCATCAGGTGAGTGCGAAGCACCCAGATTTTAAACGAAAAGACAGATCCATTTCACTGTGGCTCAGCAGTGCACCAAAATCTATTTTGTCAGAACTTGAGAATTTAGAATTCGGTGGACCTGGTCTCTCACCTCGACAATTAAAAGGAAGTAAAGGTCTGGTTTTTATACATGTTTCCATGTCAAATATTCCAGTGTTCGTCGCTGTTATTATCATAGTTGTTACTCCTTGATTTTTGTGGCAGTACAGGGGAAGAATCTTGGAAGGATTTGGTAGAAAATCCACATAAATGGTGGGATAATAGATTGAAAAAGGTGAAAAGTTGCAACTTTTCTTTGATTTGTTTGCTTCTTACTGCAATTAGTTGTAATATTTGTTAAACTCATTCTGCAGCGAAGCGAGAAAGCCCCTGATTTCAGTCATAAAGATACTGGTGAAGGTTTATGGTTAAATACTGCACCAAAATCTATTTTGTCAGGACTGGAAAATGTGGATTTTGGTGCTCCCACGCCGACACCCACACCCTTGAAAGCAAAAAATGTAAAAGGTATTTCTGTCTTTGATATATGACAGGTCCTTCCCTCCTTTGACATTTTCATAAAATGAAAATAGTTTTGAACCGAAACTAATAGCATGTTGAAAATTGAAATTAAATTAAACTATCTAGTTGTGATTATCCACTCGAAAGGGTAATCAAGAAGTTTTGTGATGAGCTCTTTTTTTATGATTATTTCACTGTGGTAAACTTGATAATTTTTCGATTATAGTGTTCACGAAACATTTGAACTTTCATTTATTAGGGGAAGAATTGTGGAAGGATGTTGTAGACAATCCTCTTAAATGGTGGGATAACAGATTGAAAAAGGTGATTTCTCGTGATTGGAATTTCATAGACAGCTTTATTCTCTTGATTTCTAGTTTACCGCATTCCAGCCTTCATTCCTGGCTATTAACTTAATGCTTCAGCTTAGTGAGAAAAGCCCCGACTTCAAGCACAAGGAGACAGGTGAGGCTTTGTGGCTTATAAACGCACCAACTTGGGTGCTCTCCGAGCTGCCACCTTCAAAAACCAACCCAAGTTTTAAACGGACATAGACACCATGTCATCATAAGCCTCGAGTGATCACTCAAGACATCAAATAGCAAGGCTTTTATCTCATCTAATTGGCAATTCCAGTGGAATATTTTTAGGAAAATCTGTTGGTTTTGTGGCCATCATCTTCCGTGTTATATTCCAATATCAAGTTGCGCCGGGCAAACATCCTGATATTCCAGTTTTACACAAATGCAGCGACAATCCAGCCCTTATGTTATATATCACTATAGAATTTTATCAGATATTCAATATATTAGATCATGTCTTTACATATCCTTATCCATTTTAACTTTGATTAAACAAAAGCTCAAGCCAGTGACACTTTAGGTTGATGGCGATGATGAGTTCTGGTTGTGGGGATCTGTCGTTTGGGGAGGCAGCTGCACATGGAGATGGCTGCAGCCTGCAGGTATATTTTGTTGTGTATGGTATAGTTCAACTAATACACTGGTCTTATTCTTATTCATTTTGCTGCACCAACTCTATCATCATCACCTGCTGGAACTGACCTATCTGTTTTAGTACCATCCATCTAACACTTTGTTCTTCTGTCTTCTTCTTGATATCAACTTCAATCCTCAGTTTTCATTATTGCATACAGTTGTGTATACAAATCCAATTATCAACATTAATTGACTCATCACATTCAATCATTATTATTTATCTTAGTCATTGCTAAAGAATCAATGGGTTAATCATGTATGGATTAGTTGTGATGGTTTCTTTTATTCTAATTTCGATAAAAAAAATAGAGTTGTCTCCTGTAAAACTCGTTACGGATTTAGCCCTTTTTTGGCTATTTCAATGTATCTTTACGGTTTTAAATATATCTTGAAATATATTTAACATGAATTTTATGATAATTGTTTGACAACACTCTTACGAACAATTTTTCAAAAATCTTAATGTAAAATATTATGTTTTTGTGATGTGGAAGGAACTGCAATTTGACACTAATAATTGTGTGCAGTATTTGGAGGTTGTGACTTTGGGGTTAATTGTTAAATCATTTTATTTAGATAAATCTAAAATTGGATTTGTGTGATTGTGCATGAAAGTTGGATTATGTCATTTCATTTGGGTGATTACCAAGAGGTTCAAAATTTAAGATGTTAGTAATTAGCAATTATTTCCAAATAGCTGATTTCCAGGCTATCTAGGAATCATGATTGCCTTACTGAGCCATGATATTCAGAAATTCAATTTCTTGAAATGGACCACAATGTGATTTCTACATTGGGACTCCATTGGTGGGCAGCAGCATCATGACTTCACCATATGTTTTTCTATGTATTATCACATTCAATTCTGCAAGCATCAGCCTATTCAATGCGCACGTTGCCAAGCCAAGCTCCAATCTCATTCATTCAGAATCCTACCAAACATTTACATACAGATTTCTGAACATAGCTTGTGCTGCAAGATGAAATATAACATCGCTGCCATGCCACCTACGTAAGATACCTTTGATGCACATTACCGCCGTGGACTGTGGTTTGGTCAACTACATTCCGATTCTCACACAGACAGTTCGGTGAAAATCGAACTATCACATTCAGATTCCAGATCCTCGAATCCCCAAAACTCCCCCTGCCCCTCCTCCTCGGGCATTTTCCACCTCTCCTCGTCTACATGGTCGTCGAATATAACTTCCAATACCTGCCAATTCCAACCAAGTTACGTTCAGTTCAGTTCATTCGCGTGACCTACTCAGTAAACCCAGCAATCATCGAGTTTTTCAATGAAATCAGAAGTTGGAATTCAGAACCCGATGAAGTGGCACTGAAGGGAAAAACATAACCTAAGTGAACCTTGTCGACATACAGATATTTTGTCATAGAGATAACATGTTTTGGATCAGATAGGCAGCAACCTTACACCGCATTTGCAGCTGTCTTTACGGTGGCCTACTCAGAATCATTTATATCTCAACTTGCTTGAAGTTTATTCCAAGTCACGCTAATCAATTAGCGTGACGAGACAAAACAAAAGCAACATGCTCTATCCTCTAATTAAGTAATCATTTCATTAATGAGTTAAAAATCTTGCCACGCTTAAAATAATCATATCAGTAATGCGAATAAGATTAGGTACGAATTAAGATTCACCAACTACTCAAAATGCATGAAACTGGAGAAGGCTGTACGATGATGTTAAGGCCTATATATTTTATGGGATTTGACTCGTGTTATAGCTCGGATGGAGACATGTGAAAAGTTGTCGATATTTTTTAAGTGGTGGCTTGAATGGTAAGTTAACGCATTGAAGTTTGCAGAATAGAAAAAACTGAGCTAGAGGAAAATTGAGCAGCTAGCTACCTCACTCATGGTAGGCCGCCACGTCCCTGATACTCGAATGCAAAGAGATGCGGCAAATGCAAGTTTTCTCATCTGCCCATCATCGAACTTATCTGTGAGCTTTGGATCAATCAGCTTATCTACGTCGCCTTGATTCAGCAACGGCCGAGCCTGTAAAATTATAGCGTTAATTGGGAAGCTGCTAAAACAAGCATAAGTTGCAAAATCCATGGCTTCATAGAGTTTGTAAAGTTTGTGGATTACCCAACTATGCAGGCATTGATGAGATTCATAAACTGGTTTGCGGCCAGAGATGATTTCAAGGATAAAGACTCCAAATGCGAACACGTCGGTCTTCTCATCCACGATTCCGTGCATAAAGTACTCTGGAGCCAAGTACCTGCAAAACCATGTGTGGCAAAATGTTAGGGACATTTTGCTTGCAATTAATAAAATAACAGGCAACCAACCACTGGATTAATACCCGAATGTGCCTTCAATCGGAACGATTGAATGATGAGTCCACTGGGACGGCAGCCATTTCGCCAGTCCAAAATCCGATATCTGAAGAAACCAAACATGGAGAAAGAAACAAGGGAAGACAATGAGTACCACAAAACACCATTCAAAATGGACCCAAGAATTTAGGACCATGAGTACCTGTGGTTCGAAATCATCAGTTAGCAGAATGTTTGATGCTTTGATGTCTCGATGAATAATCCTTCTCTGACAGCCCTTATGCAAGTAATGAAGGCCTTTAGCAGTTCCAACTGCGATCTTGTATCGCGTCTTCCAGTCCATTGCCGGCAGCTTCTCATCTACATTGAGCAATGTCAATACAAAATTAGTTTCATGCACAACAAGGCCTGAGCTAAAATAATCATCGAAAGAAGCTGAGTCCAGGAATCCAGTTTGAAATCGCATACTGTGTAGAATGGAAGCAACTGAGCCTCTAACTGAGAACTGGAAGATAAGATAAAGGCCATGGTCAAGACAGCAACCAAGCAGAGATGAAACATTCGGATGACAGACATGTCCCATTGTCCCAATCTCAGTCAAAAACTCCTTCTCCTTCCTCTCATCATCTGTACAAGCTTT
Organism: Kalanchoe fedtschenkoi; assembly: GCA_002312845.1. NCBI lineage: Eukaryota > Viridiplantae > Streptophyta > Magnoliopsida > Saxifragales > Crassulaceae > Kalanchoe > Kalanchoe fedtschenkoi. Next base: position 3,200,605 of record NQLW01000095.1, read on the forward strand.
GGTCAATCTCTTGACAGCAATTGCTTCCCCAGTCTTCAGCTTCCCTCTGTAAACCTCAGCATACCCACCTCTCCCCACCACATTCTCTACAAACCCAGTTCACAAAATAATCAGACAAAATCCAGTTATCCCAAATCACAGCAAAACACTAGGGCTCCAGAAAGCACAAAACCTGAGATAAACCCATCAGTGGCCTCGAAAATCTCCTCAAAGGAGAAGCATTTCCAGGTGGGTTTTTGAAAACAACCCTCCACGACTCCTCCGACTTTCAGAGAATCACAACGGCCCATCATCTCTTCCCCGTCCCCATCCTTCGCCGGCTCCTCGTCAAAACGCCGCCTTTTCATGGAAAACAGCCTCTTCAAGCTCCTTGAACGAAGGTACTTCATCTCCTAATATTATCTCAAGAACCCAAAGCAAGAAACAAAACACAGACTGCAAATGTTCCCGGAAGAAGATGTCCAGAAGCTTCTTCTTGTCCTCTATTCGAGCTTGTGCATCATCAGTTTATGCGTCCGTGAGGAGAATGCGACTTGAGAATGCCTCCATCCTCTTCTTTATATGGTTCTAGTTGGTACTGAGCGGTTGAGACTTGAAGCCTTTTTCCCCCTTCTCTCATTATTTTTTTCTCCTTCTGCCATTAATGATTATCATTTAAAACTGTACACTAATCTGTTCTCACTGTTTGATGTTTCTGGGTGTCTTTTTTTGGGTACCAAACTCGCAGTATTCTTTTCTAATACTCCATTACAGTCCAAATCCAAACGTTGTCAGTCAAAATTATGGGTGCACTGTTTTTCTTGATGTTCCAACTTCTCCTTTTTCATATTCATAATCTTACTTCAATTCAAATATAGTATTAGTCTACATCCATTTAAACACTAAGATGTACAGTTATAGGGGATTTGATTTCCAAATGAAATTATCACATTTAAAGTGAGTAAGATTTGGAAGATTTTTAATGCAGCATCTCACATTTCCGTTGTAAGAATTTTGAGTAAAATTGATCGCAAAAATGAACGTAAAATATTTAACATTTGTTATGCATTAGAAAAAATAAAGTAACTTCAATCTAATACGCATTAGCCAAGCCACGTTTAGTTCAGAGGAGTCACATGGAGGTAAATTAGTTTAATAATTATTTGATTGGACTAATTTGTAATATAATTTTGAAAATATATATAATATGACCTCTTAAATTATGATATTTATGTATATCATTAAGTTTAGAAAATTCTGAATATATTTAGATGGAAAATGAAACTCTGTAATCCGTACTTAAATGTATTATCATTCTTAATTCTATAAACCCTATTATAGATTCACATCAAATTTGTAATCTCAACTCAATTATTTTTCTGACTCTGTCATGATTGGTACATAATTATTTTTGAAAAGTATTTTGAAAAATGTACTAAATTATGACAAAAGAAGTGTGAAAAATGTACTAAGTGTTGAAATTCTAAATTAAATTATCAAAATATAAGAAATTTGAGTTGACACACTACAAATGATATATTATGGAATATAGATCTGGAAAGTAGATTAGTTAGTAAGAGAGAGCATTTTCCTTTAGAAGTTAAGTGATGAATTTCATGAAAGTATGATTGAACCATGTATTTTAATTAATTTATATAAAAATTTGAGTGTAAAATTCTGCTTGGAAATCCTCTTGCAAACAATTGTTGTTAAATAATGTTTGTTAATTCTCACAACCATATAGATAGTACATCATATACAAAAATATATATATATTAGTATGATGGTTCGAGTATTGGTTAATAATTTTAATTTTCAAATTTAAACTCTGTTGGTACCGCATAAACATAGATAGATCAGAATCACATATGAGACGATCCACAACAAATCTAAAAGTGAAAAAAATGTGTGGCCCTTAACCACGACTATAATCTAACTTCTTAAAATTGACTGCCATATTGAATGTCTCCCTCTTAATTAATTTAATAAAATTCACCAAGCAACATATTTATATTCACTCATTGGGTGATTTGAAAGATTTAGCTTAAACAAGTTTACACCTCATTTCATCATCTTTGCGAACATGCATGTTTATCAATAGTAATTTACCAAAGCAATATTAATATCATTGCCGACAAATAAAATGCATCTAGAAAAAGGTATAAAGTCTCAATTAGAGAGAGCCATGCAATGTTTTCATGTGGTATGGGATAGTTACATTTGCAGCACATTCACGTCAAAAGAAGTTTGATTAAGAAAAGATATGAGAGTGATTGATAGATTAAGAACCACTAACTGCACTATTATTTATTAAATGATAAGTACTAAATAACAAATTCACTCAAAGCTATATGCCAAATAAAAGGAGACTTCTTGGCTTTGTATTTTGTGTTTTTTTTATTTGCATGTTGAATTTTCCTGTTGTTCGAAATTATTTTGCAATCAAAGAATTTTAAGTTATCTGTGAAGGTTCTGTAGTGTATTATAAATAATAATGGATTTATATTCGGTTATGTTGTGCTAGTTTATAGAAAGCAAAAATCGAAGTTATTTTCATCAAAACAGGGATAATTTTGATTTAATTTATATTATTAACTTTTTATTAAGATCACTTGTAATTTTTTAATTAGTTATAAAGCCAATAACCATCCATACAACAGTTTAATTGCCTGTTGGAGATTATAATTCAATAATATTTTCCTCTACTCACAAAATGATATGACATATTTTTTTGAATAAATTTTAATATTGATAAAATTTTTGGATGACTATTAAAATAAGAAAAAACTTTTTTTGCATATTGATATTAAAAAGAGTATTTGTGGGGTGGTGATGAATTAGCTTGTTCCTTTTAATGTTTCTCTTTTTCTCAACTCTCAAATCTGTCTGTCTAATCCTCTTCCTTCTCATCTGTGACAACCTCTCCACTGTTTATTGTGTATTAATTTGGAATGTCATTTTTTACGAGTATTTTTTAATTGGAAATTTTATTGGTGAATTATTTGTGAACATTGACGTTACTACAGTTAATATTTGTTACATGATAAGTTCAAAAATCAGAATTTTTATTTTTAGTAAGTGTCAATCGAATAATATATATTTAACTGTAGACACAGCCCAAATCGATTTTTTTCAAATTTTCTCCTTAATATCTCTGTGTTGAAAGATGCTTCACAATGTTACAGCAAGTGTGCTTTTCTTATCTTATGTGACTTGTAACCTTTTGTTTCTTTCCTATCGATGTCAAGTATAAGTTATTCCATTGTGCAAAATGTGGCTTCTAAGTAAGCATCTACAAAATCAGCGAAAGGAAAAAAAAGTAACAGGATCTTGATATTTGGCAAGCCTAATTATATTGGAATATAATTCCAATGTGATCTACGCATCATAATTTTATAATTTAAATATAAATTATTTTTATATCATTTCTTTATTTATGATGTCATCATCTTCAAGGTGAACACACTCGATTCATTACATTACTCTTGGTTCATTTGATTTCTTTTATTCCCAGTTCAGACTTGGGTAGTTGGGTATGCATCGTAGGTGGAAAAAAAGGGGAGATATTTTGTGAAGTTGATGTGAATGATAGAGTATTATTTGATGAAAATTGATTCACCGAATTGATATAGTTAGATTAAATTAATACGGTTCGGTTAATTCAATCAATTGTTGATTCGATTAAAAATTGTCAAACTTTGATTAATTCTGCTTGGCTGTCGGAAGAGATATTTTTGAATTTGGTTAAACAGTTAACCAAAATAACAAAAAAAATGAATATATTAAATAAAAATAAAATTTTTAAGTGTAAATCTATTATTTTTATTAATATATTTATTTAATTTGTTTGATTCAATAATTCCGATTAATTTAATACTTAATTGATAATTAAACTATTAAAGTAACCAATTTATCATTAAACTATTTATTTAATTCGGTTATACCAACCAAGACATTTTCATTTCAATTTAGTTAACCGAATGACAATACGATTAACTGACCGATCCTCTCACAACTTATTATTATTTGCCAAAATGGACAAGCTGGGGAATGGTGTGGAAGAGTTTTATGTGGTGAAGGGCTGAAGGCGATGTTGTCTTGTTGTTGTGAGTGAGTGTCTGATTGTATGTGCCTCACGTGATGACGGCAACGTTTTGGGCTTGTTATGGTGACCACCAAACATCACAGATCTTAAACTCGTGGACTAAGTTTTGGGCTTGTTATGGTGACCATTCACAGATTTGAGACCATTTACACTTGAACATCTTTGTATTCATGATTATTTTTTTGTCAGGGTCGCTCACTTTTTCTAATTTGATAGTGACATTCATATTCGCAGCGAGTCAGTTCACACACACTTTCAACGTATTCAAACACAAAATGATACTAATAGAGTTTAAACATAGCATTTTGGAGTTCTTAGACAATCTCCAAAACCACCAGACTAACACTCTGCTGGTGTTTTGTATTCATGATTTTGTGTTTATGTACTACTTTTTAAGAGCTCTAGATTGAGAAAGGTGCATCTCAATGCATATTTATGTGATTAACAAGTATCTATTTTTGTTTTTATTATTACTTTTTTAAAAAAAGTGCAACATGAAATATTTGAATTGAAATTGAGCAAATTGCATTACATGTCGACACAGTCATGATCATTGGAGTCAGATATTATTTCTCTCTGATGCATGTAGGATCTATAAGATATTCCTACTGTTAATAGGGAAAATGATTCTTATTGACACACTGGAAAATATTTCTATTTGTGCATATTAAATTACCTTAATATCTTTACATAATGATTTATGAGATAAGGATAAAAATAAAGGGTATATTAGCAGTTATGAAATAATCTTAATATTTTGTATGTTTGATTTTATATTTATTTATTGTCTAATACTACATCTCTGTCAACTATAACACAACAAATAATATTAACAATGAGCACCAGTAGAAAATAATTCTTCTATTATAAGAAAAAAAATATATTTTTAATATTGTTAATATTAGTCGCTATCAAAATAACTCATTTTACGGTCGTAATTTTAATTACATAAACGGCTGTGAATTGATTGCAAAAATCATCTGATTTTTAGCAGAACTATCCCTATTATTATTATTATTTTGCTGGCTCAACTTTATTGGATCTTGATCTTCTTACAGGTAACCGATAGTGATTGGAAGTAAGCCTCTAACAGATATTCGCCTGGAGATATTTTTTAACAATTCTCAAATCTCAAATTTTATTGGACGGAGATTGAAGAGATGTGTGACATCTAATCAGAAAAAAAAATGAATACAAATTCAAACATTTGTTATTGTCCGAGTCCCAAGAATTCGAAGCTTCGTCCAGGTGCACGTGGCCTCTAGCTAGTTTTGCTGCCTTCGTCTCCTCGACGGCCATCTTGAATAGTTCCGGTCAGTCTGGCTCCATGGATCTCCCCAATAACTTCTGCAAGAAAGTGGAGGACGAGTCCTACTAGTCGAACCCCTCCTCACATCTCCGGATACCGACTGGATGATTCGTCGAACACGTCACCCCAAATCCTAACTTGTTTTACAACGTGAGATAATAATAAAGCAAATGAGGGATTCTTAACCTCTCTTTCCTTACTATTGTCTGGTTGTCGCGACTGTGAGTATTTGGTTGTATGTGCCTCACGTGGTGACGGCCACGTTTTGTGTATATTATGGTGACCACTGCTGAAACATCGAAGAGCTTACAACATTTTTTTTCACATCGATATGATGTATTTATAATCCCTTGTCTTTGTATTCATGATTAAGGATTTACGTACCTTGTGAGAAAGGTGCAACTCAATGCATATTTTTTTGGACTGAGAGTGAAAACAAGTTACAATTTTTTGTTTCATTATGAGTTTTTATTTTGGTTCGATATAATTTAGGGTAGGGGCCTGGTCCTGGGGCTGGTGTATCACAGATTGGCCGCTATTGGAATTTGGCTCATTCTATGGAATCTAAATGGTTTGATTTAATTCCAATAATTGAGTGTTGAACTAAACATGTTTAGTAATAGTTTTATCTATGGTGGATACGAGCCAAATTGTGGTTGAAAATCTTTAGACAAAGTTGTTTAAATAAAAGTGAAGTTGATCAATTCTATTTCATTTTGTTTTGTTTGGTTCATGGACATGGACCTATGGGAGCAGCTTATCCTATGAGAAAAACCAAGTGTTACTCGGTTAGATTCTCTTCTGATATTTATCGGCTTTATTAGAGAAGCAGTCAGTTATTGCTTACTGATTAAGTCAGTAAATATAAATATAAGAGGATGATATTGACTTATCGTGATAAGAAATCATCACGGCAGTTTCTCTCCACTATTAAAGCAGTTCTTCCTCTACTTTATAAAAACGTGATAATATGATATCAAATTATAATATGATTACAATAATAAATAAAATAAAGTTCCTAATGATATCAAAATCGTGATTTAGTAACATACCTAAAATATGATTCATAATTTTAATCAACTTCCAAATAATATGATTATCTCTTCAATTTTCATATTTAAAAATCTAATTAATTTCAAACACCCTAAATCAAATACAATCTAAAAGCATTTTAATATGAATGATAATTACAGTTTGAATTCTTTATAATATAAAAATTATAGAAATAATAATTTTATTTGTGAAAAATTCCAACTCGAACGGCCTATTCACTATTACGGTATTATCAATGAGTTTTCTAAAACTTTGAATTCAACAATAGTTTTCAACCTACAAATCCGAATTGATTATTTTTTCGTGTTCATATTTAAAAATCTAGTCAATTTTGAACGACCTATCTAAAAGCATTATAATATGAATGTTAATTACAGTTTAACTTCAAAATTGAAAAGTTGTGTTCAACCTACCAATCCAACTCTCGTAGCTTTTGTTACAGCCCTCTCTTCCACAATCAATATCTCTCATATTGATAATCATCCTCTTTTGTTCATATTTTCAATTAGAATGACATACACAATGAACGTGGACGGCACAAACGTCATAAAAGTGGTGATTGACATCTTCATAGTTATTGAATTTAGCGTTAGAAAAACATATAAATAGTTTCGGACCATCATATTTGATCCACAAAAGTTGAAAAATTATCTAATTTGAATATGGTCTCTCTAACAAGAGAGACTATGCTCTCTTCAACAACATCTTTGGTGTTAGCAACCACATATACTATGATCTTTAGAAGTATGACAACTACGATGTCTTTGATGATGGTGACTAGAATTTCTTTAGTTGCAGCCGCTCCGGAGACGTGCCGACTATAATTTCTCCGCAAGTTGTTGGGGGTGACTAGATTTTCTTCAAACTTGATTCAATTTGAATCACATATCAGTTCAATAATATATTCCTCTTCTACCTCTCAATCAATAGACTATTAAAGCACTCCAATCAACTAATCTTAATACAGCTACTATTCCCATTATTTCGCCATGTCATTCTTCATATCTATTTTTTCTTCCATCTTTGGTATTCCTACCGTATATATGTTTGACAAAGAATTATTGAATGAAACGAAATTTGATAATCCATGTGTAGAAGACTTATTCTATGACTCCTCCAAAGAGAAAACTTTTTATAACTTATCTAAACCGCGTAAAACTATGGTGTACAAGTATATTGATGATACGTAAAATATCATTCGTGCTTCTGTTAGACCCCGTGCTATTATATTTAATTTTGATCAGCTTTGTATTTTGATTTGAAGTCCGTATTTAATGTATTACTATTATTATTAAAATTGTATGAAAAAAAAACAAACTACACGGGGGAGAAAGAGTAGTTACATGAAGAACACATCAAAGTAGACACATTTGCCATTTATAGACTAGTATTGAGTGCGAAGAACTTACATCATTAACTTGATGGGCTGAATCGTGTTGAGGGTGCCGAATCATTGACCTCCAACCCAATCCATATTAGGAAGATATCCTTGTTTAGAACAATAATGCATCAACTATGCTAACATGATTATTTAGACTAGTTAGTTTCTGATATACCAGAAGATAAGAGAAGAAGACGTCCTCATAATCAACACTAAATTGCAGTAGAGCACAGAATGTATGAGCTTACACATTTCTGAAAGCCCTCATAAATCTCTGGCGCCCAAACCAAGCCTCAAATTTGAATATGAGTGACAATAAGTTTTTTTGAGTCTACTGCAACATTATAATTGCATGCATTTCATAAAGTTTAATGTTATAGAGCCACAAATAGCCAAAAAGGAGTCAACAAAAGCACCCCTAAAAAAGAGAGACCAGGCAATCATCCATCCACCCATACCTCAAAAAATAAATACACTAATTCAGACTCCCATGTCAGGAACTAAAGTTTTCCGCAATTTCATCCATATCATTTCATCATTACCAAAATTCATCGCTTTGCATTATTATTCCATTCAAATCTATCTCTTCCAGCAATGAAGCATCCCCAACTTTAAACCCATGCTTTTTAATAAGCTCCTAAAATTTCCCACTTCAGTTATCAACAGTAGCCTCAGAAAAAGCAGGAATTCAGATCTCCGAATCACTTAGCTTTTTCCAATTACACCAGCTAAATTCATGTCAAGAAAAGTTAAAGTGAAAAATATAGAAAGTGAGAGCATATGAGGACTGACCACAATAACAGCTCCATTTAGTAACCTGTAAGTCTGACTTGGGCATGAGGTGATTGTCTTTTCTCATACCCCATCCATTTTTTCCAGCCAACATAAGTTAGGTCCGTTTACTGCATTAATCTATTATATGCCAAAAGCTTGAGGGAGCTGAGGCTACTATTATGCAATGACTGGAAGCTGGATGACTAAGCTCATTCTACGCCAAAAATTGGTGTCTGAAACACTAATAGACTTGGCTTTCCAGCCTGATATTGGGGAAGATTGGGTGAAACCCAGTTGCTGATTCCACTGCCACTGCTGCTGACATTTTCATGAGTCCCAACAACAACACTGCTGCTGCTAGTCATTGTCATTGATATTGGAGTTCCATAAGGAATCACTGTGCTAGTTCCAACACTGCCTGGCTCAGAACCTGCCATTGATGAGCCATTAGTTGCACAGTAAATGTTCATGTTGTTTGAGTACTGTGGTCCAGTCGCAGTTGGATTATTAGAATAGAAATAGTTGTTGATGGGATGGCTGTGGCTGTTGTGACTTGGAGTTGCCAAGGTAATTTGGTTGCTGCCACAGCCTAGGATGGCAGGCCAGTAACTGGAAACTGGGTCTTGTTTGACCGGCAGTGCAAAGCTGAGGTTGGAGTTGTTGACGGGTTGTGGTTCTTGATGGGGAGAAGCAAAGCTTACAGAGGACTCTGAGATATCACGGTCATTGTCTGATCGTCCCTCAGATATGGAGTCGGCCGACATTTTGGGTTTGCTCGCCATTCCACCAATTGGGAGGTTGTTGTTGGCTATGCTCTTCACGTCGTAGCGGCTCATGTCAAAGTTAGTGACTGCATTCAGGCCTCTGAATTTTATTGCTGCAATGTCATAGGCCTCAGCTGCTTCTTCTTGGGTACCTGTAAAAAGATCATTGCCCCAATCTCTTTCAGAAAATCTCTGCCTGGGAGTTGGTGTAGGTAAAACTAAGGAGTTACTAACTGAATGTTCCCAAGTAGAGATCCTTGTTCCCAGCAACTCTTCCAATCCGTGCTTGCCATCTACCATGTTGATGATGCCTGAAAATAGAGCAGAACATACACATAAAATCATGCATAGAAGCCTCCACTCTACACTTTGTACCTGAAGGCAATGAGGGATTATTGTGATGTATATTTTTTATACCTAGTGACTCCTCTGTACATGGAGGCTCCTCTAGAGAATCCGCTACTTCTCCTGTTAACAACATAAGACGGACAATTATAATAAAACAACCAGTAGCTTTCAAGAGCAATTGTCTCAGTACCTTCGCAGTGAAGCAACAAACTCCTGCCTGGTCATGTTCTGCATCTCCTCTAATTCCCTTTCATAGTTACCAATCTTGAAAAATGGCAATAGTTTAAAATAAAAGAAAAATAAAATGAACAACCATTCCACAAAACCAAAATAAGTGCTGCAACAGATACATTGAAATGCCTTACCGGAAAGTTAGTAGTGGTGGTCAGGCCCCAATACTTAAGCGCGGCCAGATCATAGGCTCGAGCTGCTTTGTCTTCCTTATCATACCCTCCTGGAAATCAGGCAACACCAACACATCAACAACATTACAGACTTAGATTATTAGTTTGCTTCATTAAATGGAAACGTGCTCAGCATTCTCCAAAGTACTTAATCAATAAATAACGCTATCAATACTCAAATACTAATCTCATTAAAGACTACAGTGTTCTGAATTTAATACAATGTACGGAAATAATTGAGAAATTCTTTAGTGCACCACGTGACATTTTGAACAGTCACGTGGCGCGTTAAAAAATTAAAAAAATTCACAATCAATAAAAAGTCGTCACGCATCACTTTGGCTTTTCAAAATGTCACGTGGCGTCTCCTTATTGATGGTGTCCATCTAAGAATTTCTCGAAAAGAATAATACTTATCTAACTCTACATCTTGGAACCAGAAACTATGACTGTTGACTGATGATGATATCATAAGTACATGCAACCAAGCATAAACCCACGCCAAAAAAAAAAATTAAAGTAAATAATTTGGTACTAACAAGAAAATCACATCAATGTAGCACAAAAAAGATCTTACCCAAATAAACTGAAAGTCCACAATCATCAATGCGTGCAATTTCCAGCATCAGTCACCAAACACCACCACCATAATGCCCACACACAACAAACAAGCATCTCATGAGCAACATTTATAACCAAGAATTCGAACTATTAAATACTCAGCTTATTCTTGAACCCCAAGAAATAATCCAGGAACAAAGCTCCACCGCGCATCTCCAAAACTAAAACTACAGCACTCACAAAATTGGAATAAAAAATGGAAAAAATACAACAAATTACCTTGTCTTCCTTTTCGGCTCTGGCCTTCGCGCCTGCAACTGTTGTCCCAAAGATGCGCTTCGTACCTGCCGGTCCATCTATGTCTGCACCACCACATTTGTCGCCTCATCCACATTAATTAATTAAAAAATTCAGATAAATTATTTATTATTACACAATTTAACGCTAAATAATTAATTAATTTAATTACCGAGTGACGCCGCGGAAGACGGAGGTGCGGTTGCCGAACGTCTCAACGGTCTTCTTCGCTGTCGGCTGCTGCTGGTCACGCTGCTCAATACCGCCGCCGCCGCTAATGTTTTGACGTGCAAAGCAACCTGCTTCGATCGTTCTCAGCTCCGAACCTTCTTCATACATGTGATGCTGCTGCTGCTGCTGAATTTGCTGACTGTTATTCGCAGACTGAGAAAAGACGACGGCGCCGTCGCCGTTGCTGTTGGATCCGGACGAAGCGCCTAAAAAATCCTCCAGCTTCGGTCCGTCCCCTCCCAGCATCATCGACAGCTCCGCCGCATCCTCCTCCGCCCCTCCCTCTCCTACCAAAAAAATAAACAGTAAAAAAAATAAGAAAATAAAAAATGAGAAAATGTTTTCGTTTCGTGTGGCAATCGCATCGTCGTTTATCGAGATGCGTACCGAAGGCGGCAGCTGAGGATGAGGCGTGAAAGAGGGAGAGCGGTTTGGTGTTGGACAACGTGAAGGCCAGCCAGTTGCTGCCGCTGCGATGCTGCTCGTTGCTGTTCATTGCGGTGTGAAAACGACGTCGTTGTTAGAGTTGTCGATCGACGAAAATGTAGAAAGAAATGCAGAGGAGATATTTGATTTGAAGATGATGATGAAGACGAGACGGTAGTAGAGATATAGAGGAGAGGAGTGTGCGCGAGGATCGAGGTACGTTGTGTGTGCTGAGAAGACACCTAACGACGCCGTTTCGATCGAGATGCTGGGATATGATAGGAGCAATGTGGCGGTGTGTACGTTTGTTGATTTATTTATTCACTATTTACTTTTTGCATTAAAGTATAAAATTTTTATCCGGAGAAGTCAAATTAATGTAAGTAATATGTCGTTTTAAATTTCTACAATGAAATTATGTACCAGTAAAATAGAAATTTAGTAAGAAATCTAATCTCAACAGCTAAATAATTTGCTATGAAGAGGTTTAGACTGATGATATCATAATTGTTTTAGAAAATATAAATAATATTAAGAAAATATTTTTTAATAAATAATAATCTATGATTGGTTGTTGAATCAATAACCACTTCTCAAAATGCTTGAAATATCATTTCATTTAATAATATTAATTTTTTAATGATCTGATATATACAATTGAGTGCCGGTGATTTAAATTCAAATTAGTAGTTTTATGTGACAGTTTATTTATAATGTTCCAAATCTCAATGCTACAAATTTATTAGTACCGGATTCCAAATCTCAATCCCACAATATTTATCACTATCAGAGGGTCGAACCGATCAGGATTCTGATTAAACTGATGTTTCGAACTGATTTCACCGATCAAGGCTTTCTGATTAAACCAATGTTTCAAACTGGTTTGACCATTGATCAATTCACATGTCATAATTTGCCAGTTATCAATAGTATAAAAATTTACACAATGGGTACGGTGTAGACTTATTCCGATGGATTCAGACTGAGACTCATTTCATTTGGGTCCCGACCTATATCCAGATCCAATAATCTATTAAATATTGGACCCAAATCCAGACTCATTATTTTGATTCGTTAGACCCAAAATTAATTATTCTAATCTCAACTATCAAATAAAATAAATAAATATTAGTTTATGAAAATAATAAATTATTAAAGACATATGTTTATATTTAAATTTATTTTAAAATTAAATTAATTTTTTAAAAATTAACTTTTTAGAATTTTTTATTCTGTAAACAAATATATTTTTATTTTTATAAAAATTTAGTTTATTTCAAATTCAAATAAACTGATTATCAAAGAGAACTCAAAGAGATTCATTATAAGGATCTAAATGGATAGACCCTAATGAGTCTAAAATCTAAATGAGTCAAAATGGGTATACTTATACCTTAAAAAAATGGGTTTGGGCGGATCTGAATCTACCCTACCCAATTAATATATCCAGATTATAGTTATTCAATTTTTATAAACTAACTTAACCGATCCGATTAATGATTTTGTAATACACCGGCTGTCTCATCCGGTATTATCTAATTTATGATGAATTGTTATATTAATTACAAATCAGACTGGTCCAGCTCTCGATCAAAATTGACAGTCAAATACTCCAATATAGTTTAAACAACCATCAATCCTACATATTTATATTTTCATAAAATATTAACTGTTTAAGAATAGTATAATATTATGTTTTTAATTAAAGGACTTAAGAGCGAGTAAAAATACTAATATACTTTCACTTAATTAGACTTTATATTGATATAAAGATGGATATGTTAGTCGTTGTTAAATGAAAGAGAAATAATGCAAAAAGATCAACCACAGATTAGGTGAGTTGTCTTTTTATTTTTTCTCTTTCATAAGTTAATGACGATATTGTACATTTGTACATGCCATAACAAACGTATAAACTAATTAAATAAGAACATATTTGTCTTTTTACCTATTTATGTAAAATATTTTTCTACTATATCTAGTAGAATCCCTCTTCCCTTGATTAAAATTGCAAATTAAGTTTTGCACGCATCACCTACATATTGTGTGAGTTGAGAGTTGAGACACAATAGTAAAATGCAATTCACAACGCATCAGGTAATCGTAGCAGGATATAAATCTTTTTATCTACAGCTAGGCCTGTTCACAGCAAGATAAAAAAAAGGTGGTTTTGCGTAATTCTTATTAAAGTAGCTTTGTCTAAAAATGATTTTGTCTGCTTTTAACCAATTAAATATTTATATTTATAATATAATATTTAAATATTATTTGTATTTAATATGATGGATATGTGGCAAATGATTATTAACGGTTAAAACTCGAAACTGTATATTTTTACTTTAGTTGTAATTTACTTGACTATATGAAATAAAGATCTATATAGTTTGATACAGATGTGGAGGAATTTTATAAGATTTCATTTTATTTCACAACTGTAGTCATTATACTAAAATAAATTATGAAATACAGTTTGATAGCGTGACTCATTTTAATTTTAATGGTAATCATGAAATTTATACAACCATTAATTTTGTGAACATAATATAATTGTAAACAGCAATTTTATATAAATATAATAATATTTTTAAACAAATAAATAAATATAAAGACAACATAAAAAGTAAATTGGAAAAATTGGATAATTAATTGAATAGATTAAACAATTATGTGGTGCGTGCTCTCGTGTGTGATTTTGTTGAATGGAATTTAACTCGAAATTTAAAGTAATATGTTAATGTTATCACTTGGGAAACTTTAATAATTGTTGAATGATATGTATATTTATTTATTTTAATATTTTTTTCCAGATTCGTTTGGGTACTCTGCGTCGAGTTTAATTAGTTTAAAAGAGAGGTGAAGAGTTGTAGGCTAGCGGGGAAGCAAGAGGGAATAAAATGGGACACGAGTACCCGTGACCAACTTGAATTTATTTATTTATTCAACTTTATTTTAATTTAGGACAAGTGAGGTAAAATGGATTGCCTCTCTGCGCTATTCACTCTGGTTGCGCCACGTGTTTAATTCGTTCAACAGTTTGTGTCTGACCTCTATTGGGATGGAATCTGAGGTGATCTCATCTTGCGGGTCTGACTACTCAATCGACGCAGCTATTCCCCGTCAATGTGATTCATATATTTTTATCTAATATTGTTTATTTTTATTTAGTATATAAATTTGCATATATTAAATTCGAATATAAATTATTAATTGATATAAAAATATAAAATTTTAAATAAATATGAATCTATTATCATTATCATAATATTGACTTAATATTTCACAAAAAATAATAATTCAAACCATCGTCTGAAAAATAAAAAAGTTGTGACATATATTTTAGTTACACTCGTTGTAATTTTTTTCTTCTTCCTTCTTAAAAATTTGCTTTTGTGAATGTTACGTATTTGTACATGTGTAAACAATTTGTTGTTTTTTTGAAGCAAAAATTATATATATTATTTATTACGTAGTTGTGGCCTCCAATAAAATTTTTCATGTGTTCTCAACAAAAAGTGAACATAAAACCTACAAGATGGATGAGCAAAACTCTTATTGGTCAGCAGTAGAATTTGTACATGGGTTTGATAGCGTTGTATTTTGTTGAACACATGGTTTTTCATGAGTTTGTTAAGGTATATTTTTATTTAGATTTAATAGTGGTTAAATGGAATAGATTAAAAAAAATCAATACTAATTGTTGATAAAATTTAATAGGTTAAAATTTATATAAATAATTAGTGTAAAATGTAAAATATAGTGAATTATGATTGATAGACAATTATTTAAATCTGCATTGATATGCTTAACCAATTGAATTTTGTTGATTTATTTATTTTTTATTTAACATTATTCATGCGTGTTCAAATTTTATTGAGATACTAAATATATTTTATTAATAACCAAATCAAATAATGATATATGTAAAATAATTATCCTTGAATTTGAAGCAATTAATTAAAATATATTAAAAATATTTATCCAAACTATTAGTATAAAAATATAGAAAATATAAAAAATAACTCATAAAATAAGCTCCATTTCCTCGAGGATTTATAGCGCGACCTCTTGATTGCAAGTAAAAAATTCTACAATTCCGTCAAATATCTTTCAAAATAGTTTTAACACTGTTAACCATAGTACTTTCTTTAAACTTTTTTTATTTAAGATTATTCATGCATTCATATTTTATTGAGAAACTAAATATTTTGTTATTAAATTTGATTATTTATCAAACATAATATTGTACAGACAAGATATTGAATTGTTTAAAATAGTTATCTTAAACAGTTAAACTTTGAATCAATTATACAAGATTAAAACGGTATATTTTGTCATAGTATATAAGATACGTATCTTAATGGTTAAATTGGTATTGTTTTAGAAAATGTTATGAGTTTTAGGTAGAGTGTAGAATTTTTAGTATTTTAATAATGTTTATGATGTTTTCGGGATTTTGGGAGTTTTAGTTTTTAGTGTTTTTAGAGTTGTGTGATTCATGATTTAAGGGATTTTTGAATCATGAAAACTCAAAATTCTTTAAACAAATAAAATCTTAAAAACTGAAAAACCAAAATTCATTGAAAACGACATTATTTTAATCATTTAGGTATGTAACTTATATATACTGACAGATTATATTCACTAAACTCTTAATAACATATATTTAAAATATTTATCCTAACTATTTATATAAAAAAATAGAGAAAGTACATATATAGGAAAAAAACTCATAAAACAAGCTGTCTCTACAAGGATTTAAAAGCCACACTCCTCGATTGCAAATAAAAAAATTTACCATTTCATCCAATACTTTTCCAGCTTTGATTGAGGTTGTGTATGGCAATCAATTTTTTTAATTTTTTGGATTTATTTACTTATCAATTAATATTAAATTTTAATGAAAATGATACAATGCTATATTATTTTTGCGGTAAAGCATCTATTTAGAGGAGTACTCTTGTGTACCCTAAGAATCTGCTCAATTTATCTCCATGATGAAGATTTATGAACAATCTTCTTCCTCTGTAATTTTAAAGCAAAACAGTAGACTAGGGAATAGTAAATCATATAAAAACAATCTGCAATAAACACACAAGTATAGTGCTTGAAAGCTGAAAGTATAGGGAGAGGTAGGGATGATTTACCATTAGCTTTCCCATTCTATATAGGGTGATTCGGACATTATTGGAGGTTTGATGAAAAATTAAAAGTGAAGTTTAAATTAGTTTGTCTCATGATAATTGCACGAATGGAAGAAAACATGTTAAAAATTGGAATAATACAAACAAAAACTCAATATTATATAAAAAACAAGGGAAAACTACAAAATGGGATACGTACTATCGCCCATTTAAAATTTATGGTCATAACTATTTGATTTTAAAATTCATGGTCCTTTTGTGTTGTAGAGTTTAAGTGTAATTTTAGAAATCTCAATCGCACCCAAAAAATATTTATTTCATTTCAATAAACCCCCTCCCCAATCAATTTAGAACTGAGAAATTACAAAATGAAGATATGTACTATATTCCATTTAAAAATCATGGTCATAATTATTTAATTTTAAAATTTATTTCCTCAAAATAAAATAGAAAATTGTAAAATAAATTTTAAAATTAAATAATTACGATAATAATTTCAAATGGATGATAGTAGAACCTTCATTGTGTACCTTTTCATTTCTAAATTGATTGGGGAGGAGGTTTGTTTAAATAAAATAAATAATTTTTGAGCGTGATTAATTTTTTTTTAAAACTACAATTAAACCGCGCAACACATAAGGAACGTAAATTTTAAAATCAAATAGTTATGACCGTGATTTTTAAATGAGTGATAGTACATACCCCATTTTGTACTTTCCACAAAAAAAAACTGTACAAATTTAAAAAAATAATAGAACTTTGAGTTTAGATTTTGAGTATTTTTGAGGTTTTAGCGTATCATTTTTTTACTATTTTTTAAAATTTTAAAATTTATAGCTTTTGGGATTTTAAGTTTCATAATTTACTATCAATGAAGAATAAATGATTTTATTCATTTTTATTAATATTGTCATTTGTTGCCACAAAAATATTATAAAATTGAATTATATTTTGTTAAGAAACATAATCTAATTTAGCTGAGTTGGTTGTGAACTTCTTATTCAATCTAAAGGTCGTAGTTTCAAATTCCGATAATATCTCGTTCTGATAAATAATTTATAGAGAGTTTGAAATCCTTCAATAAATAAATCACACACATTAATTTATTGTAGCCAAATTTCTTATTGCAGACATGTAATTGTCAGGAAAAACTCTAAAATAAATTAAGCATAAACTTTATATTTGGTTTTTGGAAAATAAATGAAAATGAGAGGAAAATTAAATTTTATGCAATTTATATTATATTTTCACCTTGTTTGAGAAGAGATGGAAACTTGTGGAGAAATTATAAAATTATCTTTAATTTAATAATTATAATGTATTTTTCTAGTAAAATTTTAAAATTAGTGAATCATAAATGTTATGCTATGGGAAATAAATGAAAATGAATGGAGAAGTAAATTTTCTACGTTGTTTATCTAGAAAAAGAAATTTGTAGTAAAATTATAAAATTAATTTTAATTTAATAAAAGTTTCCTTATAATTATACATAATTTTTCATTCTCAACCTTTTCCTAGCAAAACATAAAATTTATTTCAATTTCTTATCTTGTCTAAGATTCTTAATAGATTTGATATCATTTTGCAATTATTTGATTAGAAGCTAAATATTATTAGATAAATATTGCAATAATTTTAATCTAATTATATTTTTTTCCTAATTTTCCATTTCTATATGTATTGCATCTCCCCTGTTTACTCTCTACTGACTAATAAGATCCTCAGTTGAAAACGTAGATAAACATGGCAGATAGTGTTATGTTAGACGGGCTACTCAGGAGTGTTAGTAAAGAGAGGTCACACTTGCGAGATATTGATTTAATACGGTGTCGTCCGTCAGATGCGGTTTCGTCCGCTTACGATCTCGCAAGTGAGGGGGGTGTTGGTGCATATTAAGGGTTACGTCCCACATCGCCCACATAGCTCATAGAATTAAACCTTAAGTATAGTTGGACTCTGTATGCCTCCCAGCTCCGCTCTGTTGAGGAAGTTGAGGCGGAAGCGAGCGATGTCAGAGTTTTTTTTTCGTTTGGCCTCCCTTCAACAAATTTTATCGAAAATAGCCCTGCATGAGAAAAGTTTTCGAAAAAGGCCTTCTTTTAGGGAGCCGCTGTTTGAAACGGCGGTTGGGTTAAGGCGAACCGCTGTTTCAAACAGCGGTTCGGCTGATCTGCTGACTGGGTTGCCCAGTCAGCATACAGGTGGACGAACCGCTCTTTGAAACAGCGGCTCGCCTTAACCCAACCGCCGTTCCAAACAGCGGCTTACCATCGGGTTCAGCCGCTGTTTCAAACAACGGCTGGTCTAAGGCCAACCGCTGTTTCAAACAGCGGTTGGATTGGGCTCGCTCTCTGAACATTTTGGGCATTTCCAGCCGCTGTTTCAAACAGCGGCTGTCATGTAAGGACCTCCCTGCAGCACATATGGGCCATTTTGCGAAATATTCACTTGCGGAGGATTGACAGAGCTGCGATCGGAGAAGGGTAGAGGAAAACAAGTGTTTCTGGGCCCTTGCTGCATGTATACAGGCGCGGAGGAGAGAACAGGTGGGAGACCAGGATAGGCGAGTCTTGACTGAGCATGCTCAGCAGCCATTGATACTCCCGTGCCCTTCAAGCCATGGGAGAATGTTGCACCATTTTTTAACGCGCTAATCTCACTTGCTGCATCATCATCTTACTTGCTGCGCACGAATAGCTGGGAGCAGTATTTAGGCTACAACTGATATTCTCCTTGGGAGGAAGAATTACTGCAGACATGGTCCTCCTTCGTAGTAGTTTAGACTCTTGATAATCATCAACTACGCTACCCCGTGAAACTCTTTCTCTGCGCGAACAACAACAAGGTGGAATACTCTCTTGTGGTTT
>NQLW01000095.1:3225856-3264135 GCA_002312845.1 Kalanchoe fedtschenkoi
CTGATGGAGTTTGTATCCTTTGTAACTAGCCATATATTGTAATTCACTCAAAATAATAATATTACTAAATAAACCAATTATAAAAAAAATTAAAAGTGTCTCAAATATTGCTTTCTCAATTAGAATTCCAACTACAGACTGTCGAAAAGGGTGTAAATAAAATTTGGCGTAATTTTTAAAATAAAATTTGTAATTATATTTTTAAATTAATATTACTATAAAATCTAGATATATGCACTAAAACTACGTCATTTTTCATTAAATTAAAAAAATAATAATAAAAATTCACATATGTTTTAACTTTCTCTTTCGGTTGCCGTGGGACTATTTTTACCATGGTTGGAAATGTATCACACACTACTATAGAATGTCATTAGACAATGCTTCAATTTTCTGCCAAAATATATATTACGTTTTAAGTAAAGAGGATTTTTTGTAATGAAAGTGATCACTTTTAATATTAAAGAACGTTTCATTAAAAAAACTCCTTTTCGTTATTTCATTGAAAAATTTAGTTTTTTTTTCTCGTCATCTAAATAAATATAATTATCACGTTTAAAGAATTAATAAATGCTTTAAGTAAGGAGGGTGTTTCTTTTTCTCTTCTTTAAATAAACGCGTTCTTTTAGTTATATGGTTAAATTTGTGATTTTCTTTTAGTTAACGTTTTAAGTGAAGAGGAAATTACCACATAGCTTGTAAAGACGTTTTCTCATATAAAAAGTCATTTTTTTCAGTGTTAGAAAATAATTTCCTTTTCTATTCTTCTTTTGTTTGGTTCTGAGTGGAAAATTTTATAGAAAATGCTAAAATATTATTTAACTAAAAAATTTGTTTTCTTCCTTTTTTTCATCTACTTTTCTATTTAGTTTTCCATCCGCTACTTTCTCTTAATTAAACAAACAATTTCATCTAATTTTACTGCAAATTTTCTTTTTCTTAATTTTTTTCTAAACCAAACAAAGTCTTAACGCTCTCTATTGTTGGTCTACAATTTGCTCAGAAGTCTTTCTTTCTTCAATATCGTATCTTCTACTTCATACAAGAGCGAGCTCTCTTTAACCGAAATCATAGTAAAAGTCAAACATATATTTTCAGCATTTTGAGTTAAAATCTCAATGCATACTTGATACCTATACATGTAACTCTCTTTAAATAACACACTTT
This sequence comes from Kalanchoe fedtschenkoi, assembly GCA_002312845.1. Lineage (NCBI taxonomy): Eukaryota > Viridiplantae > Streptophyta > Magnoliopsida > Saxifragales > Crassulaceae > Kalanchoe > Kalanchoe fedtschenkoi. The sequence continues at coordinate 3,227,024 of NQLW01000095.1, forward strand.
ATTTATCTATTTATCTTTAGCAATTTCCCCCCATCAATTTGAGTTTATCCTTTCATAAAGCTAGGCATTAAAAATGTCCATTATGTTTATATTAAGTAATTAACCCAACATATATCTATTATACATTTTTTATATATAATTTTTTTCCAAAAGAAAATTATACTCATGTGCGTGTATATATATATATAGGGTGGATCAGTTGAGAACCTCCTTATGCTGAGAACCTTGTGGACAAACGTGGACCAACCATTTTCTGCGTAAAACGACTGTGTTTTGATTATGACATTTCGTTATTAGAACTTCATTTATTATTGCGAGCAATTAATTTAATAATGAATATCTTTATAATATCTTTCTATATTTATTATGAAATATTTATTCGTGTCTAGTATTAACTCAAATTATATTATATTATGAAATATTTTCAGTATGCTCATTCTTATATATGATTTTTGACAGTGAACATCTATTTTGACAGTGAACATGTTCACCATGAATGTTCACTACCACAATAAAAAAAACGAACAGATTCAGATAAAAATATATTGACTACTGAAAAATGAAAAAAATATTCACTATTTATTAATAATTCTAAAAAAAATATCAAATAAGTGTGAAAAAATTATAATTCAAAAAAAAAATCTATAAAAAGTTCACTGTCCGAATCCAAAAAAACATGAAAAAGGTGACGGTGAACACTAATTAAATAAATTTAGTATTTTTTGCACAAAAATTTTTGTTTATGAAAAATAATAAAATCTTAAAATATTAATGATATTTAACAAAAAATATCAAATAGTTACACTTTCCATATATATCATATTTAATGACTCTCATACAATAAATGGAGTATCATAAATGAACTTAAAAAGGGAAATAAGATGATTGGTCCACAATTGTCCACAATGGTTCTCAATGTAAGGAGGTTCTCAACGGATCCTTCCTCGTTCGCTGGTTCACAATCAAAAGCCCATATACAAGCCGCCAGATATGGTGGTGGTTTGTGTTTGTGGGTTGCTTTGGCGAGGGAGAAAAAAACAGAGAGAAGAGGACACGGTTATTATTGAAAAATGAGATTGGAGGAGAGAGGAAGGATAATGAATATTTGATTAATTAATTTGCTTTGATCAAACCTTAATTTGCTCTTGTTAATTAAGTTAATTAAAAATGATTTGTTACCTAAAAAAGTTAATATGACATTAATAAATGAACTACAAAAATGGATAAATAATGATCAAAACACGGTCGTTTTACGCAGAGAATGATTGGTCTAGAATTGTCCACAAAGGTTCTCAACTTAAGGAGGTTCTCAACTGATCCGTCCTATATATATATATATAGGGTTGATAGGGTTTGAGTCGTTCAGCTAGCCACGGCCGTCTGTGGTGTGGGTCAGAGACGACAATCTTCACCCATAAAACCCCCAATCTTACAAAACCTAACTCTAACAAGTTCGTCCTCAAACGCTCGCTGAATGTGTCAATCAACATGGAGGTCGGAATAGAAGTGTTGGACATGAAGTTGGGGGTGATGAGTTAATTTGAGGCTGAGGGAAAGGTTGGGGGGTTGGTCGCGGTTGCTGGGAATACCATTGGTCAGGGATTATTAATTTGTTCTTGGCTATTGGATTGGCTATCTATTTGGTTTGGGAGAAGTGTGCCAGATTTTCTTGTGCCACTTTGTGTGATAGCTTGAAAGTTAAATATGTGCCTTCTGTTTTTTTTCTACAGTGAACAAGCGACTTTTGATTTTTGACAGTGAACATGTGCCTGCAGTTTTTTTCTGTGGTGAACATGCGACTTCTGTGTTTTAACAGTGAACATGTCTAAATTTTTTTCTGTATTGAAAATGTGACTTCTGAGTTTTAACAGTGAACATGTGCCTGCAGATTTTTTCTGCAGTGAACGTGTGATTTTTGAGTTTTGACATTGAACGTATGTCTGCATTTGTTCTCTACAGTGAACATGCGACCACTGAGTTTTGGCAGTGAATATGTACCTATTGTTTTTGTCTGCAGTGACATGCTACTTTTGAGTTTCGACGGTGAACATTTGCCTACGGTTTTTGACAGCAAACGTGAGAAGAATGAACATTGTCTGCAAATGTTTTTTAGAAGTGAACATACGTGTGCAGTTTTTAGCAATGAACATGTGTCTGTAATTTTTGATAGTGAACATGCGAAGAGTAATTATTTTAGCTGTAGTTTTTAACAGTGAATATTTGCCTGCAATTCTTACTGGTGAATATTTGTTTGCAATTTTTTGACAGTGGACATGTATGCAGTTTTGATAGTCAACATTTGTCTATATTTTTTGACAGTAAACTTGTAATTTTTTGATATTGAATAAGGATACAAAATTTCTAGCACTACACATATATACTTTTTTGCAGTTTTTTTACAGTGAACATGATGTGCATTAGATAATATGGAAAGGAAAACAATGATAAAAAAAATTAGCACTTTTTGTTCAAAATTTAAACAATTTTTTTGTATTTAATGATAAAAAAGAAAATATGAAATAAAAATAAGATATAAAAAATCAAAGATCCATTTTACCGTTTATAGTCATTTGCATCATTAATTATAGAGAGTATCAGATAATTAATAAGCATAATAAATAACTAAAAAGTAAATAAAATGATTGGTTCAGAATCTTCCGCAATTTGTTCACAACATAATTGTTCGCAACGGATCTCCCCTATATATATATATATATATATATATATATATATATATATATATATATTATTGGTAATTCACATCTTTATTTTTATTATGTGGTTGTAAACCTTATAAATAGAACGCGTACTACTACAGGTATTGGTTATTACCACGCTTTTACTTTTTACTACGCTTATTACTATGACCGTGGTAATTAATCAAATAAAGCGTGACAATTTGTGCGTATGCAATTGGTGTTATACCTATTACCACGATTTTTATAAACAAACGTGGTAATAGATTAAGCAAAAAAATGACAACATTTCTTTATCAGTCTGTTACCACGCTTTGGTGATTGAACAATATTAAAACAAGCGTGGTATCTGAAGCAAGTAATTGGCTGTAAGAATTTTAGATTAAATGACCAATCGTCAATTGATATTTTTTAAATAAAATATAAACAATATTAAAACACTACTTATTTTTACACGTAATACGGGTTCAGTGATTGAACATTTAATTTAAAACCATTCATCAAGAATTTTTTTTAAGTAAAAAAATTCTTGGTGGATAGTAAAAGTAGGAATTGGATTCGGTGCTACGCAGCTAATTACTGACAGCACCGGAACGAAGTCGTTTCAGTGCAAAAGAAATATGTGGGGTTAATATATTTACACAAACACCATATATAGTATCAACCATATACGGTGTTTGATGTCCATAAATGCTGTATAAATTATGTTCATTATGTACAGCATTTAGAACAAAGAAACGTTGTATATGGTTTATACTATAGACAACGTTTGTGTGTAAAAAAAACTGTGTTATATATACGACGTTTATAGAATAAAAATGCCGTAAATAGTCCTAATAAATAGTTTAAGCAATGTATAAAGTTAGTAAATGAAACGTCATATTAAATCAATAATGTGATAGTGAATTAGTAGGAGAATATTGTATTATTCAATTTTGTCCTTCAAATACTAATTAACTGTGTCAAATGTGATAGTCTGAGCTAATATGATCATGATAGTACAATTCGTATTGACAAACGAATCAATATTTCTCAATGCATCCAAACTACCATGTCTACACTCTCTGTTAGCCATTTAGTTAAGTTTCTAAATGTCATAACTTTAAGTAATGCTTTTAAATATCATAATTTTATTCGGAAAAAAAGCACATAAAAGCACCGAATTTTGAAAAAGAACGTCGATAGTTCAAAACAACATTGGTTAGAGTTATTATTGAATTGACATAGTGCATTGATTGCATGTCAATTTGATCAGTTACATGACATATTACAATATTTTTTACCGTAAATTGAATTTTCACTATATAGCACATTAATTTTTCAACATAGTAGATAGTAGTTCTATCACTCATGGTCCGTTATCCAAGTGATGGATCAGATTTAGTCACCTTCGCAAGTAAAATTGCTGTATCCAAGCGCATATCATTCATATTGAAAGCAACTATTTCTTCAAAATCAATCTTGTCATTTCTATTTATTCTTGGAATTACATCCTCCATAGAAATAAGTAAACCTAACTTACTGATCTCAATTTATTAAAAGCAGATGCGCTTAGATATCTTGTCACCGGGCAGACATGCACTCGTCTCCGTCACAGTCCACTCACAGAGATCGTCATCGCAGCTATCCCGATCGCAGTCGTACGCGAGCCATTGCTTCTGTTCGCCGCTCGGGAAGCTGACGTGACAGTTGAATTTGGTGGAGCACCAAATATTATCATTGAACATGAACTGGTAATAGTATGTAGGAGGAATGGTGTGCTCTCCAAGGTTGTCCTGGCTGGACCAGCACCGCTCGGTCATGGGCTGGCCTTGCAAAGACCTGTTGATGAGCCTGACTCGCTTCTTGGCGTCGCAGGCAATTAGGCAAGAACAGGCGATGGCCATGATCAGCAAGGCTGATGATGATACTTTTGTGGCACTCATTTCACTTCTTTTAGGGTTTGGTGTAAGAGTGAAAATTTAGTGTAGAGGGTTTCCTGTGGTTAAGTTTTGCTTCATGGTGAGATGTATTTAAAGAAATTTTTCACATCGTTACTTATTTGACTTTCATAAAAGAAAATGTTACTTATTCGATCATATATAACTAAGTCAAGTGGCATTTATATAGTACTTAATGCGTCAACAATTAACTTTACTTATATAATATATGGTGTTAGTTGTCGAGTGATTTATGGACTAAGTTGAGTGAATCACCATGGACCGACTAATATGAGAATAGATTAACATATGACGCGTTGAAAAGTCAAACTAACTGATCATGAAAATCAATTAATGGTGTCCAAGATATACATAGTGAATATAATCCACCCAAAAATCACCCTCTAATTCGCCATTTATCATTTTTGTACACAAGTTTTGGTTCGTACTTATTTGTAAAAGAGTTTTGAATAAAAAAATGCTTTAAACTACCAAGTAATTTCAAATTGTGACCAAAATATTTTTCATTCGCAACTTCTAGTGTCAAAGAACATAAATGTAATATTTGCTTTATCTGCCTATTCCTCACCTCCGTTTTTCATCAGTCAATAAAACCGTTTCCAGCGCATTCCTCCCATATCTCTGAGTTAACTTATGATCAAATTTCTTCATCATCAGGTAACAGACAACATCATTGGAGTGCAGTTAGAGTTATCCTCAAGATATTGTATGCTCGGAGAATAATTAATATGCGCCGCAAAATGTATGGATTTGATGAATATACTATATCAAGATATATAAATTATGTGAACGGCTAAATAATGTCATTTTTGAATTTTTATGAGTTTTGGAGTTCCAAGGTTTTAGAGCTTTAAGTACTTAGGGATTTAAGGTTTTTGAGGTTTCAGAGTTTCAAATTTTGTGTTTTTAATATGTTTAATTTTTTTTAAATGGTGTTGTTTTAAAAATCCTAAATCCTAAAATTTTTAAAGCAATAAAACCCAACACCCCTAAACCAAAAAAAAAACCTAAGAAACCCCAAAATAATAAAAATTCTAAATCCCTAAACTTCATTCTAACAAGGCAATGAAGGACAACAAAGTTGCCGTGTTTGTTCACTCCCACATAGATTAAGGTGGGTGTGCCGAATCTGAAACATGTGCCCTCATCTCTTAATTCGGCGGGTAAGCAAAGATCCGAGGAAATTAGAGTCCATATCGAAAAGTTTTGGAGGCTATCAAGACCATTCTCTACGGAAAGTATGAAAGTTCGGCATGAGCTCATTGGGCTCACAGCTCCTAGATGGACTTAATAGAGGCCTTATCTTGCGAATTCCACTAGATCGGGAGGTTCCTATTTAGGCTTTTTAGGTGGTTGACAGGTTTTGAGCTCAAAAAAAATCCTAAAAGGCTAGCTACAGTTTGGATCTCTATCCCTCACCTAATAAACTTGGTGCACTTCAGTGAAAGTTTCTTATGACCGATAGGAGATGAGGTCGACACTTTCCTAAGGACAAATGAGAGAACTATCGCCCGGATAAATTCGGCTTATGCGCGTTTGTGTGGTAAAGTGCATCTCTGGGAGCTTCTAGTCCACAAGATTTGTATATGTAGCACCGGCGGAGAAGATTACGTCTTTGAGGTCATGTAAGAGATAAAGTTGCTTGCTGCTCAAAATGTAAGATTCAAGGACACACCATATTCTGGACTGCCACAGGGCTTGTTGAAGAACCAAGGAAGGCCCTGGACATAGGGGAGTCGAGTAAAGTGGTGACAAGCACGAGGGCTGGCATGACCCCAAACAAGGATTAGCGTATAGTTAAGAAGGGTCGGCCTACTAGCAAGACAATGTATTTAGCTGTCTTAAGCACTAATTTTTCAAAATTACTATAGATAAAACAAGTCGTCCAGTAACACTTTTAACCATTGGACTAAATGTATCTTTATTATCAATTTCATACCTTTGTTTGAAGTCTTTGGCCATCTGTCTATATTTTCATCAGCTTTTCACTTGACTATTTGTACACCCATTTACAATTAATTAAATTGTGACCTTTAACTGTATTGTTCTATCCAGCGAAGCCAATTCTTCTTGCATAGTTTTTCTCCATCGTGAATCATTAAGTATCTCTCTTAAATTATATGATTCCCCTATAGAACAGAAGTTCCCATATTAAATAGTAACATCATTAAACTGTTTTAGTTTATTTTACAATGCCACTTTGTAACCTGGTCTGGAGTCATAACACTAGAGAGGACAAATTAATCTCTTGTGTTGAGACCTGAGTCAAAGAATATGGAAAAACAGTCTTTGAAGGTTCCGCGGTAGAACCAAGAGCGCATAAAAAATCCAAGTTCAGCCTCCTTTACTCAAGTCGACTCTCATACACATGGAGAGGTGCGCAGGTGGATCTTCACTGATTTCAACATCAGGATTGTTTACTAGTATATAAAAACATGTCACTTTGTGAGCTCATCTGGACACTAAATTGCTCCAAATATTTTTCAGAAGAGTCCGGTGTGTCACATGCAGTAGTAGGAGCGTCACCATGATTAGGAATATTAGTAATATTTGAGTCATTACAATTTACATTCTCATAAAGTAAATGATCCAGTAACAAGATAACCTCTTGTCTGAGGCGAGCCCCAATATTGTCATAAATTTTTTTAAAGAGAAAGACTAACTCATCAAAGAACCACCTCTTAAAATATACACATGACCAAAAACAACATCAAGATACTTAAACTCTTTATAAAGAGAACTATAGTCAAAGAATACACAATGTTTATATTGAAAACCAAGCTTTTGCGAGGATTATAAGGTCTAAGATTTAGGCCAGCAAGCGCAACCAACATGCGGAGAGATTGATAATTTGTCTTTTTTGTAGTAAAAATTCTACATATGTACGATATCCAATCGTTTTTCTTGAAAGCAAATTCGTGAGGTTGCAGTTAGGAAGACCTCATCCCAAATTGCAAGGGCATGGATGCATTATCAAGGAGGGCTAAATCAACTTCGATTATGAGTCAATATTCTTTCGACTGAACCATTTTGTTGGTGGGCATGAGGACAAGATACACAATCTGCAATGCCAATCTTTTGAAAAAATGTATTTAACTTTTCATACTCAACTCTCTAGTCTGCTTGCATCAATATGATCGGTCTGTTATTTTCTCTCCATAGGTTTTGAAAGTTATGAAAAATTTGGAAAATTTCATACTTTTTTAAAGAGGTAAATTCATGTATATCTATTTGTACTCATCAATAAAACTTACACAATATGTGTGTCTACTGACTGAGGTTGGAGCAGGGCCTCAGACATCAGAGTGGATCAATCGAAGAGGTGCAATAGACACATTGTTTGACTTAACATAAGGAAGTTGATGACTCTTGACCATTTAACAAAGATTACACACTGACTTAACACTAGAATCATGAGGATAAAGAAGATTGTTGTTCTCGAGAACATATGCTTAATAATGAAAGACGTGGGATGGCCTAAATATATGGCTATGCTATTGGACGATCATTGGATTATGAAATTCGAATAAAGCGACTTTGTATCTTAGATTTGGAAGAAGAGGGTTTCGGTCTCCTTCACATTTTTCTCGATAAAGGACCCTTCTCATTGCATTGATCCTTTATAAAAAACAATATGCGGTGAAGTCGAAGTATACATTATTATCGAAATTTGAAAGATGAAAAGAACATTGATATGTGAATTTGTATGACCAATATTACTAATTATCACACCTACTGTATTGGCTGCATGGACTTGATCATGTTCACCGTACTTGTCACAAACTGCACGTCTTCTTGTCCAAATCGCTGGTGATGTGGTCTGTAGCTCCACTATCGGCATGCCAATTTGTGTCGACTCCATAGGTTGTCGATAGGTAAGTCACTTGATCTATTCTATTGCTCATAATCTTCTACGAACCTATGTCAGTAGTTTATTGCAGTATAGTTCGACTTACCATATATTTGAAATGGAGGCTTCCCTTTTTATTCTTCAGACTTGACACCAGAAGGTCCATTGTCACACCCCCAAGTGCTACGTCCACCTCGTCCCCATGCGTGATTTTCACCACGGCAGCACGAACCACTGTGATCACGTGTAGTTGCGTTCGCAGATGATTGAAAGTGCCTACTACCTGTGTTCTGTTCTTATCGCATGTCCAAATACATCTCGTATGTCATGACCTGAGCATATAATTCACTTAGAGAAATCAAATATGTCCGGGCTAAGACAGATGACACAATTGGGTTGTAGCCAAAATCTAGACCAGACATAATGAATGACACCATCTTGTCATCGCCAACAGACTTGCCAGCAGTAGCTTGTTCATCTCTAATTATCTTCATTTTGTTGGGATACACAATAGTTTACATATATACTTTTCTTCTTGTGGTTTGCAAGCTGCATATGTAGTTAGTCATCCGCGCACGAGATTGTGCTGAAAACATTGTCTCAAGAGCGGTTTAGACTTCATTTTTGTTGAGTCTCGTGTCGTTACATGCGTTAATATTTCTTTAGTAAGAAGCTGAGCAAGAATACAATAATAACTTTCTAGTCTTGCGCCAGCCATGCGTCATACTCTGGATTGGTGATGATCATCTTGATCTTATCATTTTTTGTGATGTCAACCGTTTTTATCGATGCCGGAAAAGAACCATAAATGATGTCAATGAGTTTAGCTTCTCTAATCGGTGAAAGCACTTGAACCTTCTTCCACAATAAATAATTATCAAGTGTGAGCTTCTCAGAAATTGATGGGCCGGGAAGGGTCGGTGGAGAACTAGAAGTCGAGGCAGGCATCGGTCTCTCATCGTAAAACTGTTGGCCTTGACGTCTCTTCATAATGAATGGAATCGGCTTTTTTTTTGTTCAGTTGGATAATAATAGATTGTCCAGTGGATGAAATTGGGTGTGGTCAGATGGCCCGAGGAAGGGGAGGTGGATCTATCTGAAGCTATAGTTTCCGTACAAATGCTGCTTCATAGATCCACTCGGTCTTTAATTCCGTCTACAACACATCAGAGATAATTGAGATTTGGAGGTATTTGAGGTTTTGGGAATTTTTAGGTCTTTGGAGATTGTAGGAAGAGTTGCAAAAGCTCAATTAACAATTCTCGAATAAGTGAGGATATATATGTGTTGATGTTGAAGATTCTGTTGAATAGAGATATTTGTTTCGTGAGACTTTTTGGTCGGGGATACTCTGATGTCTGCTGGGAGAAAAGGGGATAAAAAGAAATTTGCGAGCAGATATGGGAGAGAAAACATGTGTCTCTTAAATTAAAGAAATATCAAACGACGGGATCTGGGTCCTATGTGTAAGGTCATAGTTAGTTTAGTATTTTTTTTAATTTCTGGTAATGGTCAAAAATAAAAGAAAAAAATCTTTGTATATAAAATGAAAAGAGTATAGTGACTTCAACAATAAATTTTTTTCAGTAATACACTTCTGCTCACTAATTAAAGTCAGCAAGTAATAGTCATATACCTTTGTTCATTCTATCTCCCATATTAAATAATGAATCAATTAAAAATAATATATTAGAAACAAAGAGTTGATCAAACAGTCATTTATCTCAATTGAATCATTTTTATATGTTAAATTATAATATAGATTGGGGAACTTTTAACTATGTACATGATTTTTTTTCTTGATACTTAACCATTTCATGAATTATTTTCGTATTATAAGTTAATTAACTCGGATTTAAATTGTATTAGTGTTCGGTAAATGTATATTCCCATCAGCTTATGTCACATATATATTATATGAAAAACCATTTAAAAGTTATAGCTTATACTAAGTGAAATAATATCTTATTTCTTCTCTTTAATCCCTAACTATTAAAGATCTCAGTAGACAATTTGACTGTATCAAAGAGTTCGATGGTGCTTTTATTGATTTATTTCTTCAACCTTTGTTACATCATAAGAGGGGAGGTGTATCAATGTACCCATAACAATCGGTGTCCCAGCGACATGCTTCATCTTCGTACAAGGACCATTCGCATCTTCGCCCACATGCTTTCGCATCACGTTGACAGTGATACCCATAGAAAAAGTTCTGACCCCCATTTCCGAACTTGACCATGCACGCAAATTTCGTGGTGCACGTGATGTTGTGTCGGAATGAGAATCCATAGAACTCATTGAATTTGATTGTGTGAAACCCTAAATCGTCTTCGCTTGACCAGCAATGTACAACCATGTCACTCCTGCTCTCGGCCATGTTGAAAAGCTTGACATGAGTCTTTGGCCACTCTAAATCTGCACCGGATTCAGCACAGCTGATGGATAGCCACAAACAAATCAGAGTCATGATAAGCAACATTTTCTTAATATTATTGTCTCCCATGATTTTTTTTGTCTATAGTGGTAAAATGATGTTCTATTTATAACATTTTTTACAATGGTGGATTTTTTTTATTTTTGTTCTTGTAGTTAGGGTCGCTCATCCCCACCACCTTAATAGCGACGCTCATACTCACTGCGGGCCAACTCACGCACACTTTCAACGTATTTAAGCAACATATGCTCATATTTCTTACTTTACTACCTCAATTTTTGTGCATTTATTTGGGGGCAACATGTCAAGAAAACAATATTTATTAAATGAAATTTATTTAGAATCTTTTTGGAAAGTAAAAATCAACTCTATGCGGAGATTTATACTTTACTGGGAATTTTTATGTGAATTCGGTCCATCACATATTAATGGACATCATCATTCAGTGTCACAAGCAGCTGTCTGAAAAATTAAATTGTTTCTTAAATTGATATGTGGAGATTTGACTTTTCATTTATACATTTAACACTAATTGTTGATGTTAATAGATGCATAATGAACGGAATTCATCTAACATCATATTCAGTGTCACCTACATTTGTCTGAAAAATTAAATTCTTCCTCATATTGATATGTGTGGAGATTTGAATTTTCATCTATATTGTTGATGTTAATAGATGTGTAATGAACTGAATTCATCTAACACTTCAGTGTCACCTACAGCTGTCTGAAAAATTAAGTTGTTCCTCATATTGATATGTGGAGATTTGACTTTTCATCAATACATTTAACACTAATTAATTGTTGATGTTAATAAATGCGTAATAAACTGAATTCATCTAACACTATTTATTCTGTGTCACCTGCAACTGTCTGGAAAATTAAATTGTTCTTCATATTGATATGTGGAGATTTGACTTTTTATTTATACGACATTTAACACTGATTGTTGTTGTTAATAGATTTGTAATGAACTGAATTCATCTAACACTTTCTTTTTTTATACTTATCTAAAGTTATGTAAAATTAAGAGTTGAATGATGTATAAAAATCTAAATGGTCAGACTATCTCTGATTATTGATTGATTACTTTCATTTGGTAAATCACCTTTTATTACTGATTGCTCAATTATTTATCCTTTTATCATTCTAATCATTTTTTCAAATATGTAAGTGTAGTTAAAATTTGCAATTATGTTCAAAATATATTATTTATTTAGATGCAATATGTACACTAAAAAAACAAAACACATAAAATAAAATGGGAATCTGTTAGTCCAATTGATGTTTCTCTAAAGCTTGTTATCAAAATAAGTATTTTGAATTATATTTTTATTGAATCGTTGCGTTTATATAATGAGTAAATGATTTAGCAAGAAACAGGTTTATGAAATCACAAATTATTTGAAGTCCGATTTTAGTCCATTGCCATTTTTACGGGGTTTATTTGTAGCTTTAACTGAATTCTATTTGTTGAATATATAATTTTTATCACAAAATAAAATTAAAGCTATCATGGTTATCAAAAACCAAACAAGATTTAGTAAATGACATATTATATTTAGTAAATAACTTGTTTAATAATAATTAAATTAATAAGTTAATAATTTTTGAAAGTTAGTTGATATTTTATTTTTATATAGTCCGATAAGATAAACTTATTGTTGTGTCTAATAGATAATATTATTTATTTCAATATTAATGGCCAGAAGATTATTTATCTTATGTTTCACAAAGTGTATACTTCATATAATATCATCTTGGTGTTTGAGTATTAGTTATCTTCATTTTTAATACTACATTACTTATCAAATCACGTAATATAACTCAAACAACCAAGATCCAACCACTAAAAATTTATATTATAATCTTAAAGAAAAAGTAGATTGACACTACTAAATATAATTGTGAAATTTAATCATTTTTTCAAATTTGGTAAAACAAAAACATAGTATTGTACACTTTTATTTCTATTGAATACATCATTTAACAGTCATAGACATAAAGAATAATTAATCTTGATCTTTGGACCCCGAGTGTGAGGCTCATGATGCGTCATTCCTGTATTAATACGTTGTAATAAATAATTCCATCTATTTTAAATATGTCATCAAACCTAATTTATTAAATTCATGATTAAGTGAAATTATACCTGATTTCATCTCTTTAATCCCTTACTATTAAATATCTCAGTAGACATTTGACTGTATCAAAGAGTTCGATGGTGCTTCTATTGATTTATTTCTTCAACCTTTGTTACATCATAAGATCAGGGGAGGTACACCAGTGTACTCATAACAATCGGTGTTCCAGCGACATGCTTCATTTTCGTACAAGGACCACTCGCATCTTCGCCCACATGCGTGCGTATCACGTTGACAGTGATACCCAAAGAAAAATTTCTGACCCCCACTTCCGAACTTTACCATGCACACAAATTTCGTGGTGCACAAGATGTTGTGTCGGAATGAGAATCCATAGAACTGATCGAATTTGATCGTGCGAAACCCTAAATCGTCTTCGCTTGACCAGCAATGTACAACCGCGTCACTCCTGCTCTCAGCTTTGTTAAAGAGCTTGACATAAGTTTTTGGCCACATTGGCAACACATCTGCGGCACTGCGGATGGAAAGACACAAACAAATCAGAGTCATGATAAGCAACATTACCTTGATGTTTTTGTCACCCATGATTTTCTTTGTCTATTGTGGGAAAATGATGTTCTATTTATAACATTTTTTTGTGCAATCATGTTTTTTTTGTTTTTTTGTGGTTAGTGGTCGCTCACTCCTTCACCTTGATAGTACCGCTCATACTCACTGCGGGTCAAATTCGCGCGCACTTTCAGCATGTTAAAGCAACATATACTTATGTTTCTCGCTTTATTACCTCAATTTTGGTACATTTATTTGGGGTAACATATAAAGAAAACAATGAACACTAAAAAATTTTGAGTTTTTTGGAGACATTTTTTTCGGACATTCTGTGGGATGTTTTCGGATAAAAAAAGATAAAAATCCTTGCCCTAAGTGCGTCAAGTGTATTTGGACTGCTTGTCGGATAAATAAGTAAAGATATTAATTTTATTATATGTGGGCTGCTTTCACACATACAATAGAACAGATATTAAATTAAAATAAGTAAGAAAATATACGAAAGAAAAATTAAATAAAGAAAAAACAACAGATTTTAAAAAGTTTATTATCCAATATTTGTCGCTACAATATTCCTATTACTCTTAAACATAAAATAAAATATATTATTTAATACCCCTCTTATTGAACAAGAAAAATATACACTTGAAACTTTTACCAATAAACAAAGTGATTACTAAATATACACAAGCTTACACTATCAAAATAAGATTGTTTTCATGCCACTTCGTGGGTTTCAGTGCATCAACGAGGTACGAAGTTTTTGACCTGTAAATGGGATATGAAGTGCTATCTTAAATAAGTTAAACAAGGGATCGGGCAAAAATACATATTTTTGCTCTCTTTTTTTAAGTTCTAGGGGGTTTTAGACTTTTAGAGTTTTAGAATTTTCATATTTTTAGGATTTTATGATTTAGGGGGTTTTAGGGTTCAGAGACACTTGGATTTAGGGTTTTTAGATTTAAGGGTTTATAGTTTTGTATTTTATGATTTAAAGATTTCAGGGTATTAAGAATTATGCCTTAAACATCATAAAACATTATATTAAAATAAAACAAAAAGAACTAAAATGATGTTAGTTTGGTGATCCCTCCTATAACTCATATAAGGTGTCACCCTGAATCCACTAACCCAAACAATATTTATTAAATAAAATTTATTTGGAATTTTTTTGGAAAGTAAAAATCAACTTTATGTAACAATATTTCTTTTTGGAAATATTGTATATGTGTGTTCTGGTCGACGACAATGTGATTGGATTGCTCAACCAATAAAGACTAAACAATAAAGTACATTGTGTTCAACCTCTATTATCCTTTTTTTTTTGAATTTATTCTCATTATTTAAATTAGTTTTAAAAATATTTTATGATTTTACATCATTTTTAACTTGTCAAAATTTTTAATATTAGGGATCTAAAACAAAAAAAATATATTAAAAAATATATCTGAAGCTATCATCACTCTCGAAATCAGGTACAAACTATCCAAATTTTAAATTTAAATAGTTAAACACTAAACTAATGCAAAATAAAATTAATAGCCAATAATTTAAGTTATTTTTTAGCACGCGAAGAGAGTTGAAGAAAAAGACCGTCGCATAAAATGATAAATTTAAACTGCCATTGCTGTATAGAAATGTTATCTGTTAATAAATTTTATTAATTCAAATTAGAAATAAAGACGTGAAACACATGTGTAAGGGTAATAGTTAGTTTAGTATTTCTTAATTTCTGGTAATTGTCAAAAATAAAAAAAAATATTTGTATATAAAATGAAAAGAGTACGGTGACTTCAATAATAAATTTTTTTCAACCTCACTAATTAAAGTCAGCAAGTAATAGTCATATACCTCTATTCGCGTTCTAGCTATCTCCTATATTAAATAATGAATCAATTAAAATAAGAAATTTAATTTCAAACAAGTCAAGTGATTTGCTATCAGAGAAATTATTAAGATCATAATTAATGGGCAATTGACACGTGTACATGTAAATATTTTGAAAAATATAAACTATTTACTTTGGATAATACCACCATTATTTTAGGATAAACCACTCATATTTTCTGTCGTTGTAAACTAGTTTAGCATGATGGGATCACAATCCTTAAAATATTATATTTGATATAAAAAGCTGAGCAAAACCGTCATTTATCCCAATTGAATCATTTTTATATTAAATTGTAATATAGATTGGGGAACTTTTAATCATGCATATGATATTTTTTTCTTGGTACTTTATCATTTCATGAATTATTGTAAACTATAAGGTGCTTTTATTGATTTATTTCTTCAACCTTTGTTACATCATAAGAGGGGAGGATTTAAAGTGTAAGGAAAACAACGTTTGCCCCAGCGACATGCTTGATTTTCGTACAAGGACCATTCGCATCTTCGCCCACATGAAAGCCTGTCACGTTGACAGTGATACCCATAGAAAAATTTCTGGCCCTCATTTTTGAACTTTACCATGCACATAAATTTCGTGCTGCAAAAGAGATTGTGTCGGAATGAGAATCCGTAGAACTCATTGAATTTGATCGTGCGCAACCCTAAATCGTCTTCGCTTGACCAGCAATGTATATCTATGTCACTCCTGCTCCAATCTTTGTTGAAGAGCTTGACATGAGTTTTTGCCCACAATGGCGACACATCTGCAGCACTGCCGATGGAAAGACACAAGCAAATGAGAGTCACGATAAGCAACACTACATTGATGTTATTGTCACCCATGATTTTAATTGTCTATTGTGGGAAAATGATGTTCTATTGATAACATTTTTGTACAACTGATGATTTTTTTTATATGTAGCTAGGATAGGGTCGCTCATCCCGAGCGGAGCTTATATTCGCTGCGGGCCAACTTACGCGCAGCTGCAGCGTATTTAAGTAACATATGCTCATTTTTCTTATTTTACTACCTCAATTTTTAGAGTCATTCTTGGGTGGACATAGTCCATTATGTCTCCGTGGACATCGTCAATCACAAGACATCACGTGTTGCGTTGAAAAATCAAAAAAAAAAATTCAAAATCAATAGTGAATTGTCACGTGTCACTTTGACTTTTCAACGCGACACGTGGCATCTCACGGTTGGTGGTGTCCCTGAACACGTGATGCCACCCAAGAATCACTCCAATTACTCCAATTTTTGTGCATTTATTTGGGTTAACATATCAAGAAAACAATATTTATTAAATGAAATTTATTTAGAATTTTTGAAAAGTAAAAATCAACTTTATGTTCTCATCTATTGTAAAATTAAGAAGTGTCAAATTTGGATGTTCTCATTTGTTAAAAGAATATATTTTACTTTCAATAAAGATTAAGATAAATATTATATTCTAGAATAATTTTTACTTTTTCATAAGCCATGTAAAAGAATAACTTACTTTCAAATTGAGCATAATTTGGATGTTATTTTCAACTTTTATGTTTCACCATACAACGCTCATTCTGTTGTAAGCCAAGTATATGATCGTCTCATCTAACATTTTTGGTACAACATTAAATTATATGTTTCCCTCTTGACATAAACAGTTGTCAAGTTGAAGTAGAGAAATACCATTCAGTTTCACTTTTTCATTTTCATTTTTATAGATAATCTAATCCGAAGATAAGAAGTATTCAAATCAGCGTGCTTGGAAATAAAAGCTGACAGACGAGTTGATCAGCCGGAAGCTGAAAACAGTCGAAGCAAAGTAGTAACCAATAATCAGTGGCGGAACTAGAAACTTTAATTGAGGGTTAAAAAAGTTGTTTTTAAGCTGAATGAGGTATAAAAATAAAAATATAATATTTTTAAATTTAATTGAGGGTATAACATTTTTTAAGCTGACTGGGGTACAAAATTAAGAAATATAATATTTTTACATTTAATTTGGGGTACAAAAATTTAAAATATATTATTTTTACACTGAAATAGTAAAGTTTGGACAGCACACTGTCCACCCAGTGGTACCGCCACTGCCGATGATGACCTGCAATAAAAAGTTATTATCCCTAAAGAAGCTAATGACCAGGAACTTCAAACTATCATTATTCTTGATGGACAGGGATCCGGTGTTGCGCAGCGCTTTGCTGCCAGCACATACGATGTCGTTTTGGATGACAGTGCACGTGACGACGTCGTTTTGTGCTCGCAGCAAAGCGCTGCGCAGCACCGAATTCGAGTCCATTCTTGATAAGGTTTATTCGTAGACAGTTTTTTGTTATTGTCTGAAGAGAGTATATCGCTAACGCATCCTTGCACGATGGAGGTTTCAGGGTGACTTCACTCTTAGACTGTAATAACAGGGAATGACTTCAATGAAAAGGTTTTGTGTGAATATCAGTCCGCTGATTCTTCTTGGGAATGTGACGAACACAAAGAGTCCCTTTGTTCACTTTCTTTCACACAAGATGATAATCTAGGATAATGTGTTTCATGCGAGAGTGAAAAACGGAATTGGCACATTGATAGAGAGTTACAGTGTTATCACAAAAGGTTGTAAGAGATGGCACAATGAGCTCAAGCAATAAATTCTTGATCTAGAAGACCTCCATAGCAACATTACCAACTACTTTATATTCAGCTTTCGAAAAAAGGAGTGAGACATTGTCTTCTATTTTGTGGATTTCCAAGAGAAAGGAATTGCGGCCAAGATAGTTAAAATGCCATATGATTGATCTATAATCAGTCACCAACTCAATCCAAGTCAATTAAGATGTGAATAGTACATGAATGTGTATTTCTTAAAACGAGGTCATGGAAAATAGTTTCACCTTTAAATGTCAAAGCACCCGTTTTAGAGACATCCAATGAATAACATTCTGATTACACATGCATTGAGAGAGTTTATTGATGGAGAAGTAATATCAGGATGAGTCAGTGATAAGTGCTGTAGTCCACCAATGAATTATTTGTAAATTGTGAAAGGGTTAGTTCAATAGTAGGACACAATATTGGAGTCCCTACTTCCCCATCTCCAATCATTGAGTAGCCAGAAAGCAGGTCAGTCATGTGTTTATGTTGTGACGGGAATAAGCAATGTATAACTTCAACACCAAGAAAATGATGGAGAGGGTCTAAATTTTTTAAGAAAAAATGTGCATTGAGTTGATCAATGAACCTCTGCAGTTGTGTGCCATTATTACCAATAAGCACGAGATCATCAACATACACTAGAAGATCGATAACAATCCCCACGCGATGGTAAATGCAAAATAAAGCATCCGAGACAGAGTTTGTAAAGGCGTAATTAATAAAAAAATTAAAGTTCTTTGTACCAGGCACAAGGGGCTGGACAGAGACCATACATTGTCTTATGAAACTTGCATACATAATAAGGATATACTCCCTCTGTCCTCTTTTACATGTCCCTTAACCGAATTTTTTTGTCCACTTTTACTTGTCACTTAGCAATTTTCAATGCGTATTTAATATTAAAAACCACCTTAAAACATCAAACATTAATCACCTCTTTATCATAATTAATAAAAAATCATTTATCACCAGTAACAATCTACCAATTTTACTTTTTGCACGAAATTTTTTAAAAAAAACACCAACTACCAAATCATTAAATTTATTCAACCATTAGTATTTACTTCACCTTAATCTACTCAAATTAACCTTAAACGGCATGTATTAGAGGACGTAGGGAGTACATGATAAGTTGATCTAGCTAGCTGTTGCATACCTTATCGTTCAATTTGTCATTGAAAAATGTGTTATTAACTTCTAGTTAATGCATAGGTCAACCTTGAAACAATGCCAAACTTTAGGATGGTTCTAATTGTCACTGGCTTAGTGACCGGACTGAAAATTTCTTTAAAATTAATCTCTGGCCATTGTTAAAATCTTTGAGCAACTAGTAGAATCATATATTTGTTAATTGTGTCATCAAGATTCTGATTGACTCAAAAAATATACTTACAAGATATTGGTAGGTGGTCTTGATGAAGAATAAAATCTCAAATGTCATGTTAAACAAGTACATTAAATTCTACTGACATTAAAATATGTTAATCAGGACAATTGAGAGCCTCAGTGACACAAAATGGCTCACCTGATTGGATCGGATAATCGGATGTTTAGAAGTGATGTTGATATAAGAAGAAAAGGAGTACAGTTAGAATTCTTTTCACGATTTTGGGAGGACGCAAATGAGTAAAATCATTGTTGATTGGTTTGGAAGGAATCGATTTGTGTTTCACTTTGTAGTTTTAAAGGAGGAGGATTTTGTGGTGGTTCTTGAGGAGGATTGTGTGTGGGTGACAAATGATGACTTTGAGGTGTAGCGGGTTGTGGTGAAGCTGGAACTTGAATGAAGCTTAGACGCAACTTAGGGCTTTAGACAAGGATAACAAAGACATGTACAAAGTTTGACTAGCGGTGAAAATAGACTTCATATGAAGATTTGTTTTGAAGAGTTTTGATATGGAGCTTATTAATAGATATGTTGTTGTTTCAAAATCATGGGACTAGTAAATTGAAAAGAAAGAAGCGTGATGAAGTAGAGGCAAACCAGCCTCAACCATATGTCATTTATACTTAATGAACCGATTATGTTCTGGTGTGTTGGGAGAAGTACTGAGATGAGATATACCTAAATATTTGAG
Source organism: Kalanchoe fedtschenkoi (assembly GCA_002312845.1). NCBI lineage: Eukaryota > Viridiplantae > Streptophyta > Magnoliopsida > Saxifragales > Crassulaceae > Kalanchoe > Kalanchoe fedtschenkoi. The sequence goes on from NQLW01000095.1 coordinate 3,247,201, forward strand.
TAGAGGGGTAAATGTTTGATACTTACTGTCATTATCTAAGTAGATGGGGTAAATGTTTGATACTTACTGTCATTATCTAAGTAGATGGAAAGTAATGGGGCTGCAAAAAAAAAATTCAACTAAGGCATTGAATTGAGTAAACACTATGGTAACATTAGACTTTTTTTTCAAAGGAAATATTCAAGTGTGTTTACTGAAGTGATCAACAAATATGACGTAGTATCGAAATCCATCACTAAAGATAGTTGTAAGATCCTTAAACATTAATGTAAACTAGTTCTAAGAACTTAGTTCATGCTAACCATAGAACAAATGATCATGTTTAATGTGACATGAATTCAGAACGTTCGTGCAACTTTTGATCATTTAAAAAATATAAAATATATAAACTAAATATTTTGATTATTTTATATTGACTAATTTTCACCTGCTAGTTATCATGCAATTTATATTTTGAAAATGATCAACACAGCCCATGATGTGAATATACATAAATTAAAAATTATGGACATTTTAAATATCTTCTCTATAAATATATTATTTTTTGGATTAATATCTCAAGATGCTAAACAAGTTTACTGCAATCCAAAATTGATGAACTTTGAGTAAAATAAGATGATTTTAATTTTTACGTTTTATTTTACACGTGGCACATAGTAATTGGTGGTTGAAATTTAAAACTACGTAATATTGAATTGACTGTAAATGTTTGGCTATATGAAATCTTAATACTTCCTTTTTCCCTAGAAAGACGGGGATGAATTTAATAGAAAATGTTGAAAAAGCATTTATAAACAAATCGTCTCATTTGTTTGTATTGAATATTGATACCTAGAAAACGACGTCGCTTAGTAGTGGCTGTAAACCAACTTCGTTGTTGGGGATCCTAATCCGTTTCTTTGCGGAACCAGTCGATGGAGCCCTAAACCAGACACTCAGATATTCCGAGAAATGCGGAGATCGTCGTCGTGTCCAGCGACTCGCAGCTGGAAACGGAGACAGTTCGCCACGGCGGCGGCTGCGGCTAGTTTCAGCAGAAGGAAGAAGCTTCCATCCGTGAGCTCAACGGCACCTAATTTTTCCGAACAACGTCCCGTCAACGACATCAGAATTTACAAGCGGGCGTGTTCGAAAGGGTACGTGCCTGGTCCGAAGATTTACAGCATGTTGATGACTAATTACAGCAAGATAGGTTGCGCAGCTTATGGCTTTGGGGTTCTAGGGCTGGTGCTGAAAAGGAGTTTTACTCCCGGCGTGGTTGCTCTTAATTCTCTGTTGAATTGCTTGTGTGAGAAGCTTATGTTCCGTGAAGCCGCATTGTTCTTCCACAGGATGACAACTCACTTGCGTTGCGCACCAAAGACGGTCACATTCGCCGCACTTCTCAAGGGATTGTGCGCAACTGGTGATTCCGGAATTGCTTTGAAATGGCATGCGGAAGTGATGGGCGGGACTCGTGTTTGGCTGAAGGGTTATCAGGCTGGTGCGATATGTTACAATATTCTCATTGATGGCCTTTGTAAGGACGGCCTGGTGGATAGGGCGAAAGAGCTGTTTCGGGAGATGAAGAGCAAGGCGATTATCCCTGATGCGTTTACGTACAACTCGCTCATTGATGGTTTGTACAAAACTGGTAGGTCGGAGGATGCCGAAGCTGTGTTTTCTGAGATGTCGGACCGAAGAGTCACACCCAATGTGGTAACATACAACATATTGATTAATGCGCTTGCAAAGATGCGGAAGGGGAAAGAAGCAAAGGAGCTGCTCGTATTAATGAAACAAAGAGGTGGAATGCCAGATCTGTGGACATATAACTCATTGATGGACTGCTTCTGCAGGGAAGGGAATGTTAAGGAACTCGAGGAAGTTTTCTATTCCATGGAGAGAGACGGTGTGAAGGCTAGTATTGTCAGCTACAATATAATGATTAAAGGATATGAAAAGTGTGGTATGTTAGATGAAGCTACGGAAGTGTATCGGCTAATGATTCAGAGAGGAATCAGGCCGACAATCGTCACTATTAATGCTTTATTGGAGGGCATGTTGCTCAAGGGTATGGTGAGTGACGCCATAGAACTCGAAAGGGAGATGACAGTACACAATCTCACTCCTGATATCTGTACATGCAACATTTTGGTTGATGGGCTCTGCAAGAATGGTTACATTCAGGAGGCAGAAGACTTGTTCCATAAAATCAGTAACAGCAAGCTGAAACCAAGCATCGAGACATATAATTGCCTTATCGATGGACTATGTAAAGCTGGGAGATTAGAAAAGGCTTCGGAGTTGTTAGATAGGCTGTCTAGTGAGGGTTTGGTGCCCGATATTGTGACATATACAATCTTGATTGATGGCTTCTGCAAGAATGGTGACATCCGTAAGGCAGTGGAATTGTTCCAGACAATCAGTGATAGTAACGTGCGTCCAAACATTGAAACGTATAGCTGCCTTATCGATGGACTATGTAAAGCTGGAAATTTAGAAAAGGCTTTGAAGTTGTTTGACAGGCTGTCTAGGGAGGGCTTGTCACCTGATATTGTGACATATACAATATTGATTGATGGGCTCTGCAAGAATGGTTACATCCAGACGGCAGTGACATTGTTTCATACAATCAGTGTTACCAACATGCATCTAAGCATTGAAACCTATTGTTGCCTTATTGATGGACTATTTAAAGCTGGGAGATTAGAGAAGGCTTTGGAGTTGTTCGATATTCTGTGTAGCCAGGGTTTGGTGCCTGATGTTGTGACTTACACAATCTTGATTGATGGACTGTGTAAAGCAGGGAAGATTCTCGAGGCAGAAAAGTGGTTTCGTGATATGGAAAGAAACGGCACTCCCCCAAATGTGTACACATTTAGTGCGCTTATTCATGGTTTTTGCCAAATTAGGGATACACATAAAGTAGTCCAACTTCTTGAAATGACGACGCACAAAGGAATTAAATTGAATGACACAATTGACCACATTGTTAAAACTCGACTGTTGAGGGAATAAAATTATCATAGGAGCCAGTCATGTGAAACTCGCAGACAAAGTCTCACTTGCAGGGAAATGTGGTCGCTGGTGAGTCGAGGATGAAGGGTGAGATGCCTGGTTTAGAATGAGGTGAATTTGATCACTCCCTTGGAATTAATTTCTTTTCCTATTTTCATGTTAAATTGTGTTCAATCTTTGATACATGATTGCTGATTCTGGTAAATCTTCGTGGTACCTTCGAACGTAGATTATAGATGATTATTTATTTGAATTATGTGGTTCATCTTTATGCTCTGCAGGATCAAATGGCATCTGTTAAACATCAAGAGAAGTTACTTATGTATCAATTTAGAGCTTAACTAAATTGAGGAAATCGAGTGGGATTCTGGAGAGGCGAATATGGAACAATTGCGCTGTGTTCCTATTGGAGCTCCAAAAAAAGTTGGTAACCATTTTTTCTTTATTCGTTTCCCTCATGTCCTTGCAGTAATGTTTTATGTTAAAATCCATCTTTCTGTGCATACTTTATGGTTAAAGTTTGAGATTTCCCAGTAATCTATGTTGAGACAGAGTTGATTTCTGAATTCTTAAATAACTTCTTACAATCTGCTGAATAGTTCATCATCATTTTAGGCAGTGTTTAGAGGTGCAATAGAAATACTGAAGGCTGAAGGAATCAAAGAATTGAGAGAAGCTGCGCCAAGCTGCTGAAGATTGATCTGGCAGAAGCATTCTAGTCACTTGACAATGTTTGTGGCCTTATACCGGGTGATCCAGGTTTTCATTGTCGAAATATCTTGTCCTAAACCATGTTTTCTTTATGTGGGGAGAACTGATACCAACTACTCGCTGAAAAAGTGTTTGATTTTCATTCCAAGGTAGATGAGCTTGTCTGTGGTTCTAGCGGATCCATCACACATTTTTCACGTTTGATTTTTTGTTATGCAGGGTGAAGGGAAGAGTCCATGATCGGGAATTTGTTGATTTCGTTGTGGATATGTTCTCAGCCGGGCTAATGACTGGTGGATTGAACGTAAGTATCATGGTCTTTGATTTTCTGTTACACTATTCTTGTTGATGGTCTTTGTAGGGAATGCCTGGTAGATCAGGCGAAAGAGATGAAGAACAACACTGCTCAATTATCTCTGCAATGTTTTCCCACAACTGGCTCATTGATGGTCTGTGCAAAGCTGGTAAGTATTTTCTAGTACTCCATACTAAGGAGTCACACCCAGTAGTAACTAACATACAACATAGTTTCTAGTCTGGTAGGCAGATTAATTATCTGAGTATTAATAATAACGAGATAAATAATCTCTATCTATTTTGAAGGCTGAAATTTTCTCTTAGGATTAATAATATTTATTCTATTTTAAATCAAACACGTTATGTTGTTATTAATTATCTTACCTCAACTTTAATACTGGCTACCAAACGAGTGAACTGCTTTTGCAGGAAGGGGATATTAAGGAACCAGAAGAAGTTTTGTATTCACCGGAGAGATGGAGGGTTTGAAGGCTAATGTTATCAGCTACAATATAATCATAAAGGACTTATAATGCTTTATTTGTACTTACTACTTGCAACGTTTTGGTTGATGGCTTCTGAAAGAATGGTTACGTTCAGAAGGCAGTCTAATTGTTCTGTAAAATTAGGAGTGTAAATAAAAATTGATAAACCGAACCGAACCGCGGTTTGGAATATTAGTGATTAGGTTACGATTTCAAATTTTTAAAAGCGACGATTAATGGTTTGGTTTGGTTTTTAATTTTTTTCAAACCGAATAAAATTAAAATTTTATATGAAAATTTTCTTATTTAGTAATTAAATTAATCAATAAAGTTCTTAAAAAAAATTAACCAAATCGAATCGGATTATATGATTTGATTCAGTTTGGTTTTTTAGAACTAGCGGTTCGGTTTGATTTTGAATTTCTCAAACCGTTACACTAGAAACAGTGACAGCAGGCTGATATTAATTAATATTTATTAAATTGAAGGTATGAGTGTAGTTATTATTTTATAAATAAATTAAACTTTTTAGAATTTTTTGGAAAGGCAAAGCGATTCTACTTAATACAACAGAAAGTTTTTCTACTGAAATTAATAAAATACACATGCGGTAAATATTGGGTACATTAATATGATTGCCTAGACATAATTTAAATGTAAAATTAAATATAAAATTTTAGTTGATTCAAATAGTAATGATTAATTTTTTTTACTATTTTATTTTATGATAATGTTTAATATATTTTTATTTAATGATTTCATTTTTAATTTACCGTTCTTATCAGGAAAAAAACCCTAAAAAAGCACCGAATTGTTGTCATTTTCTCACTTATGGTCAGAACTATCTAATTATCAAAAAGAGTTCAAGAAAAAAATAGACTAATTTTTTTAAAAAAAATTTACAATTGCATTCGTTAACTAATATTACTATATTATTTATATACATTCACTAAAATTACGTTATTTTGTTATTAAATTAAATGGTATAATAAAAAAATTATGAATTTCCTATTAAATCGACTATATTACTGTACAAATTTAAAATTAATTATAATTAATGAATCAAATTCAATTAATATTTTAAATTAGTAAAAAAATACAGAAACAATATTAATTGAATAATTAGTCAAACCCATTTTGTTTTCTCGTTCTTATCATGACAACTTTAACTGCTACAGCGGAATCTCATTTATCTTTTACAAATTTTGAACAATTTAAATTAGACATAACGAAACAGTCTTAATTCAGATTTTTTAATATTTTTCTCTTTAATTTTTTATACGAATAATTAGAATAATATTCATCCTATACTGGCATTGATTTTATTCAAAATTAGATAATTTTTAATTTGAAAAATCATCAACACAAATGTGAGATGATGAATAAATAATATAAATAAAAAAATATACAGTACTGAGTGCAAATTACTTGACAATTCTGAATCTACATATATAACAGAATAGGGTGTCCGTACGACGCTCCCTGTGGTCCGATCCGGTCCGGTTTGGTTCAGTTTGATTTGGTTTGATTCGATTCGGTTTCAAATTTTAAAAAATCATTCGGTTTATAATTTCATATTTTAAAAATGAGTGATTAATAATTTGGTTCGATTTTTATTTTTTTCGAACCGAACCGTCGGGTACCAATATTAATCTAATTCATTATTAATAATTTTAAATGCGATCGTCGTATTTATTTTACCGGAAAACTACAAATCAAGATTTGATCTCGTTCTTGCAACTCCAACGTGCTTTCTTCTCCAGTGATCAGTTTCACCACAATTTCGCTCCGCGCGATGGCGACCGATCTGGACTCGACCGCCGCCGAAAGCGGAGGAGTCACAGCTGACTGGGCGGTCGCCGTGCCTCCCGATCTCAAGAAGAATTTCAGCGTTCTATCCCCTGCGCAGGTCGACGACGATCACGCGGTTTTTGAATTTTCCGTTAATGAAGTTACGCTTGTTTGTTATGCGTGCGGGCGGTTTACGGATTGGTCTCTGTGGAGTGGGTTTTTAACTATTTTTTGAATTTCGGTGTGGGCAGATTGAGCTGGCGAAGATGCTTGTGGAGATGGGGCAGAGTCACCTGTTTCGGGATTGGCCAGATCCCGGCGTTGATGATCAGGAGAAGTTGGCTTTTTTCGATCAGGTAACAATGCCTGCTTTTTTTTTCTTTTTTAGCTTTTTATATTTTGTATTATTTTTTTCTTCAGATAAGATATATAGATTTTAGCTGCTGAGTTGAGATCTGTGATATATATTGTTACACTGACATATTGATTTCTGATAGAGTGGGCATTTGAGTCGTCATGATTTAATTTGAGGTTTAGGGTGTTGAAAGAATGATATTGGGTACTGGGTAAATAAGCAATATGAGACTATTTGCAACTCGATACTGTGATCAGGTCTGGCAGATTTATATGCATTTCAACCAACTAGTGAGTGAAAACTTTTGATAAAGTTTGCCTGTCCGAGAAGACACTGAGCTGAAATGCATTTTTGTAGTTAAAAGAATCAAATTGGTGGATTTTGCTGACTGATGAGGTTGGCTGTGACGGCAACCTTACTGAGGTGGTATGATCACGGCAGTTATGCTGGACCATTTCATATAATTATCAAGCTTCCACCTTTTCATAGAACTAAACTTATTGAATCAAGATGATCCTTATCAGCTGAGGATCATCATCCAAAAGCAAATGGCCAAGATTAAAAAAAAGTTGATGACAAATCCTGGTAACTCAAAACTGCCTACATAAAGTTTATATCAAGTTACGTTATCTTTTACGGTTTTGACAAGCTGGGTACAGAACTTTCCAAGGAGCTTAGTTTGTCAATTTTAGGCTTTCTGTATTACTTGATAATCAGTTTGGACTTGAGCGATCTCTAAATGGAAATTGAATTTTTTTGTGAACAGACCGTCTGGAAACACATGTAATTTCGTTGAGATAATGTATATTTTAACATGCAAGTGACTTTGTCATAGACATACCTTATAACTCCATGACCAGGGTCGTATGTTACGTAGATAAAATTACTTGATCATTGTATTATCAATCCGAGAACTGTCTCCAACGCAGTTGTATCTTGTAATCTTTGGAAGGAATTGACTGACATCACACATGCAGGCAGCATATGATGCGGCTCTTTGGTCAAAAAGAAGGGATCTACCAAAGCCACCAGTTTAATTTGTAAATCTTAGCTTTAAGTGTGTCTTCATAATTTTATATGATAACGAATAGTCTAAAAAGTTGAGCAGCGAAGGTTCAATTTGGTGAAAACCATCTGAGATCTGGAAATGCATCAAATAATTTTTTGTATGCTGCCGATAGGCATTTTCAGTACAGCTAAAATAACAACCCTTTAGCCAAGTCTCCTACCAAGACAAGATGGTTCAAAGACATTTATTGTCATAATAGATAAATATTGCACTATAGAGGCCAAACTATTTCTTTCAGGAGTTTTTTCACCAGCAGTTGAACCATACACAACTTCCTACACAAAAAAACTTATTTTTGTTGAGACCCATGTTGCTCCATATATCTGTGTGCCCACCAAAGCGGAGGCCATAAGTTGTTAAATCTTTCAGATTATATACTGGGAAAGGATTTATTTAGAATATAATTATTTTTAATGTTTATGTTAGTGTATGTATATTTTTCTTTGTTGCAAGTGATTCTTATTGTGAACTTTACCTGTTTCTGTTCCAGATCACACTGCTTAACGAAAGCTACCCAGGTGGCTTAGCATCATATATTAAAACTGCTAGGGAACTTCTGGAAGACTCAAGACTTGGAAAAAATCCATTTGACGGATTCATCCCTTCTGTAAGCACTCACATATCTTCATCTGCATTTCTTTGAAAAGATTAGTGAATTCTGACCATGTAAACTGAAATGTTCTTCTGTTCAGGTTCCCACTGGAGAGCAGTTGACCTTCGGAGATGACAGCTTTATTAATTTCGAAGAGACTGGCATTAAAGAATCTAGGAAAGCTGCATTTGTTCTTGTTGCAGGTGGCCTTGGGGAGCGTCTTGGGTACAATGGGATAAAGGTAAATGATCAGCATCATTGGCTAATTTCTGGGAATATCTGTTTCATTGAATACATTGAACTTTGCAGTTAGCTCTACCCAGAGAAACAACCACGGGGAAGTGTTTCTTGCAACATTACATTGAATCTATTCTTGCTCTACAAGAGGCCAGCTGTGGCTATGTGGAAGGTGACTAGTAATATGTGTCTATATGTGATCTGTCCGGCATTCACAGTAACTGCTGGACAACATAGAATTTGTTTTTTACAATTTCCAGTTGTGCGACCGCTTCTTATGCTTTCTTCCTTGATGCCTTCTTGCTCCTTATCAGGTGGATGCCAAACACAAATCCCATTGGTGATAATGACATCTGATGACACCCATGCACGTACATTACAGTTGCTGAAATCTAATGCTTATTTTGGGATGGCTTCCACACAAGTGATACTTCTGAAGCAGGTACATCGCGGGTTTAGTTATGTTTTTGTTACCAAGTAATACTTCATTTAATTGGACCAAGTCTAAAAAATGTAATGCAAAGGATTTCTAATTTTACAGGAAAAAGTTGCCTGCTTAGATGATAATGACGCCAGACTTGCAGTGGATCCAAAAAATAAATACAGAATTCAGGTTGGTGTTTTTGCATGCAACTTATTACCTATATCTAAAGTGACACTGAACTGGGTTCCTGTCTCATTCCTTATCGACTATCTATCTCCGCTTGATCTGTAACAGACAAAACCGCACGGTCATGGGGATGTCCATGCTCTTCTATATTTGAGTGGCCTTCTGAAAAAATGGTATGCCTTAGACTTTAGCTATTCGCTTAAATATTAGACTTGAGCTAGTCGCCTAAATGTCTCTAGATACAGTCGGGCTGTTCCATTGCGTTGATTATCAAATTGTCTTTTTACTCTACTTAATGTGAAGATGGTACTACTCACATTTTCTTGCATTCTTTCTTGTTCGATTGTCTCGGGTTAGCGTCATCAATGATTCATTAATCCTCCATTTCGTTCTATCAGGCGTGATGATGGCAAGCGATGGGTCTTGTTTTTTCAAGACACCAACGGGCTCCTATTTAACGTAAGATTTTTCTCTCCATGTTATCGATTTGGTTGAGGCACCAACACTCCGCACTTTCTTCTATATAATATCATTTCACTGTTTAAAATTCTTACATAGGAAATTCAATGGTGGTTAATTATCAGTTTCATCAAATATATGACTTATATGGATGATGTAGGCCATTCCAGCTGCACTGGGAGTCAGTGCCACTAAAAAATATCATGTCAACTCCCTCGCAGTCCCTCGCAAAGCGAAAGAAGCTATTGGAGGAATCACCAAACTCACTCATGCCGATGGTAAACGATTGTGTTTGTGTCATTGTGTGTCAAGTAAAATTTGGTTGCAGCCTCGTTCCATTTTGTTTCTTGATTCTTAATGTTCCAACTTCCAATGCTCCCAAATCTCACTACTGAGATTTCCCTTGAACGGTTTAACTTATTTTAGGGATGCCCTCTTTGCCACCTTTACTGGATGTGTGAAACCTAAAATAGACTATAAATAGCAAGTCTCTTTAATGTAAACATTCCACTATTAGTTACATGTCGCTTCTTAATTCAAAGAATGTCTCTGTCTAAAAGACCTCTCATGGTATATGGAAGCGCCTGTTGGTTGTGATAGCCAGTAGAAACCAAGTGATGTTTTACTATCTGGAGTATTTCATTACACTTTTTTTAACTACCTTTAATTTGGTCTCACTCATTGTTCATTAACATGTTAAGGGAGGACGATGGTGATCAACGTGGAGTATAATCAGCTAGATCCTTTACTCAGAGCTAGTGGATATCCTGATGGAGATGCGAATTGCGAGACAGGCTATTCTCCTTATCCTGGAAACATAAACCAAGTGAGTTACACTTGGAGATTTTGGGATTAGTTGTCAGTACACCAAACAAAGTAAAATGAAGACAAGTCACAATTTACGAGATTTGTCTTCTGTACTGCAGTTGATACTGGAGCTGGACTCATATATTGAGGAGCTCAGTAAAACCGGAGGTTCAATAAAGGAGTTTGTCAATCCCAAGTAAGTCATTATTCTGTAGAAGATAGCGTTGAGCCTTGGTTAGCCATTCCGATGCTTTCATGTCTTAACTTCGAAGAAATTGAGCGTGAAATGATAGACTCAATTCATCCACTGAGACAGAGACAGAGACGCCTATTTCTTGTATTTAGTCCTCCCTGTATGGGGTAGTTGTACGACAAGCATGATTGTTTCTCAATTCTTTTACAGATACAAGGATGCTAGCAAAAGCTCATTCAAGTCCTCAACCAGATTAGAGTGCATGATGCAGGACTATCCAAAAACATTGCCTCCTACGGCGAGGGTTGGATTCACAGTAGGCTTCTCAGCATATTTTTTTTTTCTTTTTTGTCTTGTTCCTGGGTTTAATAACTGGATTGATCGTGTACCATCAATAAGCTTTGTTCCATCCTCATTTCTTAGACTGTGAAACATCGTGTTTGTTATTTGCTATTAATGGAGATTCTTTCAGGTCATGGATACATGGCTTGCTTACGCACCTGTGAAGAACAACCCTGAGGATGCCGCCAAGGTAAAAAACATATATATACATTTCTTTTGATTGAAGTGAATATCATCGTCCAGGTTTCAACTGGTGAATTTCAATTATACTCGCAACAGATCCCAAAAGGAAATCCATATCACAGCGCAACCTCCGGTGAAATGGCCATATACCGCACAAATAGCCTGATTCTTAAAAAGGTGATTTAATGTTTCTAATCCATTCTAGTTATCCAGCAACTGACAGTAAGTTACAACATAGAACATTTCCTCTCCAGGCCGGTGTCCAAATTGATGATCCGATAAAGGACGTCTTCAACGGACAAGAAGTCGAAGTCTGGCCTCGAGTCACATGGCATCCCAAATGGGGACTCAGCTTCACCGAGGTCAAGAAAAAAGTCTCTGCAAACTGCTCCATCTCCCAGCCATCCACCTTAGTCCTCAACGGTCGCAACATCCATTTAAACAGCCTATCCCTGAATGGCGCTCTCATAATCAGTTCCGTCGAAGGCGCTGAGGTAAATGCAATCCCTTTACCATCTTAAACTTGCATATTTTCAGAATCAATCTTCATTATCCTCCAATCAGGTGAAAATCGAAGGCCAGGTGCAAAACAGCGGCTGGACACTGGAGAAGGTGGATTACCAAGACACATCAATCCCCGAAGAAATTCGGATCAGAGGCTTCAGGATCAACAAAGTCGACCAGCTGGATGCGAACTACGACCAGCCAGGGACTTTCACACTGAGGCCTCAATGATGCAAATCCTCTCTTGTACCCTAGCATGTACAATGTCTCATTATCTCCAGGGCAGGTACTTTCAATGCTACTGCCCCCATTATTTATTCAGCTATTATATATATATATATATATATATATATATATATATATATATATATATAATTTTTGTCAAACTACAATGCAACATAATTTAATTTTAGTAATTTTTTTAAAAAAAATGCGTTAAGTTTTCAGGGCAAATTAAAATGTAGATTACAAATAATTATCATGTATGCATATTATTATCTTATTGTATATTTGCAAAAATGAATTGAAAATGGGAAATGAGAATTATATTTTCGAATTACCCATTTGTCCAAATAAGTTCAGTAAAAATTACCATAATGCCATCATCCCTACCTCAGCGAGCTCCCTGAACCTTCTTCACGATCTCATCGCGTGGCGCGGCAGTCTGCGAATCCAGAGCCTGGATGTCTCCTCCTTCCAAGTTAGCCAGCGCCTCCTGCAGCTCGGCCTCCACTTTCTTCCACCCCTCGGATCTTCTGCTCCACCTCCGCCGCCGTCTCTTTCTTCATCTTGTTCAGAGCGGCCGTGATCTCCGTCCTCGCAGCCTTCATGATGGCCGCCATCTGCTCCTCCATGGCCTTGATATCCAACGATGTGTCCTTCACCTCGCTCAGCTTCGCCTGATCATCGCTGTCCCGCTCGTCCATGAACCGCCCCAGCAGCGTGTAGTACACCTTGTCCAGCGCGAACGTCAGCAGCAGGAACTCCGCCATGATTATCGGCAGCGTCAGGTTGAAGTCGAACAGCGCCACCTTGTGGAGGCTAGGGTTTGGATTGGAACACGGGGCTTGAGATTGGGATCAGGGCTTCGGTGGTCGAAACCATGATCACGTTCGCCATTGCAGCCTCAAGCGGTCTCTCTCGCTCTCACTCTCTCTACCTCGACCAAGCTCAGAGCCGATCATTGAAGGAAAATCGACTTCTGGGAAAGTCTGCCATCCTCGGATGTCGCAGAAAAATGTTATCTTTCTCTGATCCACACATCTGGATGAGGCTGGTGCCGGTGGCCTGCAGATTTCAGGATGAACACGTCATGTGCCTCTCACGGAGTAACTCTTATGTGGTATGAGAGTAGGTACTCCCTCGTACGATGTCATTTTGATTTTAATCAAAACGACGTCGTTTCATACAATTCTTGTATGACTTCATTTCATATTTCACCAAAATGAGATCATGTTTTGTGTTTAACAATAAAACGTGTTACACACCATTCTTCATCAGAAATGTCTCCACATTCACCAGAATTGCTTATATATTCATCAGAATTGCTCATATATTTATCAGATTATTTTATGGTCTAAATTTATTTTTTTTTGCTTTCATATTCATCAGAATTCATTGGATATTCACCAGAATTGCTTATATATTCACCAGAATTTTTGCTATATTTATCAGATTATTTTATGGTCTAAATTTATTTGTTTTGCTTCCATATTCATCAGAATTCATTGGATATTCACCAGAATTGCTTATATATTCACCAGAATTTTTCCTATATTTCTCATATTATTTTTTGTTTTATATTTATTTTTTTACTTCCATATTCATCAGAATTCATTGGATATTCACCAGAATTGCTTGTATATTCAACAGAATTGCTCATATATTTATCAGATTATTTTATGGTCTAAATTTATTTTTTTTGATTCCATATTTATCAGAATTCATTGGATATTCACCAGAATTGCTTATATATTCACCAGAATATTTTCTATATTTATCATATTATTTTATGGTTTAAATTTATTTTTTTAGCTTCCATATTCATCAGAATTCATTGGATATTCACCAGAATTGCTTGTATATTCATCAGAATATTTCCTATATTTATCACATTATTTTATGTTCTAAATTTATTTATTTTGCTTCCATATTCATCAGAATTCATTGGATATTCACCAGAATTGCTTATATATTCATCAGAATTGCTTTTATATTTATCAGATTATTTTATGGTGTAAATTTATTTTTTTTTGCTTCCATATTCATCAGAATTCATTGGATATTCACCAGAATTGCTTATATATTCACCAGAATTTTTGCTATATTTATCAGATTATTTTATGGTCTAAATTTATTTGTTTTGCTTCCATATTCATCAGAATTCATTGGATATTCACCAGAATTGCTTATATATTCACCAGAATTTTTCCTATATTTCTCATATTATTTTATGTTTTATATTTATTTTTTTACTTCCATATTCATCAGAATTCATTGGATATTCACCAGAATTGCTTATATATTCACCAGAATTTTTGCTATATTTATCAGATTATTTTATGGTCTAAATTTATTTGCTTTGCTTTCATATTCATCAGAATTCATTGGATATTCACCAGAATTGCTTATATATTCACCAGAATTTTTTCTATATTTCTCATATTATTTTATGTTTTAAATTTATTTTTTTTGCTTCCATATTCATCAGAATTCATTGGATATTCACCAGAATTGTTTGTATATTCACCAGAATTTTTCCTATATTTATTAGATTATTTTATGGTCTAAATTAGTTTTTTTTGCTTCCATATTTATCAGAATTTATTGGATATTCATCAGAATTCATTGGATATTCACCAGAATTGCTTATATATTCACCAGAATTTTTGCTATATTTATCAGATTATTTTATGGTCTAAATTTATTTGTTTTGCTTCCATATTCATCAGAATTCATTGGATATTCACCAGAATTGCTTATATATTCACCAGAATATTTCCTATATTTATCACATTATTTTATGTTCTAAATTTATTTTTTTTGCTTCCATATTCATCAGAATTCGTTGGATATTCACCAGAATTGCTTATATATTCATCAGAATTGCTTTTATATTTATCAGATTATTTTATGGTCTAAATTTATTTTTTTTGCTTTCATATTCATCAGAATTCATTGGATATTCACCAGAATTACTTATATATTCACCAGAATGTTTCCTATATTTATGAGATTATTTTATGGTCTAAATTTATTTTTTTTGCTTCCATATTCATCAGTAAATTTAGACCATAAAATAATCTGATAAATATGGAAGCAAAAAAATAAATTTAGACCATAAAATAATCTCATAAATATAGGAAACATTCTGGTGAATATATAAGTAATTCTGGTGAATATCCAATGAATTCTGATGAATATGGAAGCAAAAAAAATAAATTTAGACCATAAAATAATATGATAAATATAGAAAATATTCTGGTGAATATATAAGCAATTCTGGTGAATATCCAATGAATTCTGATGAATATGGAAGCAAAATAAATAAATTTAGACCATAAAATAATGTGATAAATATAGGAAATACTCTGGTGAATATATAAGCAATTCTTGTGAATATCCAATGAATTCTGATGAATATGGAAGCTAAAAAAATAAATTTAGACCATAAAATAATCTGATAAATATAGAAAATATTCTGGTGAATATATAAGCAATTCTGGTGAATGTGGAAACATTTCTGATAAAGGATGAGGTGTAACACGTTTTATTGTTAAATCACAAAAAACGACGTCGTTTTGGTGAAATAAGAAATGAAGACACTCAAATTGTATGAATACACAAGAATTTGCGCCTCTCACGTGTCCTTCATGCTCCGCAGCCTGCAATTCTCCAGTTCATCTAGGTGATGATAGAATGTTTGAAACTGATGTATCCCACTGCAGCTTAACTCGATAGCAAATGGTTTTTCAAAAATTTAATAAATAAATTTTTATTATTATTTATAAGCTTCTTACTTACACGAAGCTTTGTAAAAAATGAAAAGTAAAAATATGATTATTTAAAATAATAAAGACTATTCGATCACGGTGGGACTCGAACCCACAATCTCCCGCTCCGGAGGCGAGCGCCTTATCCATTAGGCCACGCGACCAACTGGTGCACGATTCGAATGCAATCATAACTTAATAACAGTTATGCGAACTAGTTTGTATTTCCGGTAAGTTAGGTAGCCAAACTGAAACTGTTTCTTCCTTGGGGACCAAATTGATAACAACAAGTCAACAACCTCAAACGCCGTCGTGTGACCGTCAACGCGTCCGCTATGGTTCAGACACGGTCCGTCACTCCGACACCAAATTAACGGTCCAGATCTGTTCCATCAAGCGACCGACTTGTTATACCCTGTTTGGATCCACTACAAAACAAACCCGCTTTTTCTCTCTCTCTCTCTCTCTCCCTCCCCGGTTCGATATCAGATCGCTACATTTCAGCGATCGCTCCCGAAGCAGTCCAGCGGAGATTTCGCCGCAGATTCTGCGTTCTTGCGTCCGAACGACTCCGCTTCGTCCTCCGCAACATTCTCGCTTGTCCTGGAAACTCCGAATCCGTCCTACTGTTGGACTGAATTGGATCGGTGCCGTAAGCAGTAGATCTCGGTATCGGAGCCACCGGTAAGCTCAGTCTCGCTGCCGGAAGGCTTCGTAGCTTGTCGATTCACTCGATCTGCGTTGATTAACTTTTTCAAGTTTTTTGAATTTCGGGATTGATTTTGACCTAGAAATCGACTGAGTGGATTTGTGTCGAATTGATAGGGTTTTGAGGTGTTGGCGGTGGTAGTGGCGGCGTTGATTTTGGCTTGATTGCTGCGATGTCGATCCGGAAGGCGATAGGGGCGGTGAAGGACCAGACGAGCATAGGGATCGCAAAAGTGGCGAGCAATATGGCGCCGGATCTGGAGGTGGCGATTGTGAAGGCCACCAGCCACGACGAGGATCCGGCGGACGAGAAGTACATAAGGGAGGTTGTGAACTTCGTGTCGAGCAGCAGAGGCTATGTGCACGCTTCTGTGGCTGCGCTGTCCAAGAGGCTGAGCAAGACTAGGGACTGGGTTGTGGCGATTAAATCGTTGGTGTTGGTTCACAGGCTGTTGTCTGATGCGGATCCGATGTTTCAGCATGAGATTATGCACGCGACTAGGAAGGGGACTAGGGTGTTGAATATGAATGATTTCAGGGATGAGGCGCATTCGAGCTCGTGGGATCATTCCGCATTTGTGAGGACTTATGCGGTGTATT
>NQLW01000095.1:3272464-3287405 GCA_002312845.1 Kalanchoe fedtschenkoi
GGACTGAAATTTCATCATGCCAAAATATTAGTATATGAGTGATTATTGGATAGACATAATCTATTCTATTGTACACTCGCGTAATGCATTGAAATTTCATCATGTTGTTTGTAAAAAGTGCCATATGATTTGTGTATCTATAATTCACGTGCATTGTGTCTAAAAAATATCTAACGTTATTTCAAATCAATTCTCTAAATTATCCATTTCAAGAACGAAATTGCAATTCCAACAACTAGCAACATAATCCTCCAACATAGTAATTCTGTTAGGCACCTAACCTCAAGGGAAGCGCTCAAATCAAAAGATTAGCTTAATGGGTGGGAGAATTTTTTGAACTTATGTACCGCTGCATAATCTTTTATGCAACTAATGTGATATTGTAATATTACCGTCTCTTTGGAAACTAACGCCCTCAGTCGGCCTACTTCACTCTAGCAATCTGACTAAGATAGCATTTTTTCAAATTAACCACTCTTAGATAGCCCCTTCTGAGTGGTGCCCAATGCGGCCAACTCCGACTGGTTTCACTTTAGCACTTTGGTTAGATAGTCATTTTTTAGATCGCTCCTTAGTGTTAGCTCTCAATGAAAGCACCAATAAATACATAAACCCAAAAAAAAAGCTCAATTCAAAAAAATTAATTCTGTTGAGTGAGAGAATCCCTTAAACTTTAATACTGTTGCACAAATTTTTTGTGGAATGGAATTGTAAAAAACTCCACCATCCCAAATGACATGGTTTATCCAAGGATACAACATTTCTCCCCTCAAGCGCCAACCCACCCAATCAAGCCTTCTGCAAGGTCCAAGAAGCCCAAAATCCCCCAAAGTACACTTCACACTGGGGCCTAACTGATCTCCTCCAAATCAAACTCTCTCATCCCAAATAGCCACCCACAGACTGTCACACACACACACGTCCCCACAAAGGCCATTGGTGAAGCACTAAACCCTCCCTTAAATTAAACAGTTGAATCTCATTCAATGCTAACCCACAACAGAGCTCTGCTCCCAGGACTTTCCTGCCGTCCCTGAAACGCCAACAACCCTTATATATATCAGTTATCAAAATCAAAACTCAAATCCTCTCCACCCTCATCATCATCATCATCACATCATTATCTGCTGCAGCTGCTTCATCTCTCTGCAGCAATAAAGGAAGAAAAATGGTACCACTCAAGAAGTACAGAGGTGTCAGGCAGCGCCAATGGGGCTCATGGGTCTCTGAAATCCGACACCCATTACTGTAATTCCCCACCCGACACAACCCCACCATTTTTCTCGTCGTTGTTTCCACAAAGCTTCGAGCTTTCTGTCGAACGGCAACGTCTGGGAGCGTAAAGTTCGCAGCTTTGTGTAGCGTTGTTAGGTAAAGGTCTGACCTTTGACGTTTCTGTTAATGCAGGAAGCGGAGGGTGTGGCTGGGGACGTTCCAGACGGCGGAGGAGGCGGCGCGGGCGTACGACCAGGCCGCGGTTCTGATGAGCGGGCGCAACGCGAAGACCAACTTCCCGGAGGGGCAGCGGCCGAGCGGCGGGGACACGCCGAGGTTGCTGTCGCCCGCGGCTCTGTCGGAGAAGTTAAGGAAATGCTGTAAGGACACGTGTCCCTCGCTGACGTGTCTGCGGCTGGACGATGACAGGTCGAGCATCGGCGTCTGGCAGAAGCGGGCCGGGGAGCGAAACGGGTCCAACTGGGTGATGAGGATCGATCTCGCCAACAACAACAACATCAAGAAGAACAAAGAGGAGAAAGACAACGTCAGCAGCATCAGCATCAACAGCGACAAGCACAACACTGACTTCGACGAATACGAGGTTTCGGTCCCAGTTTCAGAAATCGTAGTTGGGTTGTCAGAAAGTGATTCCAGCGGTAAAAATGGCAGCTCGGGAGATGATAACGGCGATGATGATGAAGAGGGCAGGATTGCGCTCCAGATGATTGAAGAGCTTGTGAACTGGAATTGCCCAACTCCATTCCCCAATTGATATCATCACATCGCATCATCTACCATCACTTCAAGTTCAAACTAGACTCTCTACTATAAAGTATCTGAATGGACTAAGTGTTCACTCAAAGGTTGTATCTTAACTAAGTGTTTAATGAAAGATTAAAGCAAACTTAAAATTTCGTGTTTTTTTTTTCGGACTGATGTAGAATTGGGATGAGATGAACTGAATGCAATATACACTGTAATTGAAAGATGATCGAATTTACCTAAAGTAGATCACATGAAACATCAAAGGCGCAAATCAAACATGGAGCTATTTACAGGCCGGATACAAATGTAAAATTTCGTGTTTTTTTTATTGATATCGAAATGGGATGAGATGGACTGGATGCAGTATACGATGTAGCTAAAAGATGGTCGAATTTGTCTGCAATAGATCAGCCAATCACATGACACATTGAAGACGCAAATGAAACATGGAGCTATTTAAAGGCCTTCCCTCCCAGTGTGGTTAGTGTCTATTAACAATTCGGCAAACTTGAACCGGAATGGCTAAGACAGCTAGATGTTCCTTAGCTTGGTAGCCATGCTCTTTGAGATTGAATCAACTTCATAAAGCCCAAGGGGACCATGCATTATTGCCCTCATTCAACATTACACATCCTTAATCACCAACCTTACCTTACATCCCACATGCCCAAAAATCATCTTTAATTCGACCTTTACACTCCAAACATCTTTCACTTGTAGAAGCCACTTGGTACAAAAATGAAAATTAACTAATTTTCTATAAGACAATTTACCATTACATTCATAAATAAATATATTATATGAATCAGATCTGTACGCAAAACATCATCTTTTCATTATTAATCAATCTTAATCCTTAACAAATTCATTAGAATCAATTGTATTCAACGAATCGAACTACTTGATATTAAACAATATTCTAAATTAGTCCAAATTTCTTCTCATCGCATACTTTTCGATAGTTCAAATACACTTCAGATTGTAATTTAAAAAACGGTGATAATTCAAAGTCTATTTTAATATTTTTTTTAAAAAAAATAATTATCAAGGCGGGGATGAAAGGGAGATGGAGTCCAGAAAAGTGTTCAAGAAATCAAAGTAACCCCTATGAATCAAGCAATAGTTAAACACCCCCATTTTCAACAATTTCACCTAGGGAGGCAATTTATGGTTGGCTGACTTGTTTGGCTTTATAGAATGTGTATTCTGTATTAAATGAAAATCACATTTTTTTCTAAATTATGGAATAAGTTGTGCCATTGGATTTAAGATTAATTTTATTTATTGATTGCAACTGTATGTAATATAAAAAGTAAAAAGAGTTTTTATTTTATTCATATATTCTCATTTATTAAATTACTCCAATTTCAAGTTTTAGTAATAGACTGCATTTAAACATGCATATTGAAAATACTTTTAATACTTTCCAAATTAAATATATAAATATCTGAATTATAGTACATAATAAATATTTTAATTATATAACACATTGTAATTCCGTGCATATTCATTCCCAAATCACAAAATCACCACGAATTAACATTTGGTTCATAAAATATGTAAATGAAATTAAGATCAATATAGTGCACATGATTCTTGTGGTGAAAATAACATATCACTGATGATAAGCTGTCATGCGTTTCACAGTGACACGTGACAAATATTTATTAATTGTTGATTTTTTTTATATTTCAACATGACATGTGACTGATCAAATTGACACATGACAGCTCTCAATCGATCATAGTCCATTGTGACTCTTAGAGCAAGATGTGAGGACCATTTTCGATTTGGAGAAAAGCTGAAAATGACGAGTGGCTGCAAACCCATTTCCGGAAAAGGTTACAATAAATTGGGCAGCCATTAAAATCCTGGAAGCAAAGTCTTCCTGAGAAACTCGACCTGTAAAAAGGATGTTGAGTGGTCTGTAACATGTGTAGTTAGTTGATCTGGTCATCAATGCTTGGCCACAGCTCAACTCCTCCTCACAAGCCTTTCTCCTTTCTTTTCTTCTCCTTTCCCTTCTCTTTCTTCTTGCCGGTTTGAATGCTTGGTTAGGTCAATGAAATGGGGGGATTTTGATGGTGAGGTTGAGATTGTGGCGTAGGTTTCTTGCTAGGTGGGTTTACTGGGGGCACACAAGTGTTGCTTAGCTGCGTAAACGAATGGCCTATTAGGGACAACGACCGGGACTTATTTAGTCTATGATGCGTGGAAAAAAATGTCTCTTTTTCTGTCTCAACTCTTTCACACAAGGATTAGAGTTTGATTGAGCTGAAAGTCTCACAAAGTGTAGACATTGCAATACCTTTCCGAAGTAACTTGCGACCCAAGTAACAACTAACATGAGGGGCGACTTCACGGAGTGACTTTGTATTGAGTGAAACTGAAGTCTCACAGAGTGTAAGACATTCGGATTTTCAAAATTGGGTTCACAGCAATACAGTTTCAAAGTAACTTGCAATGCAAGGAACAAGAGTGGGGATGACAAGGACCTGGCTGTATTGTTTGAAACTCAGGGAGGTCTCAAAAATTGTAGGCATTCAGATTTTCAAAACCGGGTTTTCTAGCAATACCTTTTTTGGAAGTAACTTGCCACGCAAGTAACAACTAACAAGAGCGGCGACTTCACAGGCTGACACTCTATTGAGTGAAGCCGAAATCTCACCAAGTATAAGACATTCAGTTAATTGGTTCATAGCAATACCTTATCCGATGTAACTTGGAATGCAAGTAACAGATGAGGCAATGACCAGGACTTCACTGAGTGACATTGTACGGCTAACTTCACCAGCAAGGAAATAGTAAATTGATCCTCTGAATGAAAATGGCAGAGTGGTCTTGCAGGCCGGCGCGTGAATCTTTATGCGCAAGTCAAGTCCATTTCAGCTAGGTACTTGGCTAGAGACGCCACTGGTTTGGTCGAACCGACTTTGGCCAGCCCAGTGTGTCTGATTTTGATTCGGGCGAGGTAGTCAGCTGCGATCCAAGCGAAGCTCAGCGGCAGCTGGTCCTCTCCGCTGTCACTGGGGCCTCTACGGTCGAGCGACCGTTTCACCCACTCCGGATGATATGTCACATGATACCACGCCGAAGCCTTCTGTTCCAACATCCTGTTCCTCTCCTCGTCCCCGAGCAGATCCGTGGTGTCTCGGTCCAAGTTCTCGAACACGTGCCTGAACTCTTTCCGAAGCGAGCTGTACGCGTGCTTCAGCCGCTCCTTGAGGTCGCCTTGCTTCTTGCTGCTTGACTTGGGCATTGACCAGACATGACCCGTCACGATCTCTTCCTCTCGAGTCACCTTGTACTGAGCCATCAGGCCGGTAACCTGACCGTCGTAAACGCACTTCTGACTCCAGGCGTCTGCAATGAAGCTGGCTAACCCGGGCACTTCCAAGTCCCGGTCGTATATGACCTTCCCAGGACTGAACCCCGCCTCGGAGTATGGGGTGATCTCGCTGTCGTACGAGTCCTTGATCCGGCGGTATAGCCTCCCGAGAATCTTGTTTGATTTGTATGTCTGGAACGGTTGTTTGCCCATGAAATCCGGGTACAGCTTGGGCTTCAGATGCCCCGGCATGGCCACTAATTTACCGGTCTTGGGGAAGTCCACCGCCGTCGCTGCAAGCTCTGCTAGTTTGATGCAGTTCTCGTCAAAAGCTCCGTAGTCGCTGCGATCAGCGTGGACCACATGGGCGTTGCAGATCGCTCCGAGGTTCTCATTCACCATGTTCCTCGCAAAAAAGTCGATGATATCCTGCATACACAATTCCATCAGGGAAGAACTAAATGAACAACATATGATTCGGGCGAAGCTGTTTTTACCGCTTGGACGATCTGGCGAGGCATCTCTTTAGGCTTCTGCGTGTCGTACTCCATCGGCGTCCAGCTTCTCTTGGAAGGAGGAATCAGCTTTTCGTCCCAAGTGACGAAGTACAGATCACCGTCGAGATCACTTCCCGAGGCTTCGTTGGTGTGTGGCCGCTCGCCCTTTTGGGGGAAGACCAAGCAGTCGGTCAGGTGGTGCAGGCCGGGAGCGTCGACAGCTTCCAGGATCCGGACATCGCCGGGATGAAGGCAGGGATTCTTTGCCACAACGACGTACCCTTCGACAACCTGGAGACTTTTCTGGGTCTGGGAGAATCGGGAGCCGTGTTTGAGGAAGCAGTTTTCGAGTTTCGGGCTGGACACTTGTATGAAGCACTGCCCTTGTTCTAGCACCGCTAACTCGTCCAGGACGCCCATCAGCCATCTCCCTTTCGGAACAAAAATCCGAGCCTTTTCCCGAAGACCCCAGAGCTGCGCAGCTCGCACGCACGTCAGCATCCCGGCGAGGTGCGGCTCGGTCTGAGGCCTGAACCCGGCGCTCAGCATTATGGCCGCCGTGTTACCCTGCTCAGCGCACGAGGCCATCAGCACATCAAATGCAACATCCGCATCCACAAGCATATGATTGAGCTTTGAAATCATTGTCTCCTGCATGTCCCAGAATATATCGTCGACGACTCCCAGCGCCGACAGCAGAGTCACAATCTGCCGGTTGAGAAAACCGGGTTGGAACCTTGTCCAAGAGCACACCTCCAGTGCCGTATGCCTCGACAGGAACTTGACCATGCTAGTCCTCAATTTCATCCGCACGCCGTCATTTTCCCCGGGCCAGCAGGCGATGACCCCCTTGCAGCCTCCGTATCGAATCTGAAACGCGCACGGCGGGTCCTTCTCCAATTTCAAATTCTCCGCAACCTCCAGCGCTAGATCAGGCGTCATAGTACCGATCCCATCCGAAAACACATAGTTGTTTCTCTCAATGTCCGGAGCGCTGAGCAGCACCTGAGACCGCGGGACTTCAACCGTCGCATACGTAGAAGAGAAGCACTGCCCCATCCTGGCCGCACACTTGGCCACATTTCGAGCGTTGAACTTCCCCATCCATTTTATAACATCGATCGCCGTAAGAACATCATCTTCGGCAAAGAACCAAGCCGAGCTGTCCCTCAGCTGATTCGACGAGAACGCCAAGAAAGCGTATCTGCGGCCGCACAAGTGTATCCCGCCCTTCAGATAGCTACACACTCTCTTATATACGCTGGTTTTCTGAGTGAACGAAGCAGTCCGATCGATGTCCTTAATAATCGACGCCATGTAGAAGTTGAGAACGTTGTTGTTCATGCTTTGCATCCCTTCGTCCATGAAAGTGACTCTCAGAAACCGATCCGACATGTGTTTGAAATGTCGGAGAACTCGGTTCGACAGCTCAACTTCGGGCGGAAGACAGTAAGCGCTGGTCGGGGTGATGACAAACCTCCGCACCTCAACAATATCATCTGGCAGATTCGGAGACTTCACAAGCTTCGGATTCTTCACAAGCCATCTCTGGACATCTTCCAGCCTCTTGCACGCATCAAACAGCGGATGCTTGTACGAATACATATGCTTCAGAGCCGCTAGATTGACTTCGCCGGGCTGGCTCCGTAACAAATCAAAGAATCTTTCCGATAACTGATGCTGGTTGACGATCCCCTTGTGCAAGACACAGTTCACCAGAAACAAGATTTCAAATGAGATATTCGCCTTCGACTGAATACTGAAGAAAAGAGACGTCGAGGGAACCCCAAACCCCGGCTCGTCCCGAGCCCCCAGCAGTTGCTTCGGCTGCTCGATGGGAACCCTGCATCCCCGCAGATACTCAAGCGCCTTTTTAAGCTTGAGCCCGTAGCGCGGGGAAAGAGCAACTCTGAAGGAGTTACAACGACCGAACGCTCCGTTGGGCGTGAAGTCGGTTGTTCTTACCCAAGGATCGTCGTCATCCAACAGATCAAACGGGACGGAAACCTCGATGTCATCATCAGCGGTCCGGTAATAAATCGAGGGGGATGAGTTCAGCTGTACCAAAATCACCAGCGAAGAAAGGTCCTTACACTCCTTGATCACGTAGATATTTCTAGCCAAAAACTCGACCTTGAGATCGCATTTGATCACTCCCGCTTGCATAATTCTCCCATCGTCGTCCTTGCTGGAAAAAATGACGTCTTTCGTGAGGAGGAACTTGCACGTAGCGTCGAACGGATCAATCAGAAACTGAACTCCGGAGCGCGCTTTCCAGGCAGCTACGAAATCATCCCGACTCGCCAAAACCCCCAGATCCAAACAGACATCCGGAAACTTGTGAGGAGTGATCGTCCTCCTCCTCTGATTCTTATGGAAAGCGTTCTCGGGCCCTAAGCTCACCCTCAGCACTTTCCTGTCGAAGATCAACTTGTTCTGCCCGGAGATATCCAAAGCTTTGGTGGCTGATTCGGGAGTGGCGAAATGGACAAACGCGTGAGGATGACCCTTCTCAAACTCGTAACCTCTCCCAACCTTGTCGATCTCCACCTGATAATCCGGAAACGATTCGCGGGGAGTCCAGGAAGTCTTCAGCCTGCACCTCCAAACCAGGCCAATCGTGTCTTCCAAGAATGTCATCAGCTCCTTCGCCTTCACGTGCCGGTCGAACCCGCCGATGCTCACTTGTGTCACCACCACCGCCTTCTCATTCTCCTTCCCCTCCAACTCCATCCCTCAGCAGCGAACTCCCCTAAAAACACGACAACAGTAGATCGGTCAAAACTTCGTCAATCGACCTAAAGCAGCTGAAATTTCACGCAAGACTGCCTGGTAAAAACATCATCATCACAACCAAACAATCATCATCGTCATCATCATCTCAAAACATTCGAATCCCAGAAACATGCGATAGCCAACCAGTCAATCAAGCTCCGCATTAACCAAACCCCACCAAAACCCCGACTCAAAAACATCGCAAATGCGCAATAAAAACACACCCAGATCAAAAAGACGACAAATTGAAAACCCTAGGATACCTCTCAATCGGCCGCGGTACTCCCGCTCCGCGATCAACCGCGGCTGCTGTGGGTTGCCGACGCCGACGGTTGCAAATTTGGGTTTCGGAGAGTTGAGGAGGAGTGTGGAGAGAATCAGAGTAGAATGCGAAGGGTGTGAGATCGGGATTGGATGGCGACAAAGGTGGTGGTAGCTTTGAGGTACTGCAGTGGCACTTTAGCAAGTTCGGATTTTTTTTCTATTTTTTCTACTTTTTTTTATTTTTATTTTTGACTTGAGTAAGAAAAGAAAAAGACAACGAGGAAGAAATGTAACATGGAAAATGAATTTGGAAAGATTTGAAAGTTCAAAACGAGTTGGTTGAAGTGAATTTTTGGTTGATTACTAATTAGAAGTTGGTACAATTTTTGTACATTAAAATGATACGAGATATTTATTGATTGTAACTTTTTTTATTTTTTAGTATCACACAAGAATAGTTAAATTATTATATGTCATCTCTCAATAATTAGTTCAATGTTCATGTATGGCGGAACATGTCACCAAAATTTTGTTGATGGATTATTAATGGGAAGTTGTCGAGTGAAGCGTTTGAAAAATTAAAATGACATATAAAATATTTATTAATTATATTTTTTTTATTTTACAGTTTGATAGATGAGTGATCAAATTTTTATGTATGTTGCCGGAATGTTGGTTAACTTTTCACATAAAATATGTGCTGCATGATAGATGTTGAGCATTGATGTATCACGTGGAAAATGAGATTCT
Organism: Kalanchoe fedtschenkoi; assembly: GCA_002312845.1. Taxonomy (NCBI): domain Eukaryota; kingdom Viridiplantae; phylum Streptophyta; class Magnoliopsida; order Saxifragales; family Crassulaceae; genus Kalanchoe; species Kalanchoe fedtschenkoi. The sequence goes on from NQLW01000095.1 coordinate 3,282,062, forward strand.
ACTCATATTTGGAGGTTAATTAGAAGACTCTGTTTAGTGTAGCAAAAGTTAAAGAGGAAAAATGGTAAAAAAAATATTTATAAATTTTATTTGAATTTTTTAAAGTGTTTTGGAAAACTTTATGGAGTTTATCAAAAACTTTTTAAATTATAAAAATTATTTAAACTAAATATTAAATTTTTAATTATGAAAATAACTAGAAAATCACAATTTAAAAGCGCAATTCAACTTAAGCAAATTATTAGTTTCTTGGTCCACTTGCATTTGTTATTTTCAATTGTTGATAATGGACATAGACCAATTTCATATCCATGTTAATGTGAATGTGATTCCAATCATTTAATTTAGAAATAAATCCAAAAAAAATAAAAAATTGAAGTACTGACCTGAATTATCTAAATGGGAAAAATGGACAGCAAAAAAATTTTGAACTGATTTTTTAAAATAAAATTTATATTTACACTCATAAACTAATATTATTATTATAGAAATAAGACATATACACAAAAAATAAATCATTTTGATGAAATTAACTGATATCATTCGTTCACATAAAAAATGATATGATTTCGTATTTAATCAATATTAATTTTCAACAAATTTAATAAAATTAATTGTATTTATTGAATCAAATTAATTGATATTAAATTACCTCAGAAACTAGTCTATTTTTCCATCACACCGTTTTTAACGGTTCAAATAAATAATTATAATTTTAAAAACCATGATAATTCGATACATCTTTTAATAATATTTTTCTTAAATTTTTGTTACACTCTCGCAAGCCGCTATTATTCAAGAGAATATTCTCCTTGATTCCTAATCATTTTTCGCAAAAAAAGTACGGGTCACGGGTCGGTGACTAACTTTCAATATAAGCCAATAAAAACATGGCACGTGTAAAAAGGGTTTATAGCTGATATTTATGTCCTGTTATGACATTGTTCTCTTTGACTTGTATTTACAAACTTTTTATAGATATTGAAACAAACATTTTATACAGCGTGTCCAAGAGATATAAATTGATTTAATTAATTAATAATAATAATAAAACGAGACTTTTAAATTTGAGACGTAAATTTATTCAAAATATCTTATACAACATATGGCACTTATACTTTAAACATAGTAAAAAGTCCAGTATAATTTAATTAAATTTTTTGATTAAACAATAGACAATGTTTATAAATGTGACACACTGTAAACATAAAAAACACTACGTTTTCTAAAAAACATCTCTAATTAAAAAGCACATTCTGTTACTCTTTTACGAATCGTATTATGCAGATGAATCAGTATTGTATCAGAAACTTCTTTCTATAATGAAACAGATCACTTCAAAATCTAACACAAAAGTTTCAATCAGAATGTATTAAAGCTGAAAGAGCTTGGTCAAATCAACATTTTACACACTATTTATTATTTTTAATTGCATCTTTAGATGATATTTATACTTACAAGGATGTCTTTTGTTTTTTTAAATGAATTAAATCCAACTTTATTCAACAGTCTAAAATTAAAAATTTGTTTATTAAAAAGTTTTCCTTACTTGCTTTGTATGACGTTTTCATGTTTAGAAGTGTGTATTTGAATCAAATTAGCTAGAATTATAACGTTTTTATGTATTTGAAGTAGCTACTACTAAAATTGTCAAATAGGATCAAAAAAATTTGTGATTAATTTAAAATGTCACATTGAATTTGATTCATTAAATATAATTGATTTTATTAATTTTGTACATTATTAATAAAATCGGTTTAGTATGAAATATATAAATTTTTTTATGTGAGAAAATCTTTATTTTTTAATTTAATGACAAAACAACGTAGTTTTAATGAACGGATATATAATAATATTAGTTAATAAATGTGATTATAAATTTTATTTTAAAATATTAATCCAATTTCTTTTTTCTTTGTACCATTTTTAATAGTTTTGTACCGTAAATAGAAAAACCTCTTTTATGATTTTTCCCTAATTTAAATGTAATAATAAATTTTTGAAAAGGAAACGTTAACTTCACGGGGAAGGAATGTTTCAACTTCTAAGCCCGCTTACTCTTCAACAGCTTGCTGCAGATGGCTTCATGCTCTCTTAGCATGATCAACCTGAAGCTGTTCGCTTTTCCTATAAAATGGAACAATTCTCGGCATTTCAACCAGCAACAATGTCGATAGTCGCAGAAGCTCCGGGCTGGCTGCAAGTCTTCTCCGACGGAACCGTCAAGCGCTTCGCCCCGGAAATCGCCCCACCCTCGGCTGACCCAGCCGCCGGGTTCAAGTCCAGGGACGTGGTCATCGACCAGTCCAAGCGAATCACCGGCCGCGTCTTCGTCCCCGCGGATTACGAGCCTGGAGCCGACGCGAAGCTACCCGTCGTGGTCTACTTCCACGGCGGGGGCTTCTGCATCGGCTCCACGACCTGGCTCGGCTACCACGTGTTTCTTGGCCAGCTCTCCGCCGCCGCGGCCTGCGTCGTCCTTTCCGTTGACTACCGCCTCGCGCCCGAGCACAAGCTCCCGACGGCTTACGAAGACTGCCACCGCGCTCTCGAGTGGCTCTGGGAAGAGCGCGACCGATCAGACAACTGGCTCGACCGCGCCGACCTCTCCCACGTATTTCTCGCAGGAGACAGCGCTGGAGGCAACATAGTCCACAACGTAGCCGTGGGCAACATATTATGCAAATCATTCACTCCAAAATTTGACGACCATCCGCTGAGGATCAAGTTTCTTGGAAACGGTTCACTAAGTTTCAGCCCTAAAGGTCTAATCCTGATCCATCCTTACTTCGGAAGCGAGCGGAGAACGCCGAAGGAAGCTGAGGCGGATTCGAGCGAGGAGGTGGCGATGAACGACATGTTCTGGAAGCTCAGTTTGCCCGAGGGGACGGACCGGGACTACCCTGGTAGTAACTACGAGAAGTTGGAGGTGGGGGCCGGAGCATGGCGGCGGGACTTCCCCGCCACGGTTGTTTTCGTGGCGGAAGTGGACTTTTTGAAGGAGAGGGGAGTCATGTACGCTGAGTTTCTGAAGCGTGAAGGAGTGGTGGATGTGGAGCTGGCGGAGACCAAAAATGAGTCGCATGTTTTTCATGTCTTCCGCCCTGACTCGGAGGCGACTCGGGTTTTGACTCAGCAAATCGTTGAGTTCATGTCTCGTCGCCGCTAAAACGACACTGGCAATAGTAAACTGATTTTAAAATGCCAGAAAAAGGTAGTTTTAGCGACGAAAGTCGTCGCATAAATGAAATAAAATACTGACATTAGAATAAAATGTTACGTCTCGTAAAAGTCCACAAATCTAAAATTGGTAGGCCCTAACTGAGGCCCATCAATGGCCCAATAAGTGAACCAATAGACGGCCCAACGAAGCCTGGATTCGCTTGATAAGAAAGCTAAGCTCTCCTCCACGGGTCGAATCTCCTGCTTCTCCTGCTTCGCAAACCGGTCGCTCTGCCAACACCGCTCAAACCCTAACCCTAATTTTCCGGATTCAAAGGTAAAATCGGCGTGCTTAAACCCCGCAAAACCCTTAATTTCTGTTAATTCGATTATGTTGGTTCCTTATGGTTCGAATTTGGAGCTGGATCTGATGGTTTGATGTGTGCGGTGGTTTGTAGATAATGGCCGAGTTGAGAGAGAAGGAGGACTACGAGGAGGAGCTTCTCGACTACAATGATGAGGAAGATAAAGCGCAGGACGCGATTAACAATAAAGTGAACGGCGAAGCCGGGAAGAAGTGAGTTTCCGTGAATTTGGATCTGTCGTAGGGCTGGTTGTCGTGAATTTTTATTTTGTGAGATTTAGTGGCAGATCTGGAGTCCGCCTCATGACTGGGTTTTATGTCTTATGATTTTCCGTGCTGTTTGGATATGAACTATTTTTCACTCGCGGTAATTGCATTGTTCTTATGGAAGTTAGTGTTGAGTTTGTGTAGTGTGTTAGGGTTTCAAGAATTTATTTGGTTTTAGCATTAGAGGAATTTACATGCAGGATGAGAATTACTCTTCTTCACGCTTGCTTTTGTAGAAATGAACATTTCATATGGCTAAACATGGTTCTGACTGGATGATTGATATATATCTGCACCTTATTGACACAAGTTTTGTTAATGTTATAAGATCATATGTTGTCCATGTTCGGTTGTTGATGCTATCAATACTTGCCAAAGCCACCATGTGATATTTTTAGGCTCTGTATTGTTTTTCTTGAACTTGGTGTTTTTTGGACTTATCTTATTTTCATGTTTCTTTGATAGGGGCTATGTTGGAATTCACAGTTCCGGGTTTAGGGACTTCCTTTTAAAGCCGGAGCTTCTGAGAGCCATTGTTGACTCTGGGTTCGAACACCCTTCTGAAGGTATGTTTTTTGTACGTTAGATTCACGGAAGTGGCAGTAATAAAGTTTACTGATTGTGTTTCATGGTGCGGAATTAGTCCATGTAGCCTGTTATGTCTTATCATGTCTTTTATTCAGGTAAAACATTTCTGTCACACTCATGAATTGGGGAACGGTATAACTTTCAATTTCCAGAACCACGGAGATCTTTTTGACTTATTGCGGGTTCCCTTCCTCCGATTTTCTTTGGTTCTTTTTCATCAGTGCAACATGAGTGCATACCCCAAGCAATTCTTGGCATGGATGTGATATGCCAAGCCAAGTCAGGAATGGGGAAAACTGCTGTTTTCGTTCTATCAACAATGCAACAGATAGAGCCAGTGCCCGGTCAAGTTGCTGCTCTTGTGTTGTGCCACACGCGAGAGCTAGCATATCAGGTACGACTAGCTTCACAATATTAAATTGTATTGTTTGAAGCACACATAGGAAGCATGCCTGTGATATCTTGCATATTATCTCACCCTCTTCTGTTTGCCCATAACTTTTTAGATTTGCAATGAGTTTGAGAGGTTTAGCACTTACTTGCAGGATATCAAAGTTGCTGTCTTCTATGGAGGAGTCAATATCAAAGTTCACAAAGACATGCTGAAGAATGAATGCCCTCACGTAGTTGTTGGAACGCCCGGCCGAATTCTCGCACTAGCAAGAGATAAAGACCTCTCATTGAAAAATGTTAGGCACTTTATCCTCGATGAGTGTGACAAGATGCTGGAATCACTCGGTAAGTCAGTTTAGTTTATATCGTATATATTATGCTCTGAGTTATTCCATTTAATTTGGAGTTCAATTAGTTCTTCTATCCTAACAGATATGAGGAGGGATGTTCAAGAAATTTTCAAGTTAACTCCGCATGATAAGCAAGTCATGATGTTTTCTGCCACTCTCAGCAAAGAAATTCGTCCGGTTTGCAAGAAGTTCATGCAAGATGTAATGTCCTTGGCCAGCC
>NQLW01000095.1:3302012-3313156 GCA_002312845.1 Kalanchoe fedtschenkoi
AGCGCGGCGAAAGTGAAGTCGTCGGGTGACTGATCTGATACTTGTAGTTCCCGGAAGAGGATCAGAGCTTCTTCGTCTTCAAGCTGTTGGGTGTAGCCGAACAACATGGCGTTCCAGACAATAGTGTCCCTTTCATTCATCCCCTCGAAGATAAGTCTGGCTTCTCTCAAGCAAGCGCATTTCGAATAAAGGTCGACTACAGAAGTCCCTGTTAGCAAGTCCAGAGAGATACCGACTTTCAGTATGAGGCCGTGGATTTGCTGGCTCAAGTCCAAGGTACATAGCGAGGCTGAGACGCCGAGAAGACTTACAAAGATCAAGTTGCTGGGCGAGAAACCGCGTAATCTCATGCCGTGAAAAAGATCCAGCGCTTCGACGAGTCTTTCCAGCCTCGAGTACCCTTCGATCATGGCACCGTAAGAGACTATGTCGTGGCTGTGTATGGTATCAAAAGCTCTCCTGGCATCAGCGATGGAATCACATTTTGAATACATATCGATCAGCTCATTTGTCACGAATTCATCTCCGTCGAGGTTGGCTTTGAGAGAACAAGCGTGGACTTGCCTGCCCTGCTCGAGAGCCTCCACTGAGCCGCAGGAATTGAGAACGCTGGTGAAAGCAAATGCATCAGGCTTCCAGCTCTGCGTAACCATATCAGCAAACAGTTTCATCGCTTCTTCGTCGAAAGAGTTCTGCATGTATCCCGAGATCATTGTGGTCCACGAAACGAGATTCTTACCATCCATCTGATCGAAAAGTCCCCGCGCTTTTTCCACTCTACCACACTTCGTGTAAACATCAATTAACACATTGGTCACCGAAGGATCGGAATCTAGTCCTCTCCTGATCCCGTAACAATGAACTTGCTCGCCCCCTGCCAAAAACTTAAGAGTTGAACAAGCGCTCAGTACGCTCCAAACAACGTACATATCGGGAAGAACCTCAGTTTCTCCCAACCGGTGAAACAGCTCCAACGCCTCGTGACCCTTCCCGCATTTGACATACCCGGAGATAATCGTAGTCCAGGAAACGGTGCTTTTCACCTCTAACCCATCGAAAATCAACCTCGCTCGATCAATATCACCCTGTTTCGAGTAAAAATCAGTGAGTGAAGTGCCCACATACACGTCCTGATCGAATCCTGACTTCACGACGAATCCGTGCACTTGGACTCCCTGATCGGCTATGCGAGCTGCGTGCATCCTCGAACCACACCCGCCAAAATAAACTCATTCACGCTCTCCTCAGACCTCCTCAAACACTCCAGAAACACCAAAACCGCGTTTTCACTCAAGCCACGCCCGTTGTAAACCGAAATCATCGTAGCCCAGGAAACCAAGTTCCTCTCGGGCATTTTATCAAACACCTTACGCGCATAGGCCACCCCCGCATCCTCCAACTTTCCGACCAACTTGATCATCAAGTTTGCTAAATAAGTGTCTCCACTGAGCCCCGACACGACCATCTGCGCATGAACCCGCTCGCAATGCGCGACGGTGTGGTCATTTTTAACCGGCGCATGCAGCAGATGAGTGAATCTCCACCTGGCGGTTCGGAGATGGTCCGAAAGGGGGCACTGGGCGTGTCGAGGAGGATCGATCGGACACGGGTTTGCCGAGAAGTTGCGAACTTGAGGTTGGCGACGGTTGCGGTGGAAACTAGTTGAGAGGAATGCGCTTGAGCCGACATTGTACCTTCTCATCCTATGTTGCTCGATCTCATTCTTCCGCCAAAATATGAATGCGGGTTTTGTGAAGAATAGCGATTAGGGATCTATAGTTATCCGTATTCATGATTTAACCCCATATGTTTTAGAATTGTTTACGACTTGATCCTCAATAGCGTCGGCGGGCGAGTTCAGCGAGTAGTTTCCATTACCGCCGCCGATGGAGAGCAGTACCTTGACTCCTAGACGCTGGCAGCGCTCTATGCTGGCACCCATGCTGACGCAGCCGCCGCCGCTGGGATCGCAGTGGCCGGCCAAGTTCAGCACTGGATTTCTGCCGTTGCCGAAAGTCGTGAGGAAAGCTAGAGTGACGAATGAGTACAGCCCGGACGCGCAGGCTTGGTCCAAGCTCCCCTCATTGCCGTTCTGGCCCCAGTAGACACCCACCATTTCTTGACCTGCCAAAACTCCGGCAGCTGCCCCAATAACAACCATCAGCGACTGGAACCGCCGAGAACGCCCAGCCATGGCCACCAGCCACCCCCTGCCCCAAGCTCGTCTCTTTATCTGAAACCAAGAATACCCAAAAGATCAAAATCAAACCCTTATCACCCAAAGAGCAAAAATAATCAAATGGTTAGCAGCTAGACACGTTATCATGAAACCCTATTTCTTCCGACAAAGTCAACGATGGAGAGCAAGAAAAGTCTTCTGAAGCAACCTCAGCACCTAACCTTCGTTGCTTTCCAAAAACAAAAAATCTGGACTAAAAATATGCCTTTTTTTTTCTTGTTTTTTTACTATTTTTCATCTATTTTCGCAATTCCAAATAATGAAATTAAGATATGTGATTATACCTTGTCATCTGCTTATAATCCGTTATCAGTTAAAGTCAGGGATGTAATCTGTCAGATATCACATTTTCAGGGATCTCTTTGTAATATTGGTAAACTAGTGGGCAGAGTCTGTAAATTAGTGGTTGGTAAAAGGGTATATATTGTTGCAAAAGGGGGGCTGTATTTGGTAACAAATTATCAATCAAAGAAAACGGCTTTTCGCGCCATTTACATTTCTCTCTCGCGTCCTGCGTTTTCCGATCGATCTGGCGACGGCGTTCTGGTGATCGGAGCCACGTTTTCACATGGTATCAGAGCGAGAGGTTGCCTAATCGTGTCCTGGTAACTCTCTTCTTCTTTCATTGAATCAATTTACAGCAGATTGTGAGATTAAGAGCAATATGCCTAATTCTAATGATCTGCCGCCGACGGGAGGTAATTCCGTCTCAGTTGTTGTTGATGATCCTTTTTACGTGAGTCCGAATGAGACTACGAGTGTCACACTCGTTACTGAACTGCTCGTTGGAACCAAGAATTATGCTTCTTGGAAGAAATCCATGGAGCTTGCCCTTAGTGGAAGATCCAAACTCAGTTTTGTGAGAGGAGAAGTGCTTAAGCCACCTGCTACAGATCCGGTTCGGTTGTCTAAATGGCAGCGATGTAATGATATAGTGATGACCTGGTTGATCTCTTCGGTTACAAAAGGGATTGCAGGCGGAATTCTTCATGCCAAGGACGCAGCTACAGCATGGAGAACTCTTAATAAAAGGTATACTGCCTCACATAAGTCGAGGACCTTTGCTTTGAGGAAGGAAATCTATACCTTAATGCAAGGGGAAATGACAGTCTCTTCTTTCCTGGAAAAACTGATCTGCTTATGGGATGAATTAGATGCTCTGTTGGCGGAGGATGTTGATTACCAAATGAGTGGAAAGACAAAGGAAGAAGAACATGTCATGTCTTTCTTAATGGGACTAAATGAAAAGCATAGCCAGATCAGGACTCAGATATTGGCTGTGAGAGATTTCCCTTCATTGGATAATGCATACAATATGGTAGCTCAAGAGGAGCTACAGATGGAACTGACCAGTAACAAAACTGAAAATGGCACTGCAGAAATGTCTGCTTTTTATGCTGCAGAGAACCAGTCTTCTGGTGGCTCTATGACCAATGGACGAAGCAAAAATGCTGGCTATACAAGGGATGATCCTAATGCTGCAAAGGGAAAAACTGATGGAGGAACTAATCAACAAAGGAATAAGAGAAACATCACTTGTTCATACTGTGGGTTCAATGGTCACTCAAGGGGAAACTGTTTTAAATTGATTGGTTACCCTGCCAATTGGAAAGGCAAACAACAGAACAACAAAGCACCTGGTAACTCAGCTGGGAGACCCATGGCACACAATACTCAAGCGGCAGAAGGATCTGACAGTTCATCCCATGGTCATCAGCAGTTTACTCAAGATTAGATCGCTCAAATATTGGCACTTATCTCTCAGCCTAAACCAGCAAAGGGACAATTTAATCAAATGGCAGGTATTGTCTGCTTAAACGCTCTGTCACTTGATTCTAATTCCTGGATTCTTGATAGTGGAGCAACTGATCATTTCACCCCATATCTGTCTTTGCTAACAGAGGTAGAACTTTTGAAAACCAAGTATGAGATTACCTTGCCTGATGGTGCTGTTACTCAGGTCAGGGAGAGGTGAAAGGATATACTCCTTTATATGATAATCTCATCCTCAAGGATATATTATATGTTCCCAAGTTCAATTTTAATTTGCTCTCAGTGAGCAAACTAATTGCAGACACAGGGTGCAATATTATTTTTTCTGAAAACTTGCACAATTCATGACCCAATAAGAATGACCTCCCTAGGGACTGGTAACCTCATTCAAGGTCTTTACCAAATTAAAGGGTCCCAACCCATGAAACTTCTGAATTCTGTCAGCAAGCAGACTGAAGCAATCCAATGGCACCAGAGGCTTGGACATATGTCTGCAGAAAAACTCTTGAGATGTATTCCCTCTATCTTACATAGTTCAATAAAGGATGTTCACTGCCAAGTCTGTCCACTGGCCAAGCAAACAAAACATCCCTTTTCCTCCATTTTTATACAGTCCACTTCTATTTTTCAGCTTGTTCATACTGATATTTGGGGACCTTTCCCAGTTCAATCAATTGAAGGATACAAGTATTTCTTAACTTTGGTAGATGATCATTCACGAATTACCTGGATATACATGATGAAGCAGAAAAATGAGACTTGTCAGCTGATCAAGAATTTTTTCCATTTTGCTGCAACATAGTTCAGTAAACAGATATTATGTTTACGCAGTGATAATGCTAAGGAATTTTTCAACCAAGATCTTGATCAGTTCCTGCTTAATAGTGTTGGAGTCTGCCCATTAAACCAGTTGAATTGACTCGTATTGACTAAAGGTTTGGTTGTCTCGAACCAATTTATTCTTAATCAGGAATCATAACGTTTTACTAGAGACCACTTATGATTAATGGGCTCCAATCCATGGCTGAATAGGAATAAACCTAAAGGGTCGCACACAAGCAAGTATGGGATATTAAGTTGAATGTAAACCGAATAAGATTCGGTCCGGATATGATTCGGTTCAACCCATATCTGATTTGGATAAACCAGTTGGGTTAATCCATAGGTTTGACCCATGGATAATACCCACTGGGTCTGACCCACGATGCAGGCCCGGTAACTCAGCCGATGGGCTTGGCCCGCAGGGCAAAGCCCGTAACTCACTATAAATAGAAGCCTAGGGTTTCTATTTGATACAGACAATTCCCGTTATACGATAACGGAAACACTAGTGAGTGAGATTAGGGTTTTATCCGGAAGAGAGCTAGTACTCCAGCCAGACGTGGTATCCCGCACTTGTGTGTGGATACCGTAAAGGTGCGTCACTTGCCGCACGAAGAAAACGAGACAACGAAACTAAGGTAATATAGTATTACTTTTATTTCATTCTGTATATGTTTTCTTTTGGGATTTCGCAATTCAGATCCAGATTTATATCTCGGATCTGTATCTGGTAATTCGGATCACCGCCAAAGCCATGAAATTGGTTTTGTGGCTTTCCGGATCCGGGCTTATGCCGCGTGGTTCGGAAATCTAGATTGACATTTGTGTGGGTGATTCCCAACAAATAGGGGGTGTATTCATCAGTCTTCTTGCCCTTACACTCCTCAGCAGAATGGAGTTGCAGAGCGCAAGCACAGACACATCATGGAGGTAGCTCGGGCCTTACGGTTTCAGTCTCATATTCCAAAGATTTTTTGGGCAAACTGTGTCCAAACTGCGGTTTATATTATTAACCGGATGCCATCTTCAGTTCTTCGAGGCCTTACTCCTCATGAAGTTTTCTTTGGGGTTCCACCTCTGTATCATGAATTAAAAGTCTTTGGATGCCTTTGTTTCACATCCATTAAAGCTCACCAGCGTGATAAAATGGATGCTAAAGCTCATCCCTGTGCTTTTCTTGGATATCCTTTTGGGCAAAAAGGGTACAAGGTTTTTGATCTGGTGCAGCAAAGAATCATCATCTCTCGCAATGTGACTTTCTTTGAGTCCCAATTTCCTTTTCAGACAAATCAAGACATACCTGATTCCCTCCCAATTTTCAGACCTGTCTTTAAGGAAATGGATTGTTCTGTCACACCCACTAGCATTTATGAAAATCTCATTCTTGATCATGAGGTACCTTCTGAACCCCTAAACAGTTCCCTTGATGATGGTCTTGATATACCTATTAGAAGGTCCACCAGAATCAGGAAAGAGCCTGTTTGGCGCAAAGATTATGTCAGTGGGACTCACACATCTCCTCATCAGATTTGTAATGTGATCTGTTATGATCATTGCTCTTCAGAACACAAACATTTTCTGTTTCAAATCTCAAACACCACTGAACCATCATCCTATACGGAGGCTTCCAAAAGTCCAGATTGGATGCAAGCCATGAGGAAAGAATTACAGGCATTAGAAGCCAATAAAACATGGGAATTTGTCAGTCTTCCCCAAGGTAAACACCTTGTTGGGTGCAAGTGGGTTTACAAGATTAAGCATAAGGCAGATGGCACAATTGAAAGGCATAAAGCCAGGCTTGTTGCTAAGGGCTACACGCAGACGTATGGGCTTGATTATCACGACACTCCAGTAGTGAAGATGAACACTGTCAGATTGCTCATAGCTATTGCTGCTTCCAAGAAATGGCCCTTGTTTCAACTTGACGTTAATAATGCTTTTCTCCATGGATTTCTGGATGAAGAAGTCTATATGAAACCTCCTCCTGGTTTCAATGATATTGAGAAACGTCAAGGAAAGGTCTGGAGGCTCCTCAAAAGCCTTTATGGTTTAAAACAAGCTTCTCGCCAATGGTTCGCCAGATTTAGCTCATCCTTGCTCGAATTTGGTTTTGTTGCACGCCTCAATGACTCCTCCCTTTTCATTCTAAAGCGAGACACAGATTTGATCTTACTACTTGTTTATGTAGATGATGTGCTTCTCACTGGTACCTCTGCACCACTTATTACTCAGATCAAGGGCTTTCTCGATGATCAGTTCAAAATCAAAGATCTTGGAGTTGCAAAATATTTCCTTGGTTTAGAGTTAGCTCGTTCTGACTTTGGCATTTTTCTTAATCAAAGGAAATATGCCCTTGACATTCTGCAGGAGTATGGCTTCACTGATTCTAAACCTTGTGCAAGTCCCATGGATACCAAGCATCATCTCGTCATTTATGCTTCACCGCTGCTCCCTGATCCAGAGGTTTATCGGCGTCTCATTGGGAAACTCATATATCTCACGGTCACTCGTCCTGACTTGGCTTATCCTGTCCATGTTTTGAGTCAATTTATGAGCAAGCCAACCACTGATCATCTTCAAGCTGCCCATCGAGTCTTACGTTACATCAAGGGCGCTCCAGCACAAGGTCTTCTCTTTTCGGCTCATTCAGACCTCTGCCTTCGTGCCTATTGTGATGCCGATTGGGCGTCTTGTCCTGTTTCCCGGCGATCTGTCATGGGCTATTGTGTTCTTCTCGGGTCATCCTTGATCTGCTGGAAGACCAAAAAGCAAGCTACTGTCTCCCGTAGCTCTGCAGAATTTGAGTACAGATCCATGGCGCAATGCTGCTCGGAGCTTATCTGGCTGGCTCGTCTCCTTGCCGATATGGGTGAGGTTCCTTCTATGCCAATTTCCTTCTTCTGTGACAACAAAGCCGCCATTCATTTAGCCCATAACCCTGTCTGTCATGAGAGGACGAAGTACGTCGAAATTGATTGTCATTTTATTCGTGAACGCGTTGCTTCGGGTTTCATTCTTCCGCAACATATTTCCACCACTTCTCAGCCTGCTGATCTTTTTACCAAGGCTCTGTCTAAAGACCTCTTGCATCTCTTCTTCTCCAAGCTGGCGGTTTCGAATTTCCTCCACCGTCCAGCTTGTGGGGGGTGTTAAAGTCAGGGATGTGATCTGTCAGATATCACATTTTCAGGGGTCTCCTAGTAATATTGGTAAACTAGTGGGCAGAGTCTGTAAATAAGTGGTTGGTAAAGGGGTATATATTGTTGCAAAAGGGGGCTGTATTTGGTAACAAATTATCAATCAAAGAAAACGGTTTTTCGCACCATTTACATTTCTCTCCCGCGTTTCCTGCGTTTTCCGATCGGTCTGGCGACGGCGTTCCTGTGATCGAAGCCACGTTTTAACACTATCGAAAGCCATATACTTTTGTTGCTGAGAACTGTGAAAATGATTTTCTACAGTTCGACCTGTGAGAATATGAGATTGCTTGAAGACGTACACGTCCTGATCGAATCCTGACTTCACGACGAATCCGTGCACTTGGACTCCCTGATCGGCTCCGCCGAGCTGCGTGCATCCTCGAACCACACCCGCCAAAATAAACTCATTCACGCTCTCCTCAGACCTCCTCAAACACTCCAGAAACACCAACACCGCGTTTTCACTCAACGCACGCCCGTTGTAAACCGAAATCATCGTAGCCCAGGAAACCAAGTTCCTCTCGGGCATGTTATCAAACACCTTACGCGCATACTCCATCCCGGCATCCTCCGACCTTCCAGCCAACTTGATCATCAAGTTTGCTAAATAAGTGTCTCCACTGAGCCCCGACACGACCATCTGCGCATGAACCCGCTCGCAATGCGCGACGGTGTGGCCATTTTTAACCGGCGCATGCAGCAGATGAGTGAATCTCCACCTGGCGGTTCGGAGATGGTCCGAAGGGGGGCACTGGGCGTGTCGAGGAGGATCGATCGGACACGGGTTTTCGGAGAAGTTGCGAACTTGGCGTTGGCGACGGTTGCGGTGGAAACTAGTTGAGAGGAATGCTCTTGAGCCGACATTGTACCTTCTCATCCTATGTTGCTCGATCTCATTCCGCCAAAATATGAATGCTGGTTTTGTGAAAAATAGCGATTAGGGATCTATAGTTATCCGTATTCATGATTTAACCCCTTATGTTTTAGAATTGTTTACGACTTGATCCTCAATGTTACTTATAGTAAATAAATGAAAAGAATATGGATTTTACGATTATGATGTGCAGTACTCTTTGAGCTTGTACTACTTGTTTTTGTTACGATTATGCACCATCGATATCCTCCTCGAATGTGACGGGCGGCTGCAACCATTAGTCCAATAGTCTTACAAAATTTCATTCGTTTTTTTAAATTTAGTTATTTTATTGATAAATGATTCATAAAAAATCTATTGGCGAAAACGTCTACCTAGATAGGGAATGACTCAAAAACCCTACAAGAATTGACTCGGAGATTCTAAATTATAACGGCTGATAGTACAGGACAGAAAGCTGGGCTCAGCTTGGTATTGAACCCGTCTCATCAGGTTGGGCCGCGGGTTCTTGGACTGGGCAGATGGCTGGGCCGGCTAAAGGATAACGCGTGCCGCCCAAAGGGTGAGGCGCACGCGGCTAGGACGACGTCTGCCCTAGGCACGTGCAGCTGAGGATGGCGTGGCGCTCGTGGTGCACGGGCTTTGAGCGCACGCGGCGCACGAATCGGGGCGCGACAGGCCAGCGTGGCGCACGAGGCCCTCGGCCAGACCTTCGCTCCACGAACGAGGCGCATGCGTGACTCGGCTTGGCCGGTTCGGCAGTCCCGAGAGGCCACCAGGGGAGCGACGGGGCTTAGCGGTTCCATCTCCCGTGTGACCGAATTCGACTCGGGAGGTCCGCGCCAGCGAAAGAATAAGACCATCTGCCACAGGGTGGGAGTTCCTCATCAGATTTGGGGACTTTGCGCCTCGAAGGGCCGACTTATGAGTCTCCCTGAAAAGGGGCTCCTGCCTCACGACGGCCAAAACGATGAGGGCTGCGGGATCAGGGGTTGATTGGACTACAGGGGGGTCGGGCGGGTGATTTGGACGCTGCGAGCAACCCGTCCTGCGGGACAACAGCTGAACGGGGATGACCCTACTGGCGGCTGTAGGACGCCGAGGGGTTCCTCCTAGCTGTTCGGGGAACAATAGTGATCGGACTCGGCCGATCTCCCTGGTGCTGAGCCTTGGGCATAAGCCTAGGCTGGGAGGACTACCGGATATGAGGTATCTTGTCGAAAGGGGGCCGGCCCCGGAGCTGCGGCTATCCAAGGTAGCCGTGATGGGATTCAGGCCTCCCGACATAGCTGGCTGGATGCGAGTGGAGTTCAACCCTCGCCGAACTCTGAATTTGCCGCAGATCCCAGCAGTAAGGGAGATGGTCGTGGATCCATGAGGGTATGGTCGGTAGGCCTAGGACCGGGGTGTGGCCGTGAGGCCTAAAACTAGGGTTGGCCGTGCGACCTACGACGGAGTTGGGTGCAGTGGATATGCGAGGAGGAGGGTCTGCCCCCACCCTCATCCTCCACCACCAGTGAATTTTTAGACAGAAGTTAGAAAATAGGGTTTTTTAGGAGTTTTTAGATATTTTTAGAGGAGGGCTTCCCCTTCTGTTTTAGAAACTTAGTTAGACACTATTTTTACATGTCGACTATGTCACAACAATTTTTGTCCCAATTTTTTTTTCTATCTATATCATTCTTTCAAAGTTCGTTTTTAGGGTATGATTTTTCATGGATAAATCGCTAAAATGACCCCTGAAATGTATCTGTATCTCATGAAACTTGGTCAATAGTCTTAAAAAATTCATGCTGCACGTTGGGTTTGCTAATTGTAATTTTTATTTTTTACCCGAATTACCAAATTTGTAGGTATTCTACGACTACGGAAAATGGAATGATATTTTTTTTTAACTTACGAATATCTGTTTTCGAAACCGAGCAAGGATCTTGTTCTACATATCGTTCTTTAGATGTCACACAAATTTTCGTCTCAATCTGTTTCTTTTTCATCTTAATTAGTTTTTCAAAGCTCTTTCCACGAGCATAGTTTTTATGGATAAATCGCTGAAATGAGCTCTTGAAATATGTATGATTTCCGTGAAACTTGATCAATCCTCTTAAAAAGTTTTAATTTATACTGTGGGCTTGTTATATCATATTCACATTTTTCTATCTGAATCAACGAATTTGTAGGTATCCTTACAGTTAATGAAGATTTTCTATTTTTTTTCTTATTTTTCCAACCTACATAC
>NQLW01000095.1:3320479-3335508 GCA_002312845.1 Kalanchoe fedtschenkoi
ATCGAAAAGTCCCCGCGCTTTTTCCACTCTACCACACTTCGTGTAAACATCAATTAACACATTGGTCACTGAAGGATCGGAATCTAGTCCTCTCCTGATCCCGTAACAATGAACTTGCTCGCCCCCTGCCAAAAACTTAAGAGTCGAACAAGCGCTCAGTACGCTAGAAACAATGTACATATCGGGAAGAACCCCAGTTTCTCCCAACCGGTGAAATAGCTCCAACGCCTCGTGACCCTTCCCGCATTTGACATACCCGGAGATAATCGTAGTCCAGGAAACGGTGCTTTTCACCTCTAACCCATCGAAAATCAACCTCGCCCGATCAATATCACCCTGTTTCGAGTAAAAATCAGTGAGTGAAGTGCCCACGTACACGTCCTGATCGAATCCTGACTTCACGACGAATCCGTGCACTTGGACTCCCTGATCGGCTCCGCCGAGCTGCGTGCATCCTCGAACCACTCCCGCCAAAATAAACTCATTCACACTCTCCTCAGACCTCCTCAAACACTCCAGAAACACCAACACCGCGTCTTCACTCAACCCACGCCCGTTGTAAACCGAAATCATCGTAGCCCAGGAAACCAAGTTCCTGTCGGGCATTTTATCGAACACCTTACGCGCATACTCCATCCCCGCATCCTCCGACCTTCCCACCAACTTGATCATCAAGTTTGCTAAATACGTGTCTCCACTGAGCCCCGACACGACCATCTGCGCATAAACCCGCTCGCAATGCGCGACGGTGTGGTCATTTTTAACCGGCGCATGCAGCAGATGAGTGAATCTCCACCTGGCGGTTCGGAGATGGTCCGAAGGGGGGCACTGGGCGTGTCGAGGAGGATCGATCGGACACGGGTTTGCGGAGAAGTTGCGAACTTGGCGTTGGCGACGGTTGCGGTGGAAACTAGTTGAGAGGAATGCGCTTGAGCCGACATTGTACCTTCTCATCCTATGTTGATCGATCTCATTCTTCCGCCAAAATATGAATGCGGGTTTTGGGAAAAATAGCGATTAGGGATCTATAGTTATCCGTATTCATGATTTAACCCCTTATGTTTTAAAATTGTTTACGACTTGATCCTCAATGTTACTTATAATAAATAAATGAAAAGAATATGGATTTTACGATTATGATATGTAGTACTCTTTGAGCTTGTGGGACTTGTTTTTGTTACGATTATGCACCA
The DNA here is from genome assembly GCA_002312845.1 of Kalanchoe fedtschenkoi. Classification (NCBI taxonomy): domain Eukaryota; kingdom Viridiplantae; phylum Streptophyta; class Magnoliopsida; order Saxifragales; family Crassulaceae; genus Kalanchoe; species Kalanchoe fedtschenkoi. The sequence goes on from NQLW01000095.1 coordinate 3,321,673, forward strand.
TCGATGTCCTCCTCGAATGTGACAGGCCGCTGCAACCATCAGTCCAATACGGATCAATCGTCTATGTCACAGACAATTTTTGTTTCAATTTGTTATTTTTCTATCTGTATCATTCTTTCAAAGTTCGTTTTCAGGATATGATTTTTTATTGGTAAATCGCTGAAATAACTCTTACGATGTGTCTGTATCTCATGAAATTTGGTCAATAGTCTTAAAAAAACTCATGCTACACATTGGGTTTGCAAATTGTAATTTTCATTTTTTACCCGAGTTACCAAATTTGTAGGTATACTACCACTATGGAAAATGGAATGATATTTTTTTTAACTTACGAATATCTCTTTTTGAAACCAAGCTAGGATCATGTTCTACATATCGTTCTTTAGATGTCACGCAAATTTTTGTCTCAATCTGTTTCTTTTTCATCCCAATTAGACTTTCAAAGTTCTTTTTACGAGCATATGTTTATGGATAAGTCTGTGAAATGGGCTCCTGAAATATGTCTGAATTCCGTGAAACTTGATCAATTCTATTATAAAGTTTCAATTTATATTGTGGGCTACGTGTTAGCTCTTATTTACATTTTCTATCCGAATCATCGAATTTGTGGGTATACCCTTATAGTTAATCAACTGATTTTCTATATTTTTTCTTATTTTTCCAGCCAGATACTTCTTCTTTTTTAACTGAGATAATATCACATTCTAAATGTCATATGTAGATGTCACAACAATTTTCATTTCAATCAGTTTCTCTCTTCCTGCCTAGATCAACCTCTTAAAGTAAGGCTCGTTTATGAACTCAACTAGGATAACTCTTTTATAAATTTATCAAGTTATTGGTCAATAAAGTGTTATTCTTTAACAATTAGCTCGTCTATCGCTTGATCAAACTTTTTTAAAAGCTCGTTTATTATGTATTTTAAACTTCATATGAAACAAAACAAATTCGTTAAAATTAAACGTGTCGAGCTTGAAAATGTGTTTTAAAAGCTCGTTAATACTCATGTCGAGCTCAAACTTATGAAATTTTTAATGAACGAACATGAACACAATAATATTCGGCTCGACCTAGCTCGGTTGCAACCCTAATAGCACGAAAATAAATAAAACTATGAAGACTTACATTTTTAAATAAAATTTTGAAAAGAATATGTTAGCTTATCACATTCAATTTTTTTAGAATACTTCAAAAATATAAATGGGAAACCAATTTTATTTTTAGACCTGATTCAATTATTAATTGTAATTAATCTATTTAAAATCATAAGTCTACACTATGCTTTCAGTGAGGTCTCTAGAGATGAATATTTCGAAATGATGGGTGATCAATATTGCACATTTCGACTGGCAATTATTCCGGTCATTCAAAATTAATTTATATTTATACGACATGTGTCAAATAATGTGTCAAACATGTGATTTTAATAAATTAGTGCAAATCCCTTCATACATGTTTGGTAGTTAGTATTAAAAATGAATATTTTATTAATTATATTTAAAATGTGTTTGTCAGAAAATTGGAGATTGGGATGGTTAATGCTCAAACACTTAAAAATGATTATTGTTAATACATTTTAAACACTTATCTAATATTGTCTAGAGTTCAATCTGAATTGAAGTTAAAATGGAAAATATGAAGAAACGAAAATTAAGTGGAAAATTTGGTGAAAAATATTATTCTAACTTTTAGCTTACAAATATGATACAATCAAGTTCAATGTATATGAAATGAATAACTACTACTTTTATTAGGTTCAATTTATCAGACAAAATTATTCTATTAAGTTCAATGTATTTGATCAAGTTCAATGTATCTGATGATGTTGAAAATACAAAGATGATATAATACTTTTCTATACATTTTTCATAAAATTTCTCATGATGATGGAAAATGAAATGCAATTCTTATTATTTTATTGGACATTTTTCATACCAAACCAAACAAAAGTAAAATTAGGTGGAATCCTTCGAGGATTCTATTTTATTCTCATTTTTCATCAAATTTTCTTTCTCTCAAATTTTTCTTAAACCATACACATTTGAAATGGTTAGTTTATAGGCCACATAATAAATCATGTTCATCCAAAAATTACTCTGTCATAACAAAGTTCTTCTGCCAAATTACCGAAACAATGTTATTCATTTTTGTCAATATATATGACAATTGATATACAGATATTCATCTGAGCGACATTTATTTTCTCCCACATTATCAATTTAGTTCAAATTTAGCAATATTTTCTTGATCATAAAAACCATCACGCACCCCTCAAAAATTGCCAAATCCAAACTTCAAGGCAAGTTAGTAAACTACAAGGGTAGATAACCATTTTCGGCAAAATTTCCATATCGGGCCGATGTCAAGGCCCATTAAGCCCACAAGGCCCAACAAGATCTGCAACGTGCAACGCCCGCAAGTCACATCTCCATCTTCCTCATCTTCTGCAAATCTCACTCATCAGTTTCACACCGACCCTCACTCACCTCGGAAAGGTCTCCGGCCGGCGACGAAAATGGGGATCAGTGACGGCGTGTTGAAGAAAATCCTCATCTCCTACGCCTACGTGGTCATCTGGATCTTCCTCAGCTTCACCGTCATCGTCTACAACAAGTACATCCTCGATCCCAAGATGTTCAACTGGCCCTTCCCGATCTCCCTCACCATGATCCACATGGCCTTCTGCTCCGCCCTCGCCTTCCTCCTCGTCCGCGTCCTCAAGCTCGTCGAGCCCGTCTCCATGTCCTCCGATCTCTACCTCAAGTCCGTCGTCCCCATCGGCCTGCTCTACTCCTTCTCCCTCTGGTTCTCCAACTCCGCATACATCTACTTGTCGGTCTCCTTCATCCAGATGTTGAAGGCGCTGATGCCGGTCGCGGTGTACTCGATCGGCGTGCTGTTCAACAAGGAGGGGTTCAAGTCGAACACGATGGCCAACATGCTCGCGATCTCGTTCGGCGTCGGAATCGCGGCGTACGGCGAGGCGAAGTTCAATTCCTGGGGGGTGATTTTGCAATTGGGAGCGGTGGCGTTCGAGGCGACGCGGCTTGTGATGATTCAGATCCTGCTGACCTCGAAAGGTATCTCGCTGAATCCGATCACGTCGCTTTACTACGTTGCGCCGTGCTGCTTGGTGTTCCTGTTTGTGCCGTGGATTGTGGTGGAGGCTCCCAGGCTTAGGGAGAGCTCCAGCTTTCACTTTGATTTCGTGGTTTTCGGGACCAATTCACTCTGCGCATTTGCCTTGAATTTGGCTGTGTTCTTGCTGGTGGGGAAGACGTCGGCGCTGACCATGAATGTGGCTGGCGTGGTGAAGGATTGGTTGCTGATCGCTTTCTCGTGGTCTGTGATTAAGGACACAGTCACGCCCATCAACTTGTTCGGCTACTTCCTGGCGTTTTTGGGCGTGGCGTATTACAACCATGTGAAGTTGCAAGCGCTCAAGGCCAAGGAGGCGCAGAAGAAGGCTGTACAGGCAGATGAGGAGGAGGGGAAGTTGCTGGAGGAGCGGGACGGGGAAGGGGGCGAGAAGAGGAGCCACTCGCAGGATTGATTAAATGGATATTTCGGGTCTGAGGAGCTTAGTGTTAGATATGTCTGAATAAGAAAAAGAAAACAGGAGCATTGGGTGTTTCGGGTAGTGGATGGATGGTGTCTCTTGACAGTCTTGTTGCGGATGTGCAAGGGAGTCTCATCAAGTATGAACTATAACTTATCGTGCCTTACGTTCTTTTCTGTTTTCTTTTTCTTTAAGAACATCTGTAGGACAACAGCACCTATAAAATTATTAACGGATTATGTTTAGCCAGACAATTGGTTTGTATTGTTATTCAGTTGCTTCTTTGACATTGCATCATCTGTCTGTTGCATCACCAGAAATCTGCCTCTTTTGTTAGGTTGCTTAGGTCATACTACTACATGATACTCTATCTGATCTTGCTTAGCCCCATCATTATGTGTTTATTTTTTGTGAATATTTATCTGGCACTGGCAGTATCTTGTGAAGATTTTTGGCAGTTGATGGCCTTGGTAGAGAATAGAGATCCACATGCCTTGTTTGGTTGCCTAGGTCATGTTGCATGTTACCCCTCCTTGGGATGCTTTTATTTTCATTCTTTTACATGTTTGGTTATGCAACATTTTTCATGGAGCATCTAGATTCAAAGCACATCCAATCCAATTGCTTCGATGCTGCAATCTGATTGGATACTTCACTTTTGCAAATACTTCACCGCGTTGAAATAAACTTTTCAGAGTAACTTCCTGAACAGTTGTATTAATTAATTATATGAAATATTACGTATATATATCCATTACCATATTTGTAACTGTGAAGCGTTTTAATGGCGAATTAATAATATTTCCACGAAGTTTCAAGGCTATGAACCCCTCTCACATAGAAATGTTACGAACTCGGTCATTTATTTGGAAACACTTTCTTGTAGCAGTTAGTTCACAGTGAATGTATGTGATGTTTTTAGTCAGCCCTTTGTTGAGCTCTGACTACCAGCTTTTAAATACAAGGAATTTCTGAGTAATATCTTAAGTATATCATGTTCATCATATCCAATTAATGGAAGAACATGCCATCCACTGATGAATCACTCTGTCTTAATCCATCCTGGTACGTAAGGAGTGCTGCTCCGCGCTGTCCAAAATAACATTTATTTATTTGTTTATTTATTGATTACTCAATCTAAAACGATATCATTTTCAAATATAATTTCAATTGAATAATCAACAAATGCGATGTCATATTATGCCGCAACAAAAAGTACTGGATGATCCGGATCCGATTCCGGTATGTGAATCACCGCCGTTCAAATCTCAATTATCACTACTAATCTCCAACCAGCGGCACTTTCATTACAATCAGCTCACACTTCCGACAAAAAGCCCTTCTAGTCAAGGTATATGCCTTTCAAGAAGCTCACACGCTAATATCATCTTTACACACAAGCTGCACACAGAATAGGAAGCTAATGTAGCAGCCAACTGAACATCCCTGAGCCATGATCTAGCAATCTATGCCGCACTGACCTTTCGCCACTTTGGGCTTGACGAACGGATCGATTCTGACCCAGAGGAGAGAGAAGATCGACGCCAGCAGCACCGCCCACACTATCACAATCGTCGGCGTCCGATTCTGGCGCCCCAACAGACCCTTCAGGAACGGGTAGAGGTGAGTGACGACCCAGATGGCGAAGAAGAGTTTGCCGAAGAGAGGCCCCCACGACTGATACCCGCTGTTGACGGCGAACGAGACTCCGGCCACAATGCCGATCAAGTTCACCAGGAGAATGGTGGTTGGAGGGATGAGGAGAGCCGTCCACTTGAACACGTAGAGCTCTGCGAAGTCTCCGTCCTCGTCAGATGCTTTCGAGGTGACGGTGAAGTTCGTGTCGATGCCTGCGAGTACTTTGAGAAGTCCTTGGAAGACTGCGAAGAGGTGAGCTGAAGTGCCTCCGATCACCCAGAACTGCTCGTTCCTCCACCAGTCCTCGATGCCTACGCCGCTCCACCTCAGCTCGAGGATCCCGGTGGCAAAAATTGATGCGAAAAGCAGGATGAACCACAGGCCGGCGTAGTTGCTTATCTGCAATATCAGCACTGAGTTAAAGCACAAAACAACCAAATCAAACCTCCGGACAAAACAAGAGTGATTCTTGAGTGGACATACAACAGAGTGGACATAGTTCATTGAAAAATCAAAAAAATTGTCAAGACGATGACTTTTCAATATGTCATGTCTGTTAATTTCTAGATTTATGTTAATTTCTAGATTTATGATATGACGAATGTCCGCCTAAGAATAATTATCGACTGAACATTCCAATAGAATAGCGTACCTCTGGAATGATGAACTTTCCTGTGATGAGGCAGAAGGCCGGAAGCATACAGTACGCAACCAGCGGCAAAGAAGTCAGCGGGTATATGATGGTGTTAATGTAGGCCAACCGCTCCAACGGCTTGAGCCTTCCGGTGTAGCCGTACCATATGGGGCAATGCCGGCTCAGCAGAATCTCAATCGACCCCAGCGCCCACCGAAGCACCTGGTTCAGACGGTCCGACAAGTTAATCGGCGCAGAGCCCTTGAAAGCCGGGCGCGGAGGCACGCAGTAAACGGATATCCAGCCCCGAGCGTGCATCTTGAATCCCGTCAGAATATCTTCAGTGACCGAGCCGTAAATCCATCCAATCTGATCGCAGAACCAAAACAAACAAACAAACCTCATCAGCAGATGATCAAAAATCAACCTTCAATACATTTTGGTGTTTATGATCTTAGAACAAGACCTCTTTTCCCCATTCGGTTTTGTCTTCGTATCCGCAGCTGATGACGTGAATGGCTTCCGTGAGCAGCGACGCCGGATTGGTGGAAGGCGGGACTCCTCCGTTTTCCATAAACGTCGCAGCGATGAAAACCGGAGACTGCCCGAATCGCTTCTCCAACCTCTTCTGCGACATGAACAGAGCGTGCTCCTCATCGTATCCTACTCCGAACACAAAACGCTCAAACACGACAGCTAATAATGTCGTCAAAGGTTTCGATTCATCGCAAACACGGAGCTCAAACATACCTTCGTAATCCTCATCAATTTCGTCAAGGATGTACATAGGACTGCTCATGCTTTTCAGCGTCGTAGACTTATCGGCGCTCTTTTTGTCGACATTCTTCCTCTTCTTCCCCGATCCAAAACCGCTTTTCCATATGATGTTCGGTTCCAGATCAGCTTCCGACAGAACCGGGTCGTGCCCGTACAAAGCCTGTCGGTTGAAACAGCATCCGGTTCCGACGTAAACCGGACCCTGAATCCCGTCCAGTCCCTTCAAGTTGATCTGCATCACACACTTCAGCAAACCGATTCGGAAATATATCATGCACTGATCACAAGTCAGAATGCATTACGTCGAAGAAAACAATGTTGCGATTGGCGTATCGGTCGTGCCAGTCGATCCCGTCGAAGCGCTGAGGGAACTGCACGTAGCATGTCCTCCTCGCGTAAGCAGGATCCATCAAGAAGCACATGGCTTCTTTCAGAGCTTTGCTGTTGTTGAAGTAATGGTCGCAGTCCACGTTCAGAAGATACGCGCCGTTGGTCAGGACGGCAGACACTCGAATCTGCGGCCAAAACGGAAAATCTGTTGCGCTCAGTTCAGTGGAAAAAGAAGGAGAGCAATGGCGATAAGATGACGCACCAGTGCATTCATGGCGCCGGCTTTCTTGTGGTGTTGGAACCCCGGACGCTTCTCCCTAGAGACATAGACGAGTCGCGGTAGCGGATTGCCGTGGATGTCTCCGCTTCCGCTCTGACCCAAAAACACCTGCAATATGGCGAGAGATACATACGCAATTATCACATGCTGACTACCCAGGAGAGCGGGGATTAGACACGATACCTGGATCATTCCGGGATGATCCCGGGGATTGTTGCCGGGCCAGGGAGTGCCGTCGGGCATGGTCCAACCTTCTTCGGGTGTTTTCTGCGCCTTGGCGACAACGGCATTGATACGCACCTTGAACTCCTCGTACTCCCTCTGCGACGCGAAAATGCAGATGTTAGTTACGGCGAGGTTTAACGATGAGAAATGCTGCCTGATTCGCTCACCTTCATGGCTCGCCGCTCCTTCACGAAAGAAGGCTGTATTTTATCCTTCAGGTAATCGATCTTCTGAGCGAAGTAAAACTCGGGGGCTCGCGGCTCGATGTTGTGCTTCTTGCAGAACGGCACCCATACTCTGGCGAACTCCGCAGTCTCGGTGAGAGCCTCGAACGTCAGCATCGCAGACCCGTCGTCGGAGACGTAGCAGGAAACCTTTTCGACAGGGTAGTCCACCGCCAGAATCGACAGCACCGTATTCGCCGTCACCAGGGGAGGCTCTTTCAGCGGATCCACAGTGCTGACAAAAATGTCTATCGGCGCTAGTCGTGTAGGCTCACCTTCTCGATCATATCTGTCAAAAATGTCGACAAGTTAGCCATCAAGCGAGCACATATCTCTTTCGACAAGCGAAGCAACAGACCTGAGCGCAAGCCGGTCCAAGTACGTCTCACGGTTCACCGGATACCATTTCGGAAACTGATCGAGAATCCACGACACAGCGAACCAAATCTCGCAAATAACTGAGGTTAGCCACAAGGGGTATGCGTCTTTCACCGGATGGGTCACCCGGTACTGTAAGAAGAAACCGAGAATAATAAGCCGAAGCACAATCACCACCCGGTAAGGAGTCAAATGAGAAGACTGAATGGGTACAACGCGGCTCAGCGGCAGCTGGGCGTCTTCAGTCCTGCGGCAAAGGTGCAAAACATAGTTAGTAATCGACGACTACGGCGTTAGTAGCGGGACGAAGCAAAGTTGACTTGAGCTCACCCTGGCAGCTCTTCTCCGTTCGAACCGGTGCCTTCTATCTCGGTCTTTCCCTCGCTACCGGACGCTTGCATCGAGTTCTTTTCCAGCTTGAGTTTCCAGCCTTCTATCCGCTCCTTCCAGTCAATGTTTCCGAGGCCATAAGAGGTCAGGTCCTTCGACGGGTCCACGATTCTCACAGGAACTGAACGATAAAGAAAAGATTAAAACTTCATATAACATCGAGTCGAAGTTACTAGTTACACGCGCAAGTATATAAAGATAACACAGCGTTCGTAAGCGTACCTGGCAGTGTCGGGTCGATGTAAGAAAGCGAACTGTCGTGCCTGGAACCCGGTCCGAGAGGGCCTGATGTTGTCCGAACGGATGACCTGTCGTCCGCGTTGACACTGGGCATCTCACCGGACACCTGGTGACGTCAAAAACCCAACGTGAATAAAAAACGCTAGAGCAAAAGATAGCCATGCCACTTAATGAGTTCAGACAAGGCGAAATCCATGTCTCACCGGCTGTCCGTTTGCGATGAAGGGACCAGGCTGGTTCGACCCGTATCTGGACGATGCGGAGTGGTCCGTGTCTTCACTGTCCCAGAGTCCACGACCACCTCGTGCATTGCCGCTTCTATTGGCGTAAATGAACTCGTTGTCAATGTCGTCCGCGTCATCCTCGTCCTCATCTCCGGCCACACGTGGACTACCTGAACACTCGCATATTCGTAAATACGGCATAATTAAGATGATTTAGCGAAAATGTCATTACCACCTTTGAGTCTCTTGTATCGTGTTTTGCACTGGGGACACGCCTGGCTCCCATCTCGCCGCTCGTACTCGTAGCAAGGCCGGCAGACTGGGAACGCACACTCGTTGCAAGCCACGAAAACATCGCCAGCTTCAGAGAACCTGACCGTGTCGCTACAGATCTGGCATACGTGCACATTCAGATGCTTGATGGGCTTCTGCTACATCGCATACACGCAATTGCTAACGTTAGATTACACATAACACAGACAAAAGTTTCAAACACTGGAAACTTCGGAAGTGGAGCTCATCAAACCATCAGGTTCTATTCGTGTCTAGTTTGATCTGTAACTCCTAAGGGATGAAACCCAGTTCATAAAATCGAACAAGATCATGAAATCAGACAACTTTTCTCAACTTTCTAACAATAACATAGACCCAGAAACATGAGACAACAACATCAACAGAAACCAGACATGTTCATCTAGCCGAAGTGCATTTCAACATCTGGCCTGGGTCTTAAAGATGAACCGAATTCATGAAAAGATCGAAGCTTGGAGATAAAATTAACAATGGCAAGTGAAATGAACACAGAAACTTGAGATCCCACATGAAGTGGTGGAGCAAAACAGTCCTGGAAAATCGAAGTGAATTCAGACATGCATGCTGCAGTGAGCAACTTCACAGCTCAGAAGATATAAACTCAGACATCAAGAGATACAAAATTAAAGCTCAAAATGAAGCACCGTTTCAGAACCCAATTCAGACATGAAGAGCGATTTCAGCCAAACCCAGAAAATCATAGAAATTCATCAGACATGCATGTCTCCAAAACCCAGAAACTAAAAACCCCAGCCATGAAGAAGACCACAACTTCAACCACGCTCAATCTTCAAACGGCTCCAAAATCGCAACTTCGATTCTCTAAATCATACGAAAAAGGTAAAAAATCAGGCCCAGAAAATCATAGAAATTCAGACATGCAAGTCTACAAAGCCCAGAAACCAAGCCATGAAAAAGACCACGGCTTTGACCACGCCCTAGCTTCCAATGACTCCAATATCGCTATTGTGATATTTGATCCTCTAATTCATCCAAAAAAAGGAAAAATCCAAACCCAGAAACCCCAGTTACACGAAGGCCGAATTTAAGGTACGAGGATGAGAGCGATGGAAACGGCACTACTCCTACCACGCTGTCGGAGTCATGCCGAATTCGAACAATCTCGTCCCTGCCGTACGAACCGGCGACCATTCCGCCATTGGCCTCCATCCCCGATTTCGCATCCGACAACCCACAACAAACTCGTCGCAAAGATCGAACCTTTCTGCTTCCAGGCAGTGGAGGAGGAGTTTTGTGTTGCTTCAAGTTTGCGGAATCGAGACGACACGACACCAGCAGGCAACGATGGAGTGCTGTCTTCAAAGCCGGCTGATTTTGATCCTCGTTTTCTCTGCCTCTCCGCCACCTGTGAGCGATCACACTAATGTCAGCTTTTTATGGGTTTTTGCAATGGTCAGCTGAGTGATGAGTGCCGAGTTGACTCGGCTCGACTCGGCTCCGGCGCAAGCTGACTTTTAGTCGCCCCTTTGAGTCTTGGACGATTCTCTCTCCTTAGAAAAAGAAAAAAATCGCTTTCATTTTTATATAAAATATTATGTCTAATATTATGATATCCGAATCAAATTTTACTATTTTCAAATCATATTTTTTATTTTATATATTTTGGGCTAGGAGAGATGTAAAAGATTACAGAGAGAAAAATAATGTAATTTGTTTTCTATGTAAAACATTAGGATAATTGGATAAACATTGTAATTATAAAGTGTATTAATATGATGGTATAAATTTGTTAAATAATAATACTTTGCCATCCAATAATTTGTTTAAAATTTAATATACATAAACTTGAACGATAATTAAACAAAGAGTAATTCATCTGCCTTCTTTTACATATCACTTAAATTTAAGTGCATTAATTTTAAATGTTTATTATTATAAATATGAAAATTTATGATACAAATAATACTATCCAATTGAATTAAAAATGAATATATTGTTTATTATTATATTGGCTTGGAACTGCGTTTATGTGTCAGAAATATAAAGGTTAAAACTGTAATTCTCTTCAAATAAGTATAAAAAATTCAAGTATATTAAAAAAATCAAATTCCAAGAACCAACGGATCTTAATGAAATTCATGGAAGAGCTTCCACATAGATACGAGTATTTTTCAGTTAATCAAATATATTTGTTCACTTTTAATAATCACTTTTAAAAAAATCATTCAACATCCATGATAATTTATAAATTTTATTTTTTCAGGAAATTTAAAAAATATTAAACATCACTCTGTTTAATTTGTTCCGTCACTTTTATTAATATCTTATTAATCTGTTTAATTTTAATCTTAATAATTTTGAGCGAAAGAAAAATTTTATTTGACAGACGCAACTCGAAATTTAAGGTGGTGGATTGGAACTGATAATTGTAGGCTAAGTGTTGAAGTGTTTGTTGTGTGCGTGTCGTAGTGTGATTGGATACGGCATGTGGAGCGTGTTGGTACTTTTGTAGCGGGTGCTGACAACATCGTATTGGGAGAGACTTTATTGTAGCGGTTGACACAGCTTGAGCTGCTCGTAGCCGAGAAAGGCAAGTTTGGTCAGGCTCGGGATCACTCGGATTTCGTGCCTTGCTTTGGCTTGAGACGAGATGTTTGGGTTCGAGGATACGAGGATCCTCTCGCGGATTGAATGTTCGGATATACTGCGTGCATGTTTGGTCAAAATCAGTCAACGGCTTTCCTGAGAGTAGCACGCACGGATTTGGGGGTGTAATGACATGTGAATCCTTCGATAAGATTTTACAAAAAGGGTAAAGGGTTTGAACCGTCTTTAATCGGCTTGAAATTGATTTCTAATGCAACTTCTTTTAATATTTCATTTTGATATATGAATTGAGAAAGGTTTAAAAAAATTCTGAACTATCGAACAATCTGAAGTAAGATTAAATGTAATATGTATATATTATAATAATGGTTATAATTATCTTTAGGAGTAATTAATTTTACAAGATCCATCTATAATGAGTTGAATATTAAATATTCACTAATAATCATATTTAACAATGAAAAAAATATTTAGTTAGATGTAACACTACGCGCACACCACCAATATCGAAAGCATATAATGCTTCCTCAGAGAATTATTCGGTGAGAATCGATTCACCAAACAAATATAGTTTAATTGAATAAGTTCAATTCAGTTAACGTCAAAAATGGAAAAAAATTTAATTAATTCGATTCAATTAATCAAAATGAAATATTTGAATTCGATTAACCAAACTAACTAAAAAATAAATGTATTAAATAAAAGATATATTTTTATATATTAATACATTAATTTTATAAAATATATTTATTTAGTTCAATTAACTTTGGTTACTTGAATATTTAATCGATAACTGATCTAACCGAAGTATCAGTTAATTGTATAATTCAGTTCGATTATCGATTAAGACACCTAATCGAACAACAATTCAGTCTGATTAACCGACTGATGCTCTCATCAAAGCTCCCCCGGCAAACTAATTTTTTTATGATGTTTTAGTTTGTTAAATAAGTGTCATTTACTGTCATTTTGAACACTATTATCGTATATACATGTTGAGCATGGTGGTATTATCCCACATCGCTCAGTGGAAGCTCTTAAGCGATCCTTATATATAGTTGGGCTCCCCCACTCATAACCAATTGGTTTTGAGTGTGGATCCAACATTTCTACATGGTATCAGAGCGGATTTTAGCCACACTCTTAGAACATGCCCGTGACGGTTAACTAGGTCCGCACGAGATCCCACTTGTCGAGGTTAACGAAGGTCCTCGCAAGTGAGGGGGAGTGTTGAGCATGGTGGTATTATCCCACATCGCTCAGTGAAAGCTCTTAAGCGATCCTTATATATAGTTGTGCTCCCCCACTCATAGCCAATTGGTTTTGAGTGTGGATCCAACATTTCTACAATACATCATATTTACAGTATATTGTATGTTACAAGTGTATTTCAAATCATACTGCACGTCTACATTTTCAAACTAGCCGCTCGCGATGAATATTATATGAGAATTGGTCTCTCCTCAGAATTGAATGTAATTCTAAAAAGGGGCCTCTGAATTTTGATATCATTTTGCGATCAATGTATCTTACGCGTTCAAGCGGTTGAACTAGGGTCAGGGGAGCCCTTAAATCCTGGACTGGGCCAACCAAGGCCAAAGTCAGCTTAATAAGCTCAAGAACTTCAGCAACTGGACGTCACTATCCACGAAAAACTCTTGTCGCCCTTAATCCAAATACTCCATGTTTTCGACTGTTAACAGTTTATCAGTAGATCTGCATAACTCACTGGCTTATCTTTTGATTGATTTTCATGTGAATATCTTTAGCTGAACTCCGGATTACTACAGAATTTACAAAGCTACAGTCTGACATGAGTAAATATGGAGACCAATTTTTCAATCTAACACCAGAAGGCAGTCAATACGTAATTACATACCAACAATGCACAGCTGACACTGGTGATAATTTTCGTAGAGGTTCGACTCAACAACCTAAACGCTTAACCCCTCATGGCTTACTTTGAATTCCCAGCAGGCCAAACTCCTGAAGTTCAAAACACTGATAGTTAACTCTTTATCCCATCCCACAAAGACAGATTTTCAAATATCCGATCC
>NQLW01000095.1:3345651-3360132 GCA_002312845.1 Kalanchoe fedtschenkoi
AAAAATTGTATCAGGAGTCTTCACTATTTAGTGAGAGTAAGGTGAAAAGGTTATTATTTGTATTAAGTGTGACAAAATCACTGACAATAACTTGGACAATCCTATCTCATAAGCATATTCAAATTTTATCTAATTATATTCAAACAAATTAGAATTGTTTGGAGAACCCTACATTTGTCATCCTTACCCTAAATTCAGGAATGAAACTCTCTGTGGGGGATGCAATCAAGTTTGAGTCATCCTGATGAGAACCTGAGATAGTCTCACATTTCAAGAGAGATACATTCTCAAAGAATGTTTAAACAACTATTTGGACAACCCCACACTTGTCATCATTTCCACAAATTTAGGAACAAAACTATCAGTGAGTATGGAATCAAGACCTGAGTCATCCTGAAATAATCCCAGTTTTCAAGAGATCACGTTCTCCACCTCTACCAGACCTCAGACGCTTGATTGTTTCCCCGGTCTGAATTTATGCGTCATTCTTAAAAGGAACAGGTCTCTCAAAAACTCCATCCTTATGAAAAAATAGAAATATGTAGAATCTGGCGCATCACAAACAAAATAGTATATTTTTCTCGATCTTCCGTTGGCACACCGATAAATTGTTAACATCATCAGCATGCACTAAATCAATTAATATCGAATCTCTTTCCATCATGGGCTTACAAATAGTTCAAATTTTTAAGCATGTAGAGAGTATTGATTATTCGAACATGACACATGTAAGATGTAATTGATAAGTATCCGAGTGAATTCTCATTTTCCTTTTATTTTCTATCTAAGAAATCTTAATCAAAACTTGACAGAAGCTCAAGATCAGTGGGCATTTCTTAAAAACTCAACATCTGTTTGTTCCTGATTTCATGAGAAGGGGCACTTGATGATCAAGAACTCACACCCAGAGAACATATATACACTTCAGACCCTAAATCTAATTCACTTGTCCGGCCGGCCCAATCACATGAACTACTCATGCCTACAACTCCATCACTCAGTTATGACACACACTGTGTTGAATAAGCAGTTTACATGAAGAGTAAGGAAAAGGGTGAGAGTGAGTAAGATGTCCATCTACATGCACTGCACCCAAATCAAAATTTGAAAGTGGTGAAAAGAAAAGACAGAGAGAAAAGAAAATAAAGCTGGGGGAACAGGAGAGGCCTTAGTGAGACAAAGAATCTTACTAAAAGCTTCAACTGTTTTTTTGAGTGCCCTTACATTTCTTTTTAAAAGTATTAAGGCTTCTTCTGCCATGATACACATATCTATAATAACTTTGTTATTATTTTTTTAAATATTTTATATTATCTAATTTATTATATAGGTGAGACATGCACACTCCTTCCTTCTGGATGAATGTCCGTATTTGCAACTTTGTTATTTATCACTTGATGATTGGTTATGTGAGTAGAATCTTCATTTGAATCAATTTTGTGCACCTTCTATAGAATTCATTAATGTATTAACCAAATAAGATGAGAGGGCAACAAGATTGAATTTAGACTCTTTGAATAAAGATTTAAGGTCTTTACATATTTGTACTCCTTTTCGGGCTTTTTTTGAGTGGTGCTGATTGGAATGTAAAGGTATTTTTGAACCACATGCCTCCCCCCACATAATGTCAATGAGTGATTTATCTCAGGAAAAAAAAAAGAGAAAAGGTAGTAAAAAAGTGTATTTATAAGTGTTCAAAACTCAAAAGGGATTAGAATCCTATGCAGTCACTTTAAAACTTATAGTATTTGAGAAGAAGTGCATAGGCGGATCAGATGAAAAATCTTCTAAATATGTAAACTGTGAACTCATCTTAGTCATATATTCTCATTCATCCGATGGACAGATTTTTTAAAGATTTTTTTTTTAATTTTAAATTTTTATCACTTCCTTGATTTATGACAACTAAATCTATCCTATTCATTCATGTCTTTATTTAATTCCTAAATAAAAGGAAGTTATCCGTTAAATTTTCCTTTTACAATCTCTTTCTTTTTATTTTTTTTATTTCACCAATTTTTTTTTTCAGTTTGTAATTTTAAAAATGAATGTGCAGATTTATTCGCACACATTTTTTGGTGCGCATTTCCAAGTGTGTATTACGTATATGCACCGCCATCATGAATTCATAATTTTATGGTGCCTGAATTATGGCCTAAGAGATGATATGAGCTTCAAACATGGACCTGCACCATTAACAAACCACGTAAAAATTTAGAAACTCAGATGTACATCCAACTAATTCAGAAACACAAATTTGCACTCATTTAAAACTCAAAAAAACATATGTGCACCAGAAACACAGATGTGCACTCATTTAAAACTCATAAACACATATGTGCACCAAGTTCATGAAATTGCATTAAAAACTTCATGAGGTTCCAACCAACCTACTTTGATCTTCTACCTTCAGTGTCGGCGACATGTTTATTGCGTGAGCGTTGTCTCAGTCACAGGCCGATCCCCACACGAACGCATGTCACTACATCTTCGAACTCGAAGTCAAATTTAATTTTTGAGAAGAATCATGTGAGAATGGATAGACAATCAAGACGATAATTACTCCATAAGGATAATGATGAGAGATAACAGAATATCTAATAAATAAAGAAGAGATAATTGAGCTATATTTAAGAAAAGTTACAAAATAAATAAAAATTAAACTTAATTTAGATCGTTGGATGATTAAAGATGAAAGAATATGATTTGTTACTGATTTTCATTTGATGTTATGTTTTTTACTCATGTATGATAATCGTAACATTTAAATTACGTGAAAATTATTAGAAATCATCTCCTATTCTTTCAACTACTGGTCTCAAGGATATGTAAACATGTTACTTGTATTTTTTTCTTTTATATTGGTGTTCTCATACTGGTGTCAAAATTATGTGCGTAGATCTATCATATAATGAGTTTAATAATTTGATTGATGTAATAAGATGTAAAGTGAATGGTGAGCTCTTTAATCATTGTCTGCTTTATTATGCTATGCTACTGAAACCCACTCTTTTCCGAAGGTCAAGTACTTAGCTTGGAAGCTTTCTGGCTAGTCTCATCGACCAAGCCATAGCAATAATTGCCAAAGCAAGCAATACCATTAGCTGCTAGAGGGGAGATTCGATTGAAAAGATGGGGAAAATAAAAAGCCAAAAAAACTGAGGACAGAAAAAGTAGAAGAGAATCGCTGCAGCTTGCAAGAGGGTGAGGCAGGCATGGAGGCACTGAGTTGAAATAATAGATGAGTGAAATGGAAAGGATGTTACAGTTAAGTAACTAAAAATAACAGTAGAACTGATCAAGTAGTAATAATAATAATAATAATAATAATGGAGCTCACAAAATGCTTCATACCATCATCATCTGCTTCTTCTTCATTTCACTCAAAATACATCATTCTCTAAAAAACAAAACTCATCATTAATCAAATGCACAAAAACGTAACATCTAGACTACTACATAAACTACTAAATCTTTAAATCAAAGGTCCAAAACATCATAAAGGATCTCAGCCACCCTTTTCTCAATAATCTCTTCTTTCTTCCTCTCAGTTCAATAAATCCCCCCTCCTCCTCCTTCTTCCTCCTCTTCCTGAACTGATGTCAACAAGGAACCTGATAGCAGCAAGCCATTAAATTATCGAAAACATATCAGACTGAAATTTACCATTAAAATAATACGTCTATTGAGAAAAGCTGCTGCAGCTGTTTACTTCATGATATGAATGATGATGTCCCTGCGATATCTCTGGGAGCGTTGCACCTGAAACACTCCATTCTGCTCGCAAAGTTGTGCTCGTTGCACCCAGGTCTGCACTCACACATAAAAATCAATATCAGATTAAAGGATAGTGCAATTAATACGGCAAGAAATAGTAAACATGTATGCATATGTATTATGCAGAAAATTGACTAGCGAATCATATTTAACAATTCATCCAAGTTCCGGCATGTACCTGCTGCATATCCAGTCACCTGACTTCCAACCACTCCTTCCGCCGCCACTGCCACCGCTACCGAATCCCCTACCACGCCCAAATTCAAATTCAAATCCACCACTGGGCAGCTCGTCCTTAAGAGCACCACACTTGAAGCAGCTGGAGCGGCTGGCGAAGTTATGGGCACCACAATTCCTGACATTGCAGTACCAGTCGCCAGGCCTGACGTCTGGTCCAGTTGTGAACCCAAAGGTTGATCCTCCAGCCATTCTCCCGCCGCCAAATATTGCACTATAATCTCCTATGCCTCCACCTTGCCTTGGGTCACCACATTTTTGACAGGAGTCTCGCCGCTGGAAGTTCAGGTGGTTGCATGACCTGCAGTTCCAATCTCCTGGCCTGCTCATGATGTCTACTTCTCCTGTCTCACCAAAGTAAGAGCAAAAATAATGCAACAGGTTTTAATATTATAAAATATCTCTTGACACATATAATAAACACGACCAAGATCACACACAAACTAAGCCAAACATCACTTAAAATAGAAAATGACCTATATATTTCACATACCTAAACAGGGAATTCTGAAGGTGTTGGGATTTATGAGGGAGGGGGGTGGGGAATATGGAAGAGAGATTTGAAGTGAGGGAAATGTGGGTTGGAGTTTATATAGTGGGGGGGAGATGCTCGAAAGTCGAGGGTGATAGATGAGGTGGTGTGCTGAGGTATAGCTGGCTAGCTAAGTGATGGAGTATAAAGAAGGAATAATATCATATATTTTGCTACAGATAAAATACTTATATACTATACTAGAAAGAAGCAAATGGGTAGACAGAGGCATATATGTATATGATTCCATGATAAAGCAAATGGCGAATTTTTGAAAATTAGAGAAAAGCTGTGGCTGCACATATATGCTTGTGTCTTTTGGAGCTTCTAGATATTGAGGAAGTGAATTAAAAGCATATATGCATTCATGACCGAAAACCTACAAGCTACAAGTTCTGTAAAGGTGTATATATGAGCAAAAACTTATAAGCTGTTGTCTCAAATGTCTCCATAGTCCATACAAAACGCTCAACTTGAGCTATTCGATCGAATTCAGTGATGTGAATAATCGTATATATTTATTTACATGGCAAAACAAAAACAAAAAAAATATTTCCCACGTGATCTATATATGATATGTCCACTATGCATAAACTTTGAATGGATGCTAAGGAATCATATACGCTTATCAATATTCTTTCTAATCTCCCAAGGATCTCATATGACCGAGATACAGTGTGATTTTGATAGCTATTTCAGGATGTGGATACATTATGCGCATCATGAGCACATATATGTATACTCTAGTGTAATACTTTAATTACTTTGAGTTCAAGAAGTGGGAGGGTCCATAAGATGGTCGGATAAGGAACACAAAAGTATTCAACTTGACCAGACAGGTTGAATATCATTATAAGCACATCAAGAGTTCACTTCAGCACAGACACTCACAAAGCCATTCCTTAGTGTGTAATTCTCTTATCTCATATGCAACTAAGGGTCCAGGAGGTGTCCTGTCTCCTTTAGTAAATTTATTCTTTGGTTGAACCCACAGACCCCTCACAACAAGCCAGCAGCAAAAAACAAAGCAATGAGAGATGCGAATCGAAAAAATGCATCTGCTTTCCAATTTTTATGATGAATATTCATCTTGTTTTCTTTTCTTAGGCATGAATAATCAAGAGTTAATTACACTCAGAATAAAATCAACACATGTCAAAAGGGGTCCTAAGAGAGCCCTAGATTTTTGTTAAAAGAAAAATGTGCATTATATGTGTAGCTTTTGCTTTAACTTTAATGTCAGCTAAGTTTGCCACTTAGGGATGTTAGAATCAAATTGCATGGAACTGAACTTTAATGCACTTTTGAGTACACAGACAAACTACGAACAGTATGTGTATGAAGTGTCTTCTGCTGTACAACCTCAAACTAAAGTTAAGAGGGTTAATCATCCAGTAAGAGGCGATTATTCTTCCTAGCTATCACTATAAACATACAAATTTCATAATTTCTATTTGCAAGCAACACAGATCTGGAACTCAACATCAGTGTATGTAAGTTGATTAGCTAAAAGAAACATGAAGGACTTCAGTCTTCTTTAAAGAAAAACTATTACTGCATTGACACCAACGCATATGAGTCTTAATCTGTAGATGCATAGCTGATAAGTTAAAACTGCTTAAATAATCAGCTTTAATCCATCCAAGGATGCCAGTTTCAAACTTGTAAAACAACTCATGAATGATATAAAATAGAAGCCAAATAAGCATGACACTGGTTGAGGTGTTTGGTTCAAACCTAATATGATTCAAAAGAAAAGAAAGGGAATAATTGAACTTGGGTTGTAGATAAATACATAGTTTCGATAAAGATAGTCTTAAGTGGTTCCTTGATGGTGGTGGGGAAGAGAAAGGAATAGAGAAGTTTTCGAGGCTCAGTTTGACCATTCTCCTTAGTTAATTATTTTCACTTTCTTTTCCTCTCCTTTCCCTTTTACTTTTTAAATTTCTTTTTCAAAACTGCTGCCTACAACTTTCTTTTCTCTCCCATTTTACTTTTCTTTTCCTTTCCCCCAATTAAGACCTGTAACATTCTGTCCTTCATTCCTTAACTGAAAGCAAAGCATTCTAGCAAGTAGCATTGTTCAACTAAACTGTCCCAATATCTAGTCCATTATTAACAAAGTAATCATCGTTACGTCTTTAACATTCAATCTAAACTAAACAATCTCGGCTGTCCTGGAACAAACCTAAACCATAAGTACACTTATGTGTTAAACTAGTTAACATTTCAAACAAGTACAAGGATCAATTTAGTTGAGATGTTTGGACATATAGAGTTATCATCATTTTTCTACGTTCCCAGGTAGTGTGGTTCATAAGTAGCAACAGTATAAATTTTGTTATTGTGTGTGCTGGGGAATGGGTAAAGGAGAGTTTAAGGCTGTAAGCCAGAACACATAAAAGCAACAGAAGAAAAAGAAAGCAATTACTGATTCGATTCTCTTATTGGGAAACATGCCTCTCCAATTCATGCACTAGGAATGCAATCATATGCAAGCAGCACCAATTAAATAGTACCCAGTACCAAACTACAATTTGTGCTCTGTGCTCACTACCTCCAAAACCTCTGCTGTGCAATCACTTTCCCCCAACTTTATTTCAAGATAAATACCATGCAGATGTATCAGTCTAGTGATGATTTTATCCGCAGCAGTGTTCATCTCAGATCAAATATCTTTACCATGAACAAATATTTACAGTTTTTTGTACTCTTTATTTGATTATCATAAGGACTATATAAATACATGTACGTATGTCCACTCCCAGGTAACAGCTGGGTTAGGGTCTCATTTGTAATTGATGATATTTGGTGCAAGTGCAACAAAGTTTGGGAACTGGCACGTGAGGTGGGATGAGATGGTTGTAGGAAAATCTAATACATTGTTGTTTAGTTACAGAACTGGTAAAAGTTTCTTCTTTTACTTTCTGTGTAGTATTCCAATACTTCTTTTTTGATTGTATTTTAGCATTTCAGCCAGCAGTATTGCTTATGCTCTCACGTCTATCAGAGACAGTAAACATTGCACAGTAAATGCAGATATGTACCTCACGGAGTGTGTCACACATAGTTCAATCCAGTGCTTGTGCTCAGTCTATCTTGCACCAGATGCTGGGACCAACAACAGCAGCTTCCACCAGCCAACTAGTCAGTGCATGAAAATGCATAAGCACAGATTAGAATAGAACATAAGAATTCACATATTTGATGAAAATAGGCAGAATTATTATACTGGTCAACTTAAGAAACAGGATAAAAAAATTCATTATTTGCATTTCTGCTTCGTAAAATCATCAATTAGACCTCATCCAGCTATGCCTTCTGAAGTTGGATTTACAGCCCAACAAATATCAAATCACATTCCCCATCCTTAGTTACACTTCCAATTCAACAGGTCTCACACTCTAGCTTCTAGCAACCAATTCTGATAACTACCAAGTAACGCTCACTGCATATGTCACGCCACAAGATAATGAATAAAAGTGGATCTAGAAACAGGTATAGACTACGAAGTACTTATAATTGTAGGCAGATTTTTATTTATTTTTTATTTTATGAAACATGATTACACGCATTTTTATCAAGTTGCAGAAAAATAAGCATAGTCAACCATGACACAAGCAGGCCACTGGTTCTCCCAGTTATGTAGTTCATGTTTAATTTAGGCCAGCTAGCCAACTGACTTGCTCAGGCTACATAAAAAAGCTTTCAATGCAGCCCAAAGACGCTCATTACACTAAGCAAACCCGCCGCACATATCATTGATGCTCGTTGAACTCGCAGTGTCCATCCACAAGTCCTCCTATGCCAACAACTTCCAGCTATAAGATGTTAATATGAATTCGTTATGCCATCGCAATTACCATAGCTGATCATTCTTTGCGAACATGAAGTGTCTCAGGAACTTAATAAAGTTAAAATGAAGCTGTTCGCAAGTCCCTAATAAAAATTGTGTGGAAGGAAATAAGAGAATATGCAATAAAAAAGAAAGAAAGTCACTAGCCTGAAAGTACCGCGAACAAACTGCACACTCATGAGGTTTATCTCTCTCCAGCCAGAACCAAACCATATCATGCCCCTCTGAAATTATGAACATGGAAATGAGGGACCAAGAGGCAAAAACACTAGTACGGGCAGTATGCACTATGCAGAATATATTTCCTCACCTTCCTCACCTCCTGGACACACCACAATTATTCTGTTGTACAAAGACTGCACTATAGCAGGTGCTTCATGCATCCAGTATACAATGACACTAAATTAAAAAGATATCAGAGTCAGTTTCCGAAATACAGTACCGCGCTGTATGTTTGATACTAATACCAAAAGTTGACCCGGCACATGGCAATCAGGCAAGGGATGAACACACTCTATCTGATTCAAAACAGAAGGATCTGGAGTTCTGCACTTATTGAATTAGACGAACTAGTATCCTGCTGTTTTGCCACACATAATGGAACAAGGCTAATATGGCACTGGATCTAAACTCCTGTCTAACAACTTTACTCAGTAAAAATCAATATCCCCATACAGGACATGAAAACATCACACAAAGAAAGGGAATAGCACAACCTTTGTGCCAAACTGACCACCATTATAATTCATCCCAAGCACGTTCTTGTTCTGAAACGACAAGGCCATCATCAGCAAAACACAGTAGTGAAATCGACTCACAGCACAAGTTTGTAACACCAATGATTCAAAAGAGTACCACAACAGAAGCTTGGAGTCCATCCTCTTGATCACCATCAGCAATGCCAGTCACCTCCTCTGCCTTCTCACAGTCCGACATCGTCTGATCTGCAAATTGCAAACTGTAAACTCCACCACACCCATCTCTTAAATACTCAAATGAAACAAGAAGCTCAAATTCAAAAACTAACTAAAAATCCAAATCTATACGTAAAAGATGAATCAGCAAACCTAAAAAAAGAAGAGAAAAAAAAATAGAAAAAACACCTAAATTAGCAACCGAATTCTGATGGCATTTAGGCCATGAATAAATACAATCACAAATATTCCGAAACGCCTAATGTTTGACCTTTGACTATACTCCGCACGAGCAACAAAAACGCCTCGTAATCAGTTCCTATCTACGCCAACGCAACTCCCTATTTTACACACATTTTTTCTCTCTCCACGAAATTCAAACGCTACGCTAGGGTTTTCGCCGCATACAATGCGGGCACCGGATTAGCGAATCGAGTCAATCAAGTATACCGAACTCTTCCAGAAACCGGAAATTAACGTTTGGATTCGAAAAGTCGGCGAGTGAATGGTGTGAGAGTGGCGTACCGGCATTGGAGGAGCCAGAGTCGGGTACGGAAGTGGAGGATCGGTGGTGGAGTTTGGCGCGGGATTGACATGGGGAGGGAGAGAGTGGCGCACGGAATGCGTCTGCGCTTCGTTTTCGTAGTTGGTTTCGCGTGTTTTTGGATATAGGTCGTTGATCCCGCTGGCTACTTCTTCATGCGGTCATGCTGATTGCAATTGTGGTGACACGTGGCACCACGAGAGAGAAGTGCAGTTATGAAATTCGTATATGACCGGAAATTTATAGCGTTTGACACTTGAGAAACCCCCCAAATTGTATATGCAACAGAATTTGGAATGTGCAATTTAAACCACTAAGTAGATGATAGCACGAAATAGGTTCAACAAAGTCCAGAATGGCACCTAGGATGATCACCAGCCCTGCCCAACACATTCTGGGACAGCATAAAGTTAAAGAAGTAACAAACACGGTTAGAGTAATCTCCAGCAATAAGATGCGAAGCCAACAAGGCCGGATATGAATAGCTAGGTAGACTTGTGGGGTTCAAACTGTTTAACAAAGTGACTTTGCTGGAATCAAGGGGAGCTGTCACCGTAGGAGACTAGGCCTTTTTTCCCTGCCGGGCTTCTACTTGCAGAGGATGACCTTGACCGCGAGCTTGGTGATGAGGAGGGTCGAGAGCCTGACTTCTTAGGAGAAACAGATGGGCTCCTGCTCCTAGAGGATGATCGCTTAACAAGGCTCCTGCTCCTAGAGGGTGATCTCCTGGTTGAAACCCGAGGGGAAGGCCGGTATCTGGATGTTCTGATTGGTGATCTGCTGCGGCTGTAGCGCCGGCGATAGCGGGGTGGGCTGCGGGAGATGGAAGTGCTCCTCCTGTACCTGAAATGGGGAGTTCATAAAAATGTCAGCCCAAAATGTAAGATTAATGGCATACAATAGAGAATAGATCATAAGCAGAATCTTCCCAACTATAATGTTAGCACATGTGAAGTGCCTGCACTTTGATTTATGAGAAATGAGCTTCAAATAAATCAGATAAGATAAATTCACGTACCTGGGAGGGGTTCTTCCTCTTGGTGGACTTCTATATCGTTTAGGAGAGTACCTTCTGTAAGATCTACTGTCAAGAGTGCAAGACATCAGTCAATTGTGTCCCAATACAATATGTTTTACGCGCTTAAAACATAACACTAGTGGTCTATGAAATACCAAATGCTTATAGATGTACCTGTCGCGGTAAGCTCTCACAGGAGAGCGATCAGGGGATGGAGTTCTGTACCGCCTTGCATAGGAGTACCGTTGACTGAATCCCCGTCCTCTCCTGACACGTTTGGGAGACCCATCTGGAGAGACACTCCTTGACACGCTTCTCTCACGAGTATTTATCGGAGACCTTGCCCTACGTCCCACAGGACTCTTTGAATAGCTCCTGCGGACATTCCTGCTAGAGGTCCTGACCGGACTCCGACTGATTCTTCTACGAGACGGACGTCTCCCTGAACTTCTGCTACCGCTTCTTCTTGATCTCCGAGGGCTCCTGCTGACACTTCTTTTGGCAACCCTCGCAGGACTTCTACTAATTGATTTCCGAGACAATCTTGGGGGACTCCTGCTTTGGCTAATCGACTTCCCGGAAGATCTCGCGGAGCTCCTGCTCTGACTCTTGCTGATAGACTTCTTTGAAGATCTTGGTGGGCTCCTACTTTGGCTCCTGCTGACAGATTTCCTTAATGACCTTACCGGAGATTTACTCAAGCCCCGGCTAGGACTCTTGCTGATAGATTTAATTGTAGTTCTCAGAGGGCTCCGGCTAAGACTTCTGTTGTTAGATTTCCGAGAGGTTCTAGGAGGGCTACGAGAAAGGCTTCTTGGGAGAAGAGCTTTCATTGGACTAACACTCCTGCTGATGCTCCTTCCTTTTCTGCCACTATCTGGGCTCCGGCTTACACTCCTTCCTTTCCTGCCCCTAACTGGACTCCTGCTGATGCTCCTTCCTTTCCTAGCTTGAACTGGACTCTTGCTTGTGCTCCTTTTGCTAACTCTAACAGGACTCCTGCTAGTCTTCTTCTCAGGGCTTTCACTGATTGAAGGACTCTTGCTGTTCTTTCGACTTTTCAGTGAAATACTCTTCGGGCTTCTGTCGGCAACTGGGCTCCGGCCAAAATTTCTTCTCGGGCTCACTACTGGACTCTTACTCTCACTTTTTCGAGAACTAGAGCCTGTATCGATGGTTCTCTCAGGGCTTGCACTAGGACTCCTTGCACTCTCTCTGTATATGGCTTGTGCTGCACTTCCATTCAACCTCTGTGCTCCATTTTCCTTAGAATAACCAGGCACTTTATTGATCATGTATGTGGTACCGACTTTTTCAGGTAGAGAATGATGCATCTGCTCATCCTCATCGTGGGCTGCAAACAATTCCTCAAACTAGTTAGTAAAATGTACATTAAACTCTAGCAGACAGCAAAATGCACTCTAATGGATGCGTTAATGCAAGACAATAAATAGGAATAGCATGCAATTATTGAACCTTCACAAAGCAAAGAAAAAAAAAACATAAAATACCAGCTCGAGGACTTTTTTGCTCCTGATTTGACCTTCCAACTTCAGCTCCACTTTTGATTGTTGTATCATCGCTGTTCTCACTTTCAGCTTCAGATGAGCTTTCCTGCTTTCTAAGTGAATGCAAAAGGTAAATGAACAGGCCAAAACTTCATTAAAATATAAAATGCTAACTTATCTCGGGTCACCAAAGAGATGCATAAATAGAGCACACAATAAAACAAAACCCACCTTATGGATCTCCGTTTAGATTTTTTATTGTGCCTTTTGCGCTTGCGTTCCCGCAATTTATCCTTCCTCCTTCGACGCCCACTTTTGTCTTTCTTTGAAGCTCTTTTCCTCTTTCTATGCTGGCCATCACTAGAAGAGCTTCCAGAAGATGAAGAAGCGTAGTCTGAATCACTCTCCGATTCAGATGATTCAACATCCGACTCTGATGAACTATCAGATTCAGATGTATAATACTTCCTCCTCTTTTTCCTCTCGTTCTTTGAAGACTTCTTATGCTTTGATCTATGTTTCAGATCAACACTTTGGTCATCCTCGGAAACTGCTTTTCCACCTTTCAATTTGTTCAGCTTTTTTATATCTACAAAAGGAGTTGCAACCAAAAGATGTTTACAAAGTAATGTACTTGATAAAATTACATGAATAGTGATTCTTCCTATCACTCATTACACAGTCGTTAGAGAGATTCAGAAATGTTACCCCCATGAAATTCGCCACAATTGATAATTTTAACTGTCACATTTGGCTTGCCATCGCCATCATCTGTGTTTTCAATCCTGCTTAAAACATCAAGCCCATGCACAAGCTTCCCAAACACCACATGCTTCCTATAAGAATAACATCTCACTATAAAAGCTATGTAACCCATATAAACGACAACAAATTAAATCATGCATGGGGGAAGGCATAAATACACTATGGTTCTTGACACTGACATAACTAGTTTATCCCAACTCATAGGATATAAAGTAAACAAAGAAAACCATTTCAAGATGAGCTAACCTGTCTAAACTATGGTTGGAATCAAAAGTGATATTGAAATGAGAACCCAAAGCATTGCGGTCAGCAACTGACATTGACAGAAGACCTGGTTCGTCATGCTTCAGCTTCGGTGACTCATCTGCAAAGGAAATTATTAATTTAAATTTCTTGATAAACGATTTGATAATCAATTAGAGTCCCCTTATCAAGGTAGGAGACACGAACCAAAGAAACCAGCAATGAACCATTCATGAGATGCATAAAAGTCTACTACAAAAAGTAAAACCAGTCTCCCATGGATCAGTAGTAAAAGCATATTATTTTCAAATGTATACCACTGTCTGCTACATATGCAGCTGGTATCACATACACCAAAAAACCTAACTATTTAACCAAGCGTGGCCAATTGTTAGTAGCAGTTTATTCCAAGGCAGAAGGAGCGAGTTACTCTGGAAAAGAATATGTTTTCTGCTCGCTAATTTAGCTTGGCATAATCATCATGTCCCCATAACATTATAGTACGCAGCTATATACTATTAATTTACTGTTCCAGTAAGTACATAAGTTTGACTGTGTTAAAGAGATAAGTTTTTGGTAGGAGAATAGAAAAGGATTATAGAGAACGCATTAGTAAGGGTGTTCACTAAGAGAAAGTTAAGTATTCAAACTTCCCAAAGGGGAGGAAGCCATGTAAGACCAAATAATTAAAAAATTAAAAGATATATATTAACAGACGCATCTCTTTCATTACTTCTTTTTCTGGCATATCTCCAAACTCCCTACACAAGAAAACAAGAAAATCACCACGCATTTTATATGACAAAGTCTGAACATTCAAAAGAAGATACATGCAAGCCTTACGTGCTTTTGACACGATTATATGTGCTGTTACACTCATTCCAGGCACCAAACTGGAAACACCAACAAAGGCACACATCCCCATATAAGCATGCAAACACAAATGAAAAGAAGAAAATGGTGTGTCAAGCAGTAATGTCAACAACTGCTTCTCATCCATTACAAAAATATTTCATTATTCACACATTTACGACGCCGGTATTACATTACACCTTAGACTGCTACAAAACCAACCCACAGAAATATA
>NQLW01000095.1:3360277-3391215 GCA_002312845.1 Kalanchoe fedtschenkoi
CTACGCTCCATACAGAAAGCGGGCCGTCAATAAAAAACAAGCACAACAGCGGATAAAATTTTGTACTTTGCCTCCATAAACAACAGAATTAGCATAATTGACCCTCATCAATAACTTTTTAAAAAAACATCATATGCACCAAGAGACGAAAAGTTAATAAATGCATACCATCTCGTTTGATAAAGTCGCCGCCCTGAAATAAAAGAAGTATTTATATAAAAACCAATTAGTAAGAGATGCAGCGATAACAAATTTAACAGACTGGCAGTGATTCCAGTATAATTTGGAGGATGTAAAACTATATTAAGTTCAACCTTAAAACTACATCACAAGAAAAGCAGTGGTGATCATCAGCCCTGCACCCTACAGCATAAACAAGGTACGTGGATAACTGACAATAAGGCATACATGTCTTCCAAGTCATTCTCAAGAAGCAGATATGCCACACGCATAACATAAAAAAAATATACAACACATATGAACCAATTATCGTATGACAAATAAATCAAATGGTTAACCTGTGCCAGATATCCTTTTACAGTTCGGTGGAAGAATGATCCCTTGTAGTGCAATGGTTTACCATACTTAGAGCTGTTTCCTTTTTCTCCTGAATCATAATGAGCGCCAATGCTTCAGAATTAAGTGGTATGATTAACCAAAATAGTGCATCATTTATAGAAAGTTAAATAGCATAATGCTGCAAAAGCAAAGAAGGTAGGCAAAGGGGAACTGACACAGAAATGCCAACCTAGCAAACAACAAAATAAACAAGTGTGCGACCCAAACCTGTACATAAGGCTCGGAAATTCTCAGTTGTATATGGAGCTACATCAGGAAAGAGCTGCAAAACAAAAAATAACTCATCATAGATTTAAATACTCACTCGACACAATGTTTAACCAAATTGCTGATTTCTACACATCAAGGAAATGGACACCAGTGGATTCCACAAATACACATTAATCCAAATTACAAAAACAAAAACAATATCATCTTACAATACCTCAAATACCATCTTCTCGCCAGGGTCTCCATCAATGCAAACATCTAAAAACACCAGTGGATTCCTTCTCTTTGTCATGTGGTCTATGGGAATGACAGCCGCAAAAGTTAATAAGTTATCTGCAGCTGGAGACATCAGGAGATCAAACCATGTAACACATCAAAACACTCTAAATCAAAACGTGTTGACAACCACATAATCTGATGAACCTGCACAATACAAATCTTGGAGATGCGGAGATGCAAAAACTCTAAACACCAGTTAAATCTACCTAAACCCTAACATCAGGAAATCCAATTCCAAACTCACTCAAGCCACGGCCGATAAGATAAGAACGAGCTGGAGAAGTGAGGAAAAACACATTAGAAAACTGAAAACAAAAACCGCAGCCGGCCGAAATTGCAATCGTTGAATCGAATTCCACGAATGCTGAAATCGGCGAATTACTACTAATCGACGCTGCACATAGCTGTACCAACAATCATACATCAACAAATCGAGAAGATAATCGACGATAAATCCGTTACCTGCTGCAATCGATTCGATTAGATAGAGCCAGACGCGACACTAAAAAAATACTAATGCTGAATGATAGATTGATATGCGCGAGCGGAGCGAGCCGAGCGTAGCTGCTTCCGACTGGTGACTAAGGTTTTACGTTCATGACCCTTGCTTTTATTGTAAATGACCGAATTGTCCTCTCTTTAATACATTTTTATTTCTGTTACAAAACGTTTTTGCAATTTATTTTTTATGTTATTTCGCAATTTTCAACATTTTATTGTAAACTTCAATTTCATTATACTTTTTTTGCATCCCAAGAATCCGCCTCTTTCAAGTGCTGAAAAACTCCAAAATTAAAATGTTCAGTTAATTTTATATAGTTGGTGTTTGCTTTCACTTTTTTGATTTTGTAAATTTTGAACCATGTTTTAAGAAAACCATACTTATATGATTCTTAAGAAAACCTTGCACACTTTCTGACTTCATTCTCAATAATATTTTAAGAATATTTATCTTAAACAGTCAAACAATATATTACCACAACATTTATAATTTTGACAATTAATCATTATTTGAAAGTGTAAAAAATACTAATTAATTACAAAATTACTTACTTTACACATATCATTAGGTGATGATTGATTTGCAAAACTAAAATATATTTCAAATATCATCTTTTACTTATTACTTAACCGAAATTATTTATCCATTTTTACAAGTCACTTAACAATTTCAATACATATTTAATTTACGAAATTACCTTAAAATCAATCATTAATTAGTGCATTTTATCTTTTTAAACAATAATTTCATCTCTCTCATCCACGCTCTTTCTTTTTCTCTTTGTCAGTCATCTCTTTTTTTAATTGTACTTCATCTATATCCTCCATCAATGTCTATCTCCTTCTCTAAAATGATACTCCCTCTCTCATATTTTACATGTCGTTTAATCAAATATTTTTATTCACTTTTATTTATTATTTAATACTTTTTAATACATATTTAATATTTATAATTATCTTAAAAAGTATAACATTAATGATTCCATTATCATAATTAATAAAAAAGCTATTCTCCACCAGTATTAATCCATCAACTCTATCTTTTACATAAAGTTTTAAAAATATACATTAAATCCTTACATATTAAATTTGTTCAACCGATAGCATTAAATATCACCTTAATCTACTCAATTTAATTTTAAATGACATGTATATCAAGATAGATAAAGTATTAAATGACCTTCCTTAATTTACGAAAATTTTGACTGCGCCACATGTATTGACGGATAAAAGAAATATGTAGTTTTACCCTTGCAGTAAAATGCTTAGGATAAATTAATATTTAAGAGTTGTAACAGTTCAGGTATTAATGGTAATGAGATAAATAATTCTATTTAATTTAGACGGATAACTAATTATGATTTTTAGAACTAAAATATATTTATTACGATTATTAATACTTATGAACCAAATATGTTAAACTGTTATGAATTATTTTGTCACACTTTTAATCATGACTACAAAATGTGGGCTAAAGAAATATAGCAAATTACAAACTTAATAATTTTTATTAATTCTTCTTAATATTTTTGCCACATCACAACTGTTAATTGACGGCGTGACGCACCCGTCCACAAATCTCTCATTTATTCTCAAGGCACACCAAAAACTCATTGAAGTCAAAAGCGCCTGGTTGATGATATCTCCAATTTTCCGCTTTTTGCATTCAAACTCTACTCTTAGTCGTGCCCATTTCGACATCACTATACCCGTGCTTGCCGCTCGCGAGCTTCTCGCCCTGGCCCCAAATGGCGTAGGCCTCCTCCCCGTGCGCGGCCTCGTCCCCGATCTCCATATCCTCCTTAGACATCCTCAGCGGCACGACGAGTTGCACCAGGAGGCATATGATGCTGGTGGTGAGGATGTTGAGAAGCACCACGAAGACAATGCCGAGGAGCTGGATCCCGACCTGCCGAAGCCCCGCCTTGATCCTCCCGTCCGTGATCCCGTACAACAGTCCGATGTAGCGGTGTGAGCTGGTTGGGCCGTAGAATAGCCGGTTCAGCTTGGGGTTGGCGAAGACCCCGGTGAGGAGCCCCCCGAGGCTCCCCGCTATGGCATGGGTGTGCAGGACCGCCATCGTGTCGTCGACCCGCTGGAGGAGCTCGGATTTCTTGTGGACCACCATCATTGTGAACCATGGGATGGAGCCTGAGAGCAGCCCCATTATGATAGCTGCCCAGCCTTGCACCACACCTGATACACACAATCAATGTTGTAACTTGTACGACGTCGGATGCGTGCGTAATCGATTATAAAAATTGACTTTCGCATGTTTAAAGACGAATGAGAACACCCACGCGACATTTTCAATAAATGCGCAGATAATCGCCTTTAAACTTACCGGCCGCCGGAGTGATGCAGACTAGGCCGGTGATCATCCCTTGAACAGCTCCGATCACGGACGCTTTCCCGAAGAACAGAACGTCTAGTGCCAGCCATGTCAAGAGGCTAGTGGCCGCGCAGACGTGGGTGTTCAACACGGCCAACGAGGCGTCCATGCTGACAACGTAAGGGTCGCCTCCGTTGAACCCCGTCCAGCCCATCCAGAGCAGCCCCGCGCCGGCCAGCATCAGAATTATGTTGTTTGGGGGAAACCTCTCCCTGTCGGCTGTGAGCCGCGGTCCCACCTACAAGTTCAAACAAGTCATAATTTAAAGCTGAACTGAACTGAGCCGAACTGAACTAAAAGTTTAATTAAAAACATAGGATATACCCAAAATGCCGCGGTGAAACCTGCGACTCCGGACGACAGATGGATGACATACCCACCGGAGTAATCGATAAGCCCAGCGAGGGCCAGGAACCCTCTGGGGCTCCAGATGGTGAATGCCCCGATGGTGTACGAAAAAGTGAGCCACAGCGGCACGAAGAGCATCCAGGCGTAGAAGCTCATTCGGCCGAGCAGAGCCCCAGCGATCAAAATCAACGTAATGGCGGCAAAAACAAACTGAAAGTACACCATGGTGGCGCTGGGGAACTTCCCATTGAACGTCTGCAGGAACAAATAGTCCTGGCTCAGCGCTACGTTGGGCTCCCCCCAGAACGGGAGGAGCCTGTCGCCGAACGACATTCGGTAGCCCCAGCAGACCCAGCAGACGAGCACACAGGCGAAGGCGTAGAGCGCCATGAAAGCCGAGTTCACAGCCCATTTCTTCTTCACCGCCCCGCCGTACAAGATGATCAGGCCTGGCACGCTCTGGAGCCCCACCAGCGTCGCGGCGATCAGCTGCCACGCGTTATCCCCCTTGTTCATCCAGTCCGGGCTGCCCTCATCGGGCATCAAGTTCGGAGGCAAGTAAGGATACAAGGCAGTGTAGTTGACAGCCATAGCGTATATTCTCCTCTCTTTTTCTTCCTCACTAACTCAACTGGCCAAATGTGACTGATGAAGTGATCGGCAACTATGCGGAAATTTATATGAATTCGGGACCTGGAGATTAACGGGGCGGCGGCGATTCTCACGATTAGCTGGAGGATCCAAAACAAAGTGACAGAATCGATCTTAACTAGAGGTGGAATCCAAGCTGAGATTTGTCATTATGTTGGTTGTTTTATGGATCTTTTGCAGTTTTTGACGACAACTTCAACCACAGACATAAACTAGGATGTTTTTTACCCTTGTCAGATTCTAAGGCACCCTTAAAAACATTTTCATTCTAAGCTTGCTCCAAATGTCAGACCTTCAAAACTCAAAAGAAAGTAAAGAAAAAACAGTGTGTTTTCAGCATCATATTTTGCGTGCTCACTGGGAATTCTTGCAGATGATTGGATAATTCTAGACTGAGAATATATTTTCGTGGATGTTACGTGTTTGATATATATTTATTTACCGTCTTACAGTCACATATTTATTTGTCCTTGACTATAACATGGTTAAGATTCTTTGCATATTCAAATGTTGATGTCCTCGAGTGTGAAGGAGATGCTTCTTGTCATAGATGATGAAATGGAGTTTGGATCAGAAAATTCAAGTTCCGTGCCAGCTCATCCGGAGATGACTTTTTCGAATAATCAAACAAATTGGCAAAAATTAACAATTCAAAAAAATTTCCAGATTCTGTGCCACATATAACCTAGCTGGATTTGTGATCTGGCAACATTGGAACATGTTTGTTTGTCCGACATTGATTTTCTTTGAATTCGATTCAGCAGGAGATTGAACTGTAAAAATCCACCTTTGTGAATAATTGCCAAGTCCAAACACAGAACAAAAATGCAAGAAATGGAGAAGGAAGAATTACATGAAACGGTGGCGTTTTGCACCGGAACGCTGACGTTCTATAGCAAAAGGTTAGGTTGAGGTGAGAAAACGTGAACGTTTTTTAATGTACGTGATTGACTTATACTCGATTTCAGCTGAGGAAGGAGAAGCGATAACGGAAGGTCGGCCGCCGTCACCGGAGATCGGGCATCCGAGAGTTCTGGAGTTCTAGAGCGGTATTGGAGGTGTGTTAAGTTAAATCAACTTCTTGTGAAAATTAGGTTTTCGATTTCTCACAGCTGTTTAGTAAAATGGTGTTCAGAGATACTCGCTGGACAGGGCTAGGGTTTGTGCGACAGTTGTCGAAGCATTCGAATCAACGACGTGGCTAACAACAATGCTTCGGCCACCGACCTTACCAGGTATGTGTTTGTAGTGAGTGTGGAAGTGTGAACAATTGCTGGAATGTAGAATTGTCATTTGAGGATGGAAATGCAGTTGACACATCTTAGAGTAATGGGAGAATTTCCTGCCTGTTTTCTGTGATTCTGGATTATTACATGTGACATTGGTTCCACCATTTTCTTTTCTGAATTTGTCGGCGTGGATTGTTTTGATGTGATTAACTGATAATGAGTTTCGAGCCGATGTAGGGTGACATTCAGACTCTAACATCGGCTAATCTGGATCGGTATGGTGCGCAAGTGTGGCTTCTTTCACCTCCTGTTCAGCCACACACTAGATAAGGTAGTGACTGTTTTGTTTTTGTAGTTGGTTTTAGTTACTGAAAGCATGTGTTGTGGCTAGGTTTCAGCTCGGGCATTGTCATTCCTTTCAGTCATTGAGCTGATACCAAACATGTCGAACCCCCCAGTTACGTTATTTGCGGAAAATGTTGTGGACAGGGTCTGTGAAAATTTTAACTTGATGCATTTTGCAAAGCTTCTCTCTTCTTTCAAAAAGTGTTTTACTAAGACTGTGTTTGGTTTAGGAAAAATTTGAGGGAAAGGAAAATGGGATGAAAATGAGATCTGTAATGGAAAATTTGAAGGAAAGTTCCAAAACTCCTTTTAATTTAATTTAACTTTCCTTCTAAATTTCCATACAATTTTCTTTCTCACTAATTTTTTTCTAAACCAAACATGAAATTATTCAAACTTTCCCTCAAATTTTTCTTTTCATCTAATTTTCTATAAACCAAACACAACCTAAGGGTGTATGCAGACGTCTGATACACTTTCGATGATGGTTGAGTTGGTTAAAAAGGCTGATTTGTTTACACAAGAGTTCATTTTAAGCTCATTGCGATTTGGGGTGCCATATCCCAGGCTTGTTTAAAATGGATCCAGTTGATGGATTTATTTTGAATAGAATGGGAGTATGGGCATCTTAGGACTTCTGACATGGCTTTTTTTGTTTACAACTTGCTTGTGATTAGAAATGACATCATAGGACTTACTGACTTTCGTTCTTCGTTTGAAAAAAAAAGGTACCCTAAAGGGCTTTAAATACGCTATCGTGGTTGACGAAATATAACACATAATTCGATTTCTCTCTATTTATATTGGTCTATGTACAGTATCTGGAAATATTTCCATCATGTAGGGTGACAAGTACTTGGCCATCCAGTAACTGATGGTAGTCAAGCTGATCGTAGTCGTCCCAACATTCAACGATTGGTGTGATGTCAAATTTAGGGTCAGTGTGACATCAAAGTTAAGCATGCGCTTCGGTGAGGCATCAAGCATAGGCATGGGCACCAAAAGTGTTGGGGGAGATGAGAGATGTTTCTAATCTCATTGATGTTGAGCCTATTAGCCTCAAACAGACAGGTGCCTGTTTGGAGAGTTAAATAGTGAGAAAAATTATTGTATTAATTATACTTAAAAAAGTCAGATCTATGAGCCTATGGGATTCTTATAGACCTTATCGGATTTTTCCTGTCCGGGCCTGATCGAATTCTGATGGATCTTAGACTGGATCAAAGTCAATAGGTCTGATCCATTTTAGGCTGTATCACTTCCGATCTAATTTCCCATGCGAATCTAAATTTGAACACTCGTGTGGGATGAAAAATAGCTTCTATAATTCTGCTGTTAATTGTCTATTTTCCATTTTGTAAGTGCAATGTGGAATATGAAGTTCTATTTTTGACAGCAAATAATTCTGAAGAGCTGAGTGGTTTGGTTGGAATCTCCGGAACATCGTTCTGGATCCGTCTGTAAGATTTATAATTTAGAATGAGAGGAGAGTCTCAAATATTCAACCCCAAAAATCCAAACTGCTATTCTTGGCAACCAACTTATCACATTTCAGGGAGTAAATATTTAAAAGAAATAGAGAGGCGAACAGAAATTAAATGAGTGAAATATTAAGTGCATTTAACGCCAAAGAAAATGTCATTATTAATCTAACAAATACAGACACTAATTAATTTGAGCAGATTATTAATATCGCCTCAGATATAATTAATCGGTTTAAATTTTAATCAAATGTTACGATCGAATTAGAGTAATAATTTGCACTAAACAATCTCCAAATCAGAAATCACCACTAAAAATAAAATTTAAAAATGAAAAGAAGACTATAAAAACGCTAATAACTGAAGATCGCATTCGCAGATTAACGAAGCCCTTTCCTCATATTTCAATCCTGTTGATTCACAGGCAACCAGAAGCAGAAGAGGAAGAAGACGACGACGACGGCGATCGCGATCGGTCACGCATCTCCTTTGAAAATCATCCTCATCGATTCACCTAAACTAAGGTACTTTGATTTTCCGCTCGATTTTCTTTCATCACATGTTCGTTGCGATTCTTCACGTATTTGTTTTTTCCAGATCGATCAATGCTTGATGAGTTTTGATATCATGTTTTTATGTTTGCGTTAGTTTCTTGTAAAAGCTGTTGCTGTGTGAGTCGGTAGCTGCGTTTTTCTGTTCGAGTTTCGCAGCCGGTAATCTCTTTGATCTGATAAATTCGTTGTTTCGTATGTGAGATGTTGATGTATCTGTTTGTGTGCGCGTTCTGGTTCGGTCGCTTGATTTTTTTCACGCTTGATGTTATCTATGCTTTATGCTCAAGTTTAGGTGGTTTTTTGAATTTTAAAATAATAAATTATCTGATCAGAATTGCTTACTCATCTGGTATCACTTGTAGCTGGTTGGTGCTGTGTTGTTGTAAATTGTTATATAATAGAGGACAGTTTATTGCTTGGCGGCTATGTATTGTCGTCAATTTGACCATTCAGACCTCTAGGGTTTGGTTTTCGGGAGTCATATAATTATTTTTATAGAACAGAGAATTTATTGCATCCGAAATTGATTATCACATCGTTTTTTTCTAGGCATTCGGTTCTCCCATTTGACTGCAGTTTGGCTACACCAATGAGATTTAAGAGCGGCAGTAAAGTTGAGGTGTTGTGTGCATCCGGGGCGCATTCAGGCTCATGGATGTCTGGTGAAATTGTCGATGGTAACGGTAAATATTACACTGTTAGATGTGGTTCAAATCGAGGGGACAGAACTGAGGCAGTGTTTAGAAGGGTGGCTAGGAAGTGTCTGAGGCCCTGTCCTCCATTGCTAAAAGTTTGGAGATGGGCGCCGGGAGACATTGTTGAGATCTGTTACGATGATTCTTGGAAATTAGCTTCAGTTGTTCGGGCCATTGATAACGATAACTACTTGGTTAAGATTATTGGAATCAATCAGGAGTTTGAGGCACGTAAATGTGATATTCGCGTGCGACTTGCATGGCAGGATAATAAGTGGATCCGCACCAGCAAGGTACATTCTTTCGACATTTATGCACATTTCTGTTTTTATTTATGGGTGTTTTTGTCAATTGGTCAATTTTGCGTGATCTGTTTATTTTTGTAAGTGCTGGCAACTGGTTTGATCTTCCTTAAGATCCATAATGTACTAAGCAGGCATTTTTGAATCTTTCAGGGCCGAGCAGGCTGTGCTCATCTGGAGATAGGAGTCGGTTATGGAGACAATGTGGCAGCTGTCCGTTATATCGATAATGCAACGGACTCTCATGCTGTGCAATCAACATCTTTGAAGAGAACTTTACCAAGTGATCCGTGCTCCCTTATCGACAATAGCCATAAAAAGCGGACCATAGGAATAGACAGAAAGCTTCTGCAAGTGGTTCAAGTTCCAAAAGTGAAAGAGGTAGACGTGTTCACAAACCCGGGGAAAAATAAGGGTGGGAAATACTTGCGTTCTCCCATTGATGGCTCCACACCCACGTGTTACAACTTGCAGAGTCAAAACCCGGAGTCTTTTGAGAATTCCGTTAAGCAAAGCCTTGAGTTTCATGATTCTGATTGTGGTGTGGCAAGCTCTGTTGGTAGTTGTAGTGTTTTCAGCGGAAGGGACCGAGTGTTACATTCGTCAGATATGGCAGCTGTGTCCAGTGATGCTGATTCCTTTTGTACTCGGGGACATGAGGAGGAGACCTGCACGTTTTCTGCAGCGGAGCTCCATAGGTTAGAGTTACGTGCATATCGTAAAACTCTAAATGCATTTCATGCGTCTGGACCTTTTAGTTGGGAAAAAGAAGAGTTACTGACTAGTCTCCGTCTTTCACTTCATATATCAAATGATGAACATTTACGGGAGCTTAAAAAATTAGGCTCTAAACTAGGCCTCTGGAGCAAGTCATCACATGACTGAAAGTAACTCTTACCATATCTTAGAACTTGCCTTGTTCCGTCTCCATAAAATTTGTAAAGTTCATAAACAATTTACGTGTATTCTTGCTGCTCTTTTCTCAGTGTTGCTCCCTGCAATAGATTTTTACAATGCTAAGGTAGTGATTGTAAAAATGTTACAAGCCTATGATGTCGTTTATGCTGCTTCCTTTCTTATTATGTGTCAAGTTTATTTCCTTTTGTCAGGGTTGTATTGAACACAATTGCTATTTTGGCTTTCATATGTAAGGCCTGTTCCACTCAAATGTGGTTGCCTGCCTATTAACTGGTTTGAACAGTGAAAATCACTTGCTTTGAGAACAAGTTATGCTATTCATACCACCTGAGAAAGTTGATTTACAACCATGTGAGTTGTTGATGCTCTTTCACATTGTCACACCTTTTGTGCCATTAGTCACAAGTGTCCATATGTGTTTCTATCTGCATACACAAATTTAATAAACTGAGATGATATTTGATGAATTGACTTGTTTTCCAGGTACCTTGAATGCCATGATGCAATGTTGAAGTGGTGTTTGGCCACCTTTCCTGTGGCTGAGGATTCCGGAAATACTTCTTATACTGTGGAGCTGTCCAACATGCTCATTGCAGCCTGCTGCCATCAGGTTTTTTAAAATTGGCTTTTCAGAAAAGTGATAGTTTGATTTGATTCCAAGAGATTAGAAGATTAACCAGTAACAGGGCAGTTGCACTCTGCAAGCACTGCACAGGCTACACTTGGCCAGAAAAGGCTGAAAGAACAATTATCAGCCAAGATAAGTTCGCCCAAAAAAAAACTCTACCTATAGATCAGGTAATTGGATCACAAAGGCACCGGCTACATTCATGATTAGATCAAGCTACACTACAATGGATATTAACATTGACTTTTGTTGTCCTTGATCTCAGAGTACTTGCCCAGCTTCAGTTTTGGCCTGGGTTGAAAGACACTGGCCTCTTTGACTGTACGGGCTCTGAAATAGTTATAAGGATTAAATAAAAAAACAAAGATTAAATTCCAAATGTTGTATATACGGTCAAATTTGAATTTGACAGATTATTATCCAATTGTATAGTTCTAAGAAGAGTTTCAATTTTGAACTACTATATAATTAATCAATATACAATTTCATCGTATAAACTTTTTAAGTAATTCATACTATCACTGTTCTATGGGTCTCCATTTAGATTGATTATAATTTTAGTTAGTTTCAGAAGTTTGTTCATCGTAATTTTGTCTTTTTCTGATTATTTTTTTTATAAATTTACAATGTAAATTTTTATTCACTTGTGTTACTATTATGCATTTAACATAAATTATATTAATTATAAATTGTATTTATAAATTGTGTCATCACAACTATAATCTGCATTTTGGGACTACCCTATTTTAACAATTACATAGTTATAATTAGGGCAGACAGCAAAGGCATTGGATCCTGGAGAAACAGATAATTTGCATTGCAACATAAATCCCATTACATAACCTTTCAGCCTTTCGACAATCTGATGTGTTCAAAAAAGATTCCAATCATTACGTAAAAGTAACAGGAGACTATAATTTTGGGTGGTCATCATCAACTCATTCAAAGGTATCATCGTCATCGTCGGGGAGGGGCTGGCTAGCAGCTGCCAGAAGCTCTGCTTCGTGCCTGCGAAAAAAGAAGTGCCATAACTACATTAGAGGTCCACCTTATGAAATGGCGAGCCAAATATATGAAACTTATACAAGACACGAACTAATAAAAAATGAAAACCCATTTATGCGGGGCATATAATTGCAATTTGAAGCAATCCGAAGGGACTGAAAATATAATGAAACAACTTACACATTTGAGGTTCACCTTGTGAAATGGCGAGCCGATGATATGAAACTTTATACAAAACACGAACTAATCAAAAACAGAAAACCATTTATGTGGGACATACAATTGCAAGTTGAAGCAATCCGAAGGGCCTCCAAAACTCTAAAGAAACAACTTATACAAATGGAACAGGCAGATTTCGAAAGAAACTCGCAAGCCTCCGAACCCAACCCACCTATTTGTAGGACCCTATCTATCCTACATCAGATGTAGTGGACTGATATGGATCTCAACTCCATTACCCACCACATGATACTTGATGCCTCATGCTAGAACGTTTCCAAGTTTCAAAATACTTCTCCAACAAATAATAAAGCTAAAAAATACGGAAGAATATATGAATATAAACATACTGTTGCTGTGCAGCCAAGTCAATGTGAACTTCAGGAGGAGCCAGTGCAGGAGATTCCACAAAATGCAAGTTCGGGTCCCTGTAACCAAACAAGATATCACACATATTACAAATCCGTTTTATGAAACATCGTATTGCAAGCTAATTCATGTACTGACGTAAGGCGAAAATATCTGCATTAGAGCTTACCCAGCAAGTTTCCTGGTGAGGTACAGGAAAGGCTTCTCGAAATTGTAATTACTCTTTGCCGATATTTCATAGTATTGCAGATTCTTTTTCCTGTGAAATGTGACTTGCTTCGCCTTCACTTGTCTGTTTTTGACATCAACCTTGTTGCCGCAAAGCACGATTGGTATATTCTCACAAACCCTGAATTCAATATCCACTTAGTATAAGATTCGAGCATTCAGAAAGTATACAAATTATGTAGTTGAATTTGAATTTCAAAATGTACCTGCATAAATCTCGGTGCCATGTCGGAACATTCTTGTAGGTCAATCGGGCTGTCACATCAAACATGATGATAGCGCACTGCCCATGAATACTGCAGGATAAACAGGTGTAAATAGAGTCCTAATGAAAAGCAAAAGACAAATCCAAAGAGTAAATCATTTTGCATAATGATGTGATGACCAAGAAATTCGGTGACATAATTAGCTTCCCATTTTACAGCTTGAGATTAAAGACGAGATTTGATCACAATGAAAAGATAGATAAATGGCTGCCTAAATTAGTGGCGGTTCTAGGAATTAAAATTTGGGGTACGGAAAATGAAACTGTCATTCTAGTTATTACGAAGTTCGCAGCGTAGCTCCAGGCGGCTTGTGGCAAACAAGTGACAGAGATTTACATGAAATAACCTAACTCGTCAATTTTTTTTTTCTGTTTTACATATTTTATTTATTTTGATGTATTATGAACTAGATTGGGCTATAGATTGGGCTACATTGAGATGTTTTGGGTTGTGCAGCCTAAATAAGCTGCACAACACGTTAAGCAGGATAAATCACTCACTAGTATCCATCCCTAAGACCACCAAATTTCTCCTGACCAGCAGTGTCCCAGCAGTAAAACCGAATCTTGCCGCAGTTGGTGAAGAAATCCAAAGGGTGAACTTCCACGCCGATGGTCGCTGTTGAAAAATCAGATTGTTAAAATGATTTCAAAAGCTGAAAACCGAGACAACTAGCCCACAACATGTCCTGAAGACCCTTACGCTCATATTTCTTCTCAAATTCGCCGGTGAGATGTCTCTTCACAAAGGTCGTCTTCCCTGCACAACGTTAAATCATAAATTACAGTCACCAACCAGCGTCTTCGTCATCTCTATTCACATATGATAAAGTGCTCAACACACACCAATCCAAAACAATGCTTCACAGCATGACAAATGAGACAAGCTTCAACCACTCACCAGTGCCGCCATCACCCACGATGACAAGCTTGAAGCTCGGATAATCCACTGTCTGCTGGTTCGGCAAAGCCTGCAACACCAAAGTCATCACTTCACCATCAGATCCCAAACTTCAGAGAAACTCACACTCAACCCTATCAACCCTTTTCAGATATAAAAATTCGAATCCAAAAGTAGTCAACAAAAAATCAAGAAAATTAAAAAATCTTTCAGAAAAAAAATTCAAGATTTTTTTCTTTCAAATCTATCATTTTCATTTCTACACCTATCATTTGTGCATTCACACTGAATCAAAGAC
Source organism: Kalanchoe fedtschenkoi (assembly GCA_002312845.1). Classification (NCBI taxonomy): domain Eukaryota; kingdom Viridiplantae; phylum Streptophyta; class Magnoliopsida; order Saxifragales; family Crassulaceae; genus Kalanchoe; species Kalanchoe fedtschenkoi. The sequence continues at coordinate 3,374,675 of NQLW01000095.1, forward strand.
GTCATTTTTTTAGGGTTTCAATTTTCGCATTTAATAGTGTGATGCACAAATGATTAGTAACGAAGGAAAATGATAGATTTGATAAACAAATTCTACAATTTCTCGGGATAACCTAATCGACTGATTATGAGCACTAAACTCCATTAATCAACAAAAAATGACCAAAATATTACTAACTGGTGAATTTGTAAGCTGACATACGATCAAGACACGAGTCAAACGCGACATACCATTACGGGGGAAACGCAGGCGCGGTGACGATCTGCAGAGGCGAGGGGAAGAGGAAGACTCTATAATTGTGAGGAGTTCGATATTTGTATTTCTGAGAGGGAGGCGGACTCAGCTTCAAACTCACGCGACAATCCGGACCATCCGATCATACCATATCCGACCGTCCGATACTTTGACTGGTTGGACCGAGAATATTTCGGTTCGGGAAATTGAACCGAGAGTGATTTGGTTTTTGGCAGCGTTCAAAAATCTGCCTAAATCAACTCTTGACCTAATATCTCTGTTCTTTGCTTCGCGTCTCTTCCGTCGAGGTCAGTTGTCGTTCGCTGCATCTCCCTTCGCTTCCCCTCTGCTGCTATTTTAGGGTTTGGTCGTGCTCGAAATCGCTGAATCCTCGTTCGTTGATTTGGTTGTATATAGGTTTTTTTGAGTGCTTTAAGTTTTCTTAGCTGCAAAGTTGTTGCTGATTATAAGTAGTTCTGTAAAATTAAGTGTTAGATGTTGAATGTTGTATGAGAATTTGAATGATTTTGTCAAATAGTTAGTCTTAAAATGTGAATTATAATTGAAGATTGGCTATGAAATTTAGGGTTATTGAGCCTAATACAGTTGTCAATTTCAGATTTGAAAAAACAAAACTGCTTCTGTGGTAGTTGGATTTTCACTGTGAGGGGGTTTAAGGTTGTAAGAACATGTTTTTGGTACTGGGAGGAGCAGTTATTGCACATGATTGTCCACGAGATGATGAATTCGATCTGTGATTCTGTAACTGAATTTGAAGAATGATAGCTTTGTTCCTCAATAAATGAATGAATGTGTAAGTTCATTGGAAAAGATAATAAACATGTATAAGACAAGACTACGGCGTTCACTAATAACAAGGCTGTGTTTGGTTTTGAGATTTGCGAGGACGTGAAAGTGAGACGAAGTGATAAGGAATCGAAATCCCTCCATCAATATCATTTCATTTTCATATTTTTTGGCTGTTGTAAAAAATACCATAAAAAGTTATTTTTCATTGTCATGAACCAAAACTTTCTGTATTATTTTACATGTTACTTCTTTTTCTCGGAATGTTTCATAACAAGTTATTTTCTCTAATTTTTCAGATATGGGGATGTTGGCCAAGAAGAGTTCGAAGGGGGCTTCTAATGAGGTGAAAGGTAGCCAGGTCGAGGACCTTGCTGACGCAACACCTCGTCAATCGAAAAAGCGACACAGTGATGAGATCGACGAGATTTTCTCGTCAAAGAAGAATAACAAAACTCAGGCTGCCGAGCCAGAGAACGATTCGAAAGGAAAGGGCGTAGGGAAGAAAAGTAAAGCGGCAAACGACGGTGGGGTTCCACGACATACCCTACTGAAGTCCAACAAAGATAAAACTGACAAAGAAACGAGAGTTAAGAGGTCGAATAAATTACCTGCTGATGGTGATCTGTTCGGGGACTCTTCTAAGCCGAGGAAGAAAGCGAGTGGAATGAAGATATACACGGAGGAGGAGTTGGGTCTTAATAAGCCGGACGCAGGAGGTACGCCACTTTGTCCTTTTGATTGCGACTGTTGTTTCTGACGGTCATCGCCTACCGGAACGCTAGGCTTCGATACACTAGTGTCTGTTGTATTCTTAGAGTATTTCCCAAGTTTTGAATCACTGCAATTAAATGAAGCTTTGAGTCCTCTATTGCAATTTGTTTATATATTCATAGGGTTTGATTAAGAGAATATAATAACTAGCTCATGCCATTAAAAAGTGGTAATCTAGTGGTTGGTTGATGGAGTAGCATGTTCGAGTAATGATGACAACAATTTTTCAAAAAAATAATAATTCTCATATTCAAGAATTGGTGTCACGTTATTTGAAAATATGCACCTCATAATTTTTACTGAACTTTTTAATTCTGTCTTTCAAGTGGTAATTGCTGTTGTCAATCTTATTGGAAGATTTATTTTTGCTTCATATAAGTTTGTATAGAGCCTTCCTTCCTCAATCTCTTACGGCTCCGGTTGATGTCCAATTCATTTGGAAATTATGAAAAAAAAAATTAAAATGTTTGGTTCGAGCGTGGATAATCAAAATTAAATAATAGTAGTTTATATTATTAAGTTTTCTTTTTATTCTTTCATGAAAAATCAGTTTCTGACTTTTTTCCAGTTCATTTTATTTTTCAATTAAATTTTCGAGATCCAGAGGAGCGTATTTTATAAATGACGCGGGATTAGAACCTTTGTAATACTCGGGCTATTTTCTAATCCACGCTAGAAAAAAGGCATCAAATGTTGGGCTTTCAAAAGCCCATTTAAAACGGCCTGTAACAACTACCCGGGCCCAATTGCACATCTCACCTGCCACCACATCTGCAAAAGTTACAAACACATGACATCGTCACAGTCTGAGAATACAGGCGGACATTAAATGCTTCGCGTTGAAAGGCGGGCAATTTGAATTTCGACTCGTGATTTCACTTTAATAAATTATCACATATGATAAAAATTATTTTAGGAATGATGAAATTAACATATTAAAAAAGTCGCAAATTTAATCATTAGAAAAGTAGGCGAGATTTTAGCTCTAAAATTTAGGGACGAGTGAAACACTAATCACACTTGTTAAAAAAAAAAAGGAAAAACACCACACAAAAATTCTGAGTTATTAACATTTTTTAAATTACAGTTTAAATTATTCGAATTGTTGAAAAGAGTGGGATGAAAAACAAATCAAATTTATTTAAGATGTTTTTAATATCAATTGATTTGATTTCTTAAATATAAATTAATCTTATTGAATTTATTGAAAATATCATTTAATTTCATGACTAAACAATGTAACTTTTGCACATAAATTTATATATTGTACAAATATTAGTTTTAAAGTGTAAATGTAAATTTTATTTTATAAAATCACCACACAAAAAATTTATACTTTTTTGACAATTCAAATAGTTTTAACTATAATTAAGAAAGTGATAGTAGTTTGTATCTCCTTTAAATTTTTTCTTTGAAAAAAAAAACTCCATTTTGTTAATAATTATTGCATGAATCTTGTGTGAGAATTATGGATTGTTTTTCGGTGTATTGAATTCAAATTTTTACAGTAAAAATGAACAGAGTTGAGTGTTTACTTCCTTATTTATTTATTTTTACAATTGTAAATTACAACGCACACATCCAACCATCAATTTAAACTCTAATAGTAAAAATTATCAGAATTCACCCTCTTCGCCATCAAACCACACTCATAACAGCCCCTTGTTGTTTCATAGCTTGAGTGACCCGAGGATCTACTTGCTTGTTGCTTGCGGAATCGGCTCTTAGTCGGCTTGATTAATAATTAGCTCAGCTTTTGAATTCGAAATCTGATCGTTCTGCAATAAATGAATATGAATTAATTTTTGATCGAGTTTGTTCCTGATTTTTGCAGGAATGTTTCAGCTTGTTTGCACCTGTAAGGTATCAATGCAATGTTAATCAAATCTTAGATTCGCGGAAGGTCCGATGAAAGCAGAACGGAACGTCGGAAACCCATTAATCAGTATATTTATATTATTAGGGTGTAATCTAGTAGTAATTTGAGTATCGTATAATTTCTGACAATTTCAATAATTAGAATCAATTTTTTATAATTGGATGTGTGTGGTTTGTAATATTATATTAATTAAAAAATAATCAATATTTCTATCGCAAATTTTACTCGCGCTATACTCATATATTTAGCGACCATATTTATTTTCGATGACGATCAATCTTGCAACCACATATCCGACTTGATAATCACAAATTTTCTAATAAAAAAGCTATCTTTCTCTCTTCTCTCTTTCACTCCCCTCGTTAATCCACCAGTGCATTCGGGTAGACCTCGCCGTCCACTCCGCCTCTATCACCTTCTCGTCCAGTACCCCACGCTGGCGTAAGTCATTCTTTTTTTCAAAAAATTTTCAATTTTTGTTATTTCTTTTGTCAGTATTCGTAAAAATCTGTCATATTTATTTAAGTTATGAGTAACATAAGTAGTTTAGTTAGTTTTTTGTTTTGTTTTTTTTGTTAAGGTTCACACTTCAAACACACTTCAATTTTAATAACGGAGCTCATTACAAGCGCACCTTGAACACGTATTTATTGTATCACGAGGCTTGAACTTGGGACCTAGTGACAGTTATTTGTACCTAATATAAGTATAAATTATTGTGTATTAGGATATTGGAAACCATCGTCCCTGAATTTAACTCAAAATAATCATAGTAAAGAAATATTCAGAAATTTGACTAAATTTTTTAGTTTTGTCTTTCCCAAATTTGAAATTTTAAATTTATCTCCCGACTCCATCCTAAATCATCCCAATATATACAACTTAATCCAAAATTTTAATTATACTATTTTTATATCCCAAATATAAAATCCTGAAACAACCACCCTCCCATTAATTATACTTGTATATTATGCACCTAAGTTTTGTGTATAACAATATTTTATTGTAACTAGATAATTTGATTGAATTTACTCATGTGCACAATATGTAAACGACATTTCTTATTAAGGATTCACGCACAAAAATAAATAAATATACACCTAACTTGTTTGTATACAAACAAGGATTTTTTTTTTTTTAAATGATAGTTTGAAGAAAAATAGAGTTTAATTAATATCCCTCCTTGATCTTATTGCAATGCATACAAGATTCAAGATAGAAAATAAATGTTAATGTTTGAGATTTTTAAGCAAAAACTGGAATAAAATAAAGTTTATTTTTTTTTAGTTTTATTTTGATTTTCTTACCAATTTTTAAATGTTCTTTTTAGACAGAAATAAAAAATTTATGTTTGACATTTTAGTAGCAACAAATTTGAATAGTTAAGGCTTTCCCTTGATCCAATTGAGGATTCACCCTACTCAATGCATTGTTTGATATCAATTTTATTTGTAAAATAAAATAAGTCTATGTTCAATTATGAAAGAAAAAATTTATTCAGCGAATCACTAAAAAGTCGCCCAAATGAAATATATTTTACTTTACGCAGTTTCGAAAAAAATTTCAATTTATTTTGATTTTTTCTCAAATTTAAATGATTTTTTTAGATAAGATTCCCCTTGATCCAACTGAGGATAAACCCTACTCAATTTAGCATTTCATCTCAATTGTTTTACATAATAAAATAAACTAACGTTTGGTTTCAAAAATGTTCACAGATATTGACATCAAATAGTACGTCTGTGAAGAACATCTACTATAATAACAGAATAGGATGGGAGCGTCGCTCCATCCGGGTCGGGTCGGGTCGGGTCGTTCGGGTCGGGTCGGGTGGGTCGGTTCGGTCCGGTTCGGTCCGGTCGGTTCGATCGGATCGGTTCGGTTCGATCCCAGTTGGCTCGGTTTGGTTTGAAACAGGTTGGTTTGGTTCGGTTTGTAATTGATCGGTTTGGTTCGGTTTTAAATTTCAGTTACAGTTTCAAATTTTCGTTCTAATAATTTGATTCAATTTTTAATTTTTCTCGAACAGAACCGAACCAAATCCGTCGGAACGACGGGTACCAATACTTGTAAAATATAATAAACTAAACATTTTGATACGTTCACATTAACTGTTTTACTCGTGATATGAATTTATATATATTTAAACCCATTGATATTTCATACATTAATTCGCACATACAAAAAAAAACTATTCAACATTGACAAATGTCTTTTCCAAATGATTTTTAGTGAAATATATATATATTTATATTGTTGTGATCCGTGTGAACTACCAACAAAAGATGAGAATTTTTAATTACTCCCTCTGTCCTCTTTTACATGTCACTTAATCGAATTTTTTTGTCCATTTTTACTTGTCACTTACCAATTTTCAATGCGTATTTAATATCAACAACTACCTTAAAATGTCAAACATTAATCACTTCATTATCATAATTAATAAAGAATACATTCCTCAACAATAATCATCTACCAATTTTACTTTTTGCACGAATTTTTTCAAAAAATTATTAACCATCTACCTATTAAATTTGTGCAACCGCTAGCATTAACTTCACCTTAATCTACTCAAATTAACCTTAAACGACATGTATTAGAGGATGGAGGGAGTATATTTTTTTGATGATGGAGTGCGTGCATTATAAATAAAAATAGTTTATATTATTATATTTCTTAATTTTGATAATATTAACAAATTTAAAGTATATTAATTTAAATGTCATGATATAAATTTGTAGTATTATTTTTTCGTGAATGATTTTTCATACAAATCAAATATGTTTTTTTCTACTTTTTAATGTAAGTTTGTATTTGGAGTTAGTTGAAAAGACAAGAACAAAAAGTTAAAAAAAAAAAAAGTTGACGTGAGTCACGAGGTGCATGCATGTCAGGGCAGAGTGATCTCTCCATCCCCTCACGCATTTCTCGCTTCCTAAAAATTGACAGAAAACGGATTTCCAGGGGCGATAGATTCGACGCCAGCCAAACACGTCACTAACTGGCTTCCGAAATACTATAAAAGCCCACCTCCACCGTCATTTTTAGAAAATTTCGAAAACCAGAAAAAGAATGGAGGACGAAGAGGAGAGCGAGAGTGGGAGCGCGCGACCGATCTCCAGGAGACGATCGTCTTCATCTTCTTCTTCCTCGTGATCGGGCCTATCTCGTCGGAGCGGACGACGGCGGCGCAGCGGACGATGCTGTGTTCATCATCAATATCGTCTCGGTCTTCGTCGTCGTGGTTGTGTTGATTTTTTTCTGATGGTGGTTGATTGATTGAGGTGTTGTGGCACCTGTTGCACCTGTTGCAGCTGTTGTAGCTGTTGTAGCTAGGGCGATTGAAATCTGCTCGGCGAAATGCTGCGGAGAGATTTGGGAAAGTTCGGAGGCTGGATGACGACGTGCCGCGGTGATCGGGATCAGTCAATGGCGGGAGTGCGGAGAGATGAAGTCGCTGCAGGTGACGACGATGATGGAAGCTCGATGAGCGGCATTCTTCCTCCTCTCGGAGCTCGTAGCAATCGCAGAATCAGACTGCGTCGGTACATTATCTCTCCGTTCGATTCTCGTTACAGGTATGGAATGATTTCTTCGATCGCCTCTCTCGAGTGTCTTGATATAGAACTGTGCGTGTTCTTGGTGCGTTCACGAATTGATTAACATGTAGTTGAGCTTCGTGTTTATTTCTGAAACTCTGTTGACTGTTTAACTTACTGCTTTTAATTAATAGCAATTCGAATCTGCGGAAATTGGAAAGTCATATTTCGTGGAAATGCTTTAAAGGCTTCTGTTGAAATATGAGCGATCTGAGCTATCTGGAAAATATCTTAGTTTGTAAAGAGTTTCACGTGGTTGGTTTATATGTGCAAGAATTAAATTAATAGCGGACAGATTAACTGTTGAGATTTATAAAAGAGAGAAGATAAATGAAGGAGTTCGTAATTCCAATTGTTATGTTAGTGATTTTGGATGTGAAATTGTTAGAGTGTGTCTTGATATGTATGTTTGAAGATACTCCCTCCGTCCTCTATTACATGTCGTTTACAGTTAATTTGAGTAGATTAAGATGAAGTTAATGTTAGCGGTTGAACAAATTTAATGAATGAGTGGTTAATGTTTTTATAAAAAAATCCGTGCAAAAAGTAAAATTAGTAGGTGATTACTGGTGGAGAATGTATTTTTTATTGAATATGATAATGAAGTGATTAATGTTTGACATTTTAAGGTAGTTGTGGACATTAAATACGCATTGAAAATTGTTAAGTGACAAGTAAAAGTGGACAAAAAAATTCGGTTAAGTGACATGTAAAAGAGGACAGAGGGAGTAAATGATTTATGGATAACACGCCGGTGAACTCTGGTTGATGGTATTATCAGGGTGTATGGATGTTGTCGGTTCGGTTTTAATTAAAAATTAATTTAAAAAAAATTGAAACCGAACCAAGTTGTTAGCTTTAAAAAACAAAAACAAAAAAAATCGCACCGTAAGATTTGATTCGGGTCGATCGATTTTTTATAAACTTTATTTACCAATTTATTATTAAATAGGATACTTTTTTATATAATAATCATATAGAGATGCTAATTTGTATTATATTCATTCTGAATTATTTCTTTCAAAATTAATATTCCTGGATAAATTTGTTTTTATGAAACCGATTTGATACATCTTATGATGCAGATTATGGGACAATTTTCTGGTGCTACTGGTGTTTTACACTGCATGGGTGTGCCCCTTCGAATTTGGATTTCTTCACAAACCTGTTCGTGCTCTTTCAATAGCAGATAATGTAGTCAATGCATTTTTTGCTGTTGATATAGTACTGACGTTCTTTGTTGCCTACCTTGACAAAACGTCTTACCTTTTGATCGACGACCATAAAAAAATCGCTCTGAGGTACATGAAAACTTGGTTAGCCTTTGATATCATCGCCACTTTCCCATCCGAACTTGTGAGGAGTACTCTGCCTCCTCCTCTTCAGACATATGGCTATTTCAATATCCTCCGTCTATGGCGATTGCGTAGAGTTAGTGCTATGTTTGCAAGGTATATTTTCTCTTTTGATTGCACGGAGTGCGTTGCATTATATTGTCTGTCTCACATTGGTAACATTTTCTCTTTTCAATCAATATTGTTCGACTGAGTTTACTAAGCAGTTAATCTTTACCTATGTCCGTTCAAACTCTTGCAAAGATGAGAAAAATTTAGCTTTTTACCTGTAATACCAGGAGTAATAGGCTCATAATTCTTAGTTGTAGATAATGTGAGGGTAACTTGTTTTACTGGTTTTCTGCAGGTTAGAGAAGGATAGGAACTTCAGCTACTTTTGGGTGCGATGCGCGAAGCTAATTTTTGTGAGTGTCTTGCAGTTATATTGTTACAAATTGGTTGCAAACTTGGTCCCTATGTAAGATATCATAACAATGAATTTTGCTTTGATGAAGGTTAACCTTTTCGTTGTTCACTTCGCTGCTTGCTGCTTTTACCTAATTGCGGATCTGTATGGTGACCCCAAGAGGACATGGATTGGGTATCCGGATGATGAAAATGATTTTCACACCAGAAGTGTGTTGGATAATTATGTGACCTCCATCTATTGGTCGATAACAACTTTGACCACCACTGGGTATGGAGATCTGCATGCTGTGAACACAAAGGAGATGATATTTGATACTTTCTATATGCTTTTCAATCTCGGATTAACTTCTTACACCATTGGAAACATGACCAATTTAATCGTTCAAGGGACCAGCAGAACCAGACAATTTGTGAGTCAGCAAGTTTAATTTTTCTTATGCATTTTGCCCAATTTTTAGTTGCAGCATACTTGCGGAAGTGATAACTTACCTATTACCACCAAAATATTCACATGCATACTTTTCCGGGATTCATGCTTTAACGGTTCACTTTCAGAGGGATAGAATTCATGCTGCCTCAAATTTTGCAAAAAGGAACCAACTGCCAGTTCGCCTACAGGAACAGATGCTTGCTCATTTGTCGTTGAAATATAGAACCAACTCTGAAGGGCTACACCAACAAGAGATTCTTGACTCCCTTCCAAAAGCAATCCAATCTAGCATTTCAAATTTCTTGTTCTATTCTGTTGTTGACAAGGTCTACCTGTTCCGGGGGATTTCAAATGATCTACTATTTCAGCTGGTACTGACAGTAGTTCCCCCTCATCTCTTTGAAGTTGTAAATTACGCATAGCCCTTTATACCGATTTCTACATTCTTATTTGACCATACCATTATAACGTCCATTTTCAATCTACTGTTCAAGCTTTGACAATTAGGGAACTTTAAGTTGTATCAAAACTGTGAAGTATTCTCACATTTCTTTCCTGTTCAAAAGGTCTCCGAGATGAAGCCCGAGTATTTTCCTCCCAAAGAGGATGTGATTCTACAAAATGAAGCTCCGACAGATATGTACATCCTTGTGTCAGGAGCCGTGGTCTGTGCAAAACTTTTATTTTCTTATCAATTATTAGAAATTGAGACACTGGCATTTTTTAATCGTAGAATTTTTTGCGTGTTTGTTTGTATTTTAGGATGTCATCATGCAGAGGAACGGGATTGAGCAGGTAGGTTAAATGCCACAATGTTATTTTGGTCCATTCTTGCACTTGCATGTCCAATATATTTATGAGATGACAAAGTGTATGGTATGACGAGGATAATTTGATTGTGTAGGTAGTTGGGGAGTTGAAGACCGCCGACATTTGTGGTGAGGTCGGAGTGCTTTGTTACAGGCCGCAGTTGTTCACATTCAGAACCAAGCGGCTGTGCCAGCTTCTACGAATGAACCGCACTTCCTTTTTCAATATCCTCCAGGCCAATATTGGAGATGGAACAGTTATAATGAAAAATCTGCTTCAGGTTTGTATACTGGCCGGCCGTGGTTATCACTTATAACAAATACACATGTAAATATACACATTCACCTGTATTATTGCTGCTGCAGCATTTAAAAGATGGAAGAGACCCTATAACAGAGGAGATTTTGATAGACACAGAGAAAATGCTAGCTAGGGGTAAAATGGATGTTCCTCTCAGTTTATGTTTCGCAGCCGCAAGAGGGGATGATCTCTTACTGCATCAATTATTGAGAAGGGGCTTGGATGCGAATGAACTGGAAAGCGGTGGCCGTAGTGCTCTGGTTTGCATAACTTTCGCCCTTCTTTATATCTGTAATGCATGCTGTTGGAAAGTCCTTAGCTGATTTTAATTAAATTGGGATTGAAACAGCATATTGCAGCTTCCTTGGGAAGTGAACACTGCGTGGCCTTACTGATAGAATATGGAGCTAATCCTAATATCAAAGGTCAGTTCCTGCGCGAGTCAGTTAAACTGCTGATTTGAGGGGTCTGCTCATTAGTACTGCAGGCAGCAATCAACGCATTTTAATAAACAATGGCATCATGATTTTTCGTTGAACAGATTCTGAAGGGGCCACCCCGTTGTGGGATGCAATAATGGGGAAACATGATCATGTGATCAAGCTACTCATTGACAATGGAGCGAAATTGTCTTCGGGTGATGTCGGTCATTATGCTTGTGTTGCTGCTGAACAAAATGACTTAAGCCTGCTAAAAGACATAATTAAATACGGCGGGGATGTCACATTGCCCAACTGTTGGGGAACTACCGCACTTCATGCAGCAGTATCGGAAGGAAACATAGAAATTGTCAAGTTCCTGATGGACCAAGGAGCAGATGTCGACAAACAAGATGTACATGGATGGACTCCGAGAGACTTGGCTGAACATCAAAGCCATGATAACATTATAGCCCTTTTCAGTACCAAGCAGATAAAAACCCAAAATAATCCTCAAGATACGACGACAAGTAAGCAGCCCCCAGCATGCTACAACAGCCCCAGGAAGAAGAGTGTATCTGTATCGCATCTGCCCAAGTATAATAGCGAGCCAGCGATAACTCCACCTTTCCAAGGAAAAGTTGTGCCTGTCCCGGAACTACCCTCAGGAGCAAGCAATGTGAGGCGGAGGAGCAGTAGCTTTCAGAATTCCCTATTTGGACTCCTATCATCTGTCAATAAAGGTATAGCCCTCACCAGGACATTCCCCATTTCATCGGACCACTCTGTTACTGTTAATTCGAGCTTTGTTGAATTTTCTTATGTGCAGGTGATATGGGCCTTACCTCTCACCACAGCGGCTACCCATCAACTGCAGTAACAGATATTAATAAAACAGTTGCTAGGGTGACAATCAGTTGCCGGGAGTGTGAAAGCACCCGGAAGCTTGTTCTTCTGCCTCAGACCCTGCAAGAGTTGCTAGACGTAGGTGCCAAAAAGTTTGGGATAAACCCCACTAAAGTTATTACTGAAGATGGAGTTGAGATTGACGACATAGAGGTTATAAGAGACGGTGATAATCTCATTTTGGTGGAAAGTCATCCGAGTGAAAATATGTAAACACATACACACCACACCATCAAATTGTACCAGAAAAAAAATGGTGCAATTCCCTGTTCTATATCCGTAACCCATCCAGTCAGTCTCCAGTTCTCTCAAATATTTATAATAGCCTATGCAATAGATTGATTCTCAAATGGTCTAAACAAATGTTAACACTTCCATATCCTTAAAAGTTTTAGTAAATGCATGCTTGCAGAAACTCGAAAAGGGTTCCAGGTTCAGTAAGGTGAGTGAAGGATTTTAGTAAGTTTTGTCTTGCATGGTCCGATATGGGTCAAAGTCACGCTAAGAATAGCTATCCACCTTTCCAAATCATCAACAGTTTTCTTTGTCCTCAGTCTTCTGGGCGCGCAGGGCATTAGCAAAGCTACCTTGATATGACATCTCTGACTAGTTCCTGACAGCACCCTCTGAGCAGCATTGGCCAATTCGACCATTGAAGCTCACAGTTCTAAGCTTTAACTCCCCTCTGTTGGTTGTCCTCTCGTCCATGATCTCACCATCGTAGAATTCTGCTTCATTCTCATCCTCAGCATCATGGCTGTGCCTTTCCTGCTCATGCCAAGAAATGAGAAGTACAGTTTCATTATTCCCCTCTAGAGGGATATTTAAGAGTTTGCCTCATGATCATAGAATTTTCTGATGAGCAAAAACTAAATGGATCTCAACACACTTACCTTGAATGAGAGACTCTTGCTGCGATATGGAGTACCACAAATCTCTTCATACTCAGCAGCATCAAGCTCCTGAAGATGTCTGGCTTTGAAGAACTTTGGAAGTACATGTTCTCGTATACTTATAAGAAGGAAGAACGGCAGTGGAAACAGTATTCCAGCAATAGGGATCCATGTAATCCCGAAACAGATAAGGAAATATAAAAACTGCAGGATGGTAAATAGGGCGATTGTTTTGAAAGGCACAGTTTCCATAAATGAAGCGTGGTCCTCCTCTAGTACCCTGTCGAATAGCAGCACGTAATAAATTAGGGTCAATGAAATACTTATGAGATTGATAAGCACAAGTACAGTTGTTATTAACAGGGCATAGCAAAGAAATTAATATCTTTAGCAATAAATTCGCCTGTTAATTACAAAATCCGCGTTGTGTTTATCAGCTATGTCCGCCTATATGTAAGATTCACTACCCTCTAACAGTTTGGAGATGTGCAACTTACTTGAAACGCCGTGATGGGGCGATGAAGAGCAACAATATCCTTTCCCAGAACTGATTCCCAGGGAGGCTGTCTATAGCCATGTACGCAAAGTAACCCCACAAAACTGAAGTAGGTATCCTTTTGAGAACAGGGATGATAAACAATGATAAGCCAACCAGGAGCGACTGCAGCAGGTTGCTGACTCTCTGTTCATTAACTCGAACAGGCAAGTGAGCATCAATATGTTTCTCAGGGTCAAATTTATTATTTGCATCACCTATATCATCACACTTCATTACGGCAACCTTCAAGTCTTTCAATTCTTTATCCACTGAAAATGTCTGAAACAAGGTTCAAGGTTATGCCAGCACACATTGGAACAAGAACATATATGTGATGATTTATGTTCTTACTGTTGGGGCTGTGTCCAACTCTATAAAAACAGACTCCATCTTCCCATATATTTCTGAATTTGTTGCTTGTTGTTTCATGCATTCCTTGACACTCTTTAACATCTTGTCACGGATTAACTGAAAAAAAGTGTTTAATTATCATTGTTTATGAAACTGAATAATGGGTCTCACTGAAGAAATAAAAATTGAGAAGCACTCTCACCTGTCTCTTAAGAACTGCAAGACTCTTTGTGTGCATTGGTGATTGTGGGAGAACCCCATTGGAAGGTGGAAGTCCTAGTAACCCGCAAAGCAAAGTCTACCAACCAAGCAAACAAAATGAAAAGCGTAGCAAAAAAAATGTAAATACAGGAGAATTGATGCCTCACAATCTTACCATAAAGCCAAGCAGTAAGAGATCATAGTGATAGGCAGAGGGATTTCTAAGGTTAAATTCCTTTTGTTGAGCCATCTGTGAAGCTACACTATGGTCAAAGAAATAAAGACCTGCTATCATAAGAGCAGGTATAATGGCTGCAAATATGTAAGCCACTGGAATGTTGCCCATTTCCTGTAAGTCAAATTTTTAAAGCATATTAGAGTAAATTCGGTTATCATCATGAATAGTTTGAGGAAAAAAACAAATATAGTAGATGGGTGTATATATAGCCATTTAAACAGTATGATAGGAACTTTAAGTTAGTTTGAGACAGTCAAATCCTAAACCAAAAGGGTATGACTTGGAAATTAGATTGTGTTTATAATTAATGAATGAGAAATATAATGAGTAGACATGGTGCATACCTTGATAACTGTCCAGTGTGCCAAGGAAGCAGATTCCCAAGGAAGTGGACAAAAGAGCCTCCTAGGGACACCGGCTGGGATTTTCCCAGGTACAATGTATGATAGTGCGGTCCATACCAACACCATAAGGGGAACACCATAGTCTGCAATGAAACTTCGAAGCCATCCTGTAGAGTGAAAAATTGTGAACCAAGTTACCAAGAAACCAACTAAATAACCGTAAATAGGTTGACCTCTAGCAACGTGAAAAGTTAACATACCTGTGCCATACCTCCAGGCCCTTGCTCTTCTGCTCCTTATGGCCGTGTAGAGTAAACCAAAAGAAAATATTACTGCTAGTAGCCCATTGGCATATAGCCATTGAAATTGATACTTCTCCAAAGTTACATTTTCGTCTTTTGGAACGCTGAATTCAGCCACTAGCCCCTGTTGTCAGACATTAGTGAGATTTAGTCCAGATCCAGTATCCAATTTGTCTGGCTAAATACTACTTGCTTGTCTCAGTGCGATGAATAGACACCTTTACAGTCTCTTGAATAAAGAGGACAGCAATTAACATGCCAAAAAGCTCCCCGGCAACTCTGGTGAATTTGGTAATAATTGTGCAAGCGTTGAATATTGCCAATAAAAACAGAAACAGAGCTGTCCACACACAAACCCTGCAATAATAAATCACCAGTCAAGAGGTTGGCTATGTGAAAACCTTGCAAAAGAAATTCTCTAATACAAAAGACAATTTCAAAATGCTAACCATCCAACCCAAGCTAGATACAATTTCTGTCCCAACTCTGGCCTTCCCTTGGCAAAGTTATACAAATAGGTGTACATAATCACAGTTGGTTCTGCAACTCCCAATATCAATAGAGGCTGCCCGCCCAAAATTGAATGAATGATTCCACACAAAGCAGTAGAAGCAAGAGTTTCAACCGTGCTTAAGCTTCCATCTGTATAACAGTGTCAAGTTCAGAATCAAAACCAGTATATGAATATGAATTATCGCTTTCTAGCAAATGCGCAAGAGAGAGCAAATCAAGATCAAGAGAATGACCTGTTTCCCTACTTAATTGTTCCCCAAATGCAATAACAGGCAGAGCAGAAGCAAAGAATATGTAAAACGTTGGAGCCAATATCCTGAAGAAAGGAGCATGAAATGATGCAATGAGATCCATAAAGACAGCAAAAGCACAAAACACTTGCAGTGCCCCAGCCACAAAACAAGATACCTTGCACCAGAAGAGAGCGCACTGGTCCAATCTTGCTTATAGCACGGCACCCTTCCTCTGACGTCCTGGATAATTCCTTCAAAAGGAGATTTCACACTCTCCATTTCTAGAATACGGAATCACAGGCACAGTTAGAGATCGGATTACACAAAGCAGCCCATAATCATATATAAAAAACAACAGTAAACAATTAATAAATACACAGACCAAAGTCTGCAAGATTCCTAAGACAGAGGAAGTTGCAAGGAAAGTTGATCAGCTCACATAATGCAAATGTACAGCAGGCATGTGCAGATAATAAAGGCAATTTGTTAATTATACATAGGTTATCCCAATTTTTTACAACTACAAACATTCTTCGTTTTATATAACAAGGTAGCACCAGAAAAAAATTGTAAAATCAGCCAGATAGGAGATTTTATTATTATCAATATTTATATAAAAAACACATCAAATCTCAGGTTGAAAAACTTCATAAATCTACATCCATGACCTTCAAGATGTCAGTCATAACGCTGCTCCAAAGTCTACACACTCCGTTTTCTCCAATTTCAAGTTTGACAGTCAATCCATCGTAAAAAGAAAATTCAAATGAAGATGAAAATCACATCGACACCGACAAATCAGTACGTTCCAGATACTCCAGTTTAACGACGTTTGTTCACCTTCAGGACTCAAAAAAAGCTACTAGAATGAACGGCACAATGCCTGCGTACGAGTACTAACTAGTTTTCAAAACCGGCTTGCAGATGCATCACCAGACGCGACGCAAAGTGATTCAGTAACGCTCGTTTCTCTGGAATCAACGAAAATGAAATCGACAAGCGGATAC
>NQLW01000095.1:3392802-3423093 GCA_002312845.1 Kalanchoe fedtschenkoi
TCAATCTTAATATTAGACATAATGGATAATTGAGTAGTTTCAGACCAGCTGCATTTCATCCTTGTCTCATATCGCTAAAGGTGTAGAATTTTTAAAAGAATAGTTACTTATTTAACTAAGTTGTAGCGACTGAAACTCAATTCATATAATCTATGTCCAAACTAAGGGTCATAAAGATAAATTTCTTATAGGCTTCATTTGGAAGCCCCAGTCATATTCTCTTGGAGCATGCATGCGGAGCCAGATTCAAAGTTTTAGTGGGGTCTTATTTGAAGTTTTTGGGGGCTTAATTCTTGTATGGAAAATTTTGGATGCTTGGAACCTGGTGTGGGTGGTCGGTTTGAATGCGAATGAATTGGAAAACGGTGGCCGTAATGCTCTGGTCTGTCAACGTGAGGAAGATCTCGTATCTCTAGCCACTCATTTTAGTTAGTTATCCTTGCTAATGTTATCGTTCTAATCAGTTTGCTTTAGCATGTTAGTAGTTTCAAAACCTGTGTTAATTCAAGCATTAGTAGCAATCGTGTCCCACATTGCATTTGTCTCCTTGATTCAGTTTCAGGTGTATTTCTCTACGCTGTAACACGCTATTATTCTGTTTGTTTCCATCAACGCTTTTTCAAAGAACATTTCGATTGAAACAACTTATCTTAGATTTTGTTGGCGAATGGGAAAGAAAATGTCTGAAAATAGAGATGGCACGGAACATTAAATTGAGGATAGAATTACAAAGATTGATATGGCGCGATGATGTTATTTTATAGAGAGGATGATTTAAATAAAATCGGAGAGGTTTTATGTAATACAAATGTGATTTTACACAAAAATATGAATATTTTATTTAAATGGAACACATGTCACGTTCAGATTGACTGGTAAAATTCAATATTATGTCGTTGTAAATGGTTGCAAATTGTTTAGCAACTCGACATCTTATTTTGAGTTAAAATTTCTTTCACTTCAAATCAAGGAAATATTCGGGATATTAAACATAAAGAGAAGTCAAAATTATCAAAATATTCTTATATATTAAAAGTTAAATATTAGTTATCAAACAATATTCTTATATATTAAAAATTTTAAAGAGAAATTTCATGAAGTCATATTAAAAATCGGATCTATATCCCAGAATGCAAAGTCAGTTTATAGCAATTGAAACTAGGTGATTTCATGTAAAGGTTGGTGGTTTTAACTGACAAATCCAACCAAAATAACTCAACCTATAAACTGAATTACTGATAATTTTACTAATTAATTGAAGAGACACATGGCTATATGAAATGATGATTAGAAATTAAAATCATGTAATTTTTAGTTGGATGTTTTTAGCTTGATATTACCTGGCCTTCATCCTTAAAACTATCAAAAAAAATGAAGATGTATGTTCCTCGCATCCATATGTGAAGCAAATAATGTTTTCATAGTTATCTGGAGATGAGTTATAGGATACCTATGAGCAGGAGAAATGCATTGTTTTTTATTCACTGATGCAGAGAGTGAGATGGTGGTCTGATGGAGACTCTGACGGGTTTGATGTGCCTGGGAGCAAGAAAGTTCATGAGGATTTTAAAGTTACTTTCCTGCTACATACTTAATTAAGTCAATAATGAACGGATAGTTATGTTATTTTCTGTGCCAGTCTCGTTTCGATATTCTCAAGATTCACTCCTGGAGAATGAAATTGGTGCGTGGGATTGACCCGAAGAAGATAGCTGAGAAGATGAATGGGGCGTCAGGGGCAGAGCTGAAGGTAATTTCAGGGCTTACTATCTTCCCCCTAGTGTTGTTAGGTCCTTGCCCTTTTTTATGGATACCCACTGGCCTACAGGATTTGCAAGTTAGCTCATTTTTTACTACCTGCAAGATGTTTGCACAGAAGCCGGTATGTTTGCTCTTGGTGAAAGAAGGGTCCATGTTTACCCAAGAAGATTTTGAGATGGCCGTGGCTAAGGTGATGGATGATAAAGGAGACAGAAAATCTTGTCACTGTGGAAGCCTTAGAAGTAGATACATATTTATAAAACCCCTCTGAAATACTTTTCAATCAAGCTCAACTTCATTCATCAACCATTGAACTAGCAGAACTCAGTCTTATATCATTATAGAGAAGACCCAAATGATTCGTGCCTTTTAATATGAATGAACAGGAAAGACGCAAAAATCCAGATCATCCACTTGAAGACAATCATTGAGACATCAAAATGCAAAAAGAATGCAAATCTGCTTTACAATTTTTGGTTTAGCTGCACATATATATGGGGGAGAGACCACTTATTATGCATCACTGATTTTGAAGTCTCATGATCACAAGATTGTTACCAAGGAGCGTGATGGATGGACATATTCAGTACAAACGCTTTTTACAGCTTGCTGCTCCACAATGACAGTCCTGTTGTTTTGGCATCCCGTAAACTGGCTGAAACCAGATGACGTTGACTCCAGAAAATCATCACAACTTTTTAACACATGGAAAAAGTGATATAACTACAATATACATTAATTATCACTTTGCTCCATGAACAATCGTTAAAGTAAAAGCATGAGTCTAAATTAGTTAACTGCTAGTGTCAGTCTAAAATAACGCACCACTTTCAAAGCTTATGTATAGTTTTAAGGTTATTGCACACAGAATGAATAGAAAAATAATAACCTGCATAGGAGGGATGTTATAAGATGTAACTAACACAATACGCGCGAGTCTTGCGTCATGATATGAGCTCAGAACACATTGCACAAGTAAATTTGGCTCTCAACCGTGAATGAAAAAGTTAAAGACATTTCCACTTGAACCAGAACCAATGCAGTACTCGAGATTAGGCGAATCAGCCCTCTCGTCCTCTTTGCCAAAAAAAGAGTTTGAAACATTTCCTAAACGCTTATGTAAATACATGGAACAATTAAAACTTTTTAGTGAGAGCGCTAGATGAATGAATATAATGTGCATTTTAGTTCTGTATGAGCAGTACTATCAAACATTAATCACAAACAAATAATAACAAGATGCAAAAATTTAATACTCCACCTGTCTTCCGTCAAGCCCCCTCATAGTATGCAAACAATCGGTTTCTACTATGTAATCTTTGGTGTAAGCGGAGTTCATCTCACTCTTTCTCCTCAAAATTCCAATATATTCACAAACTACTCCACCTGAAGGTATGTGTTGCTCAGATCTCACAACCCACCCTTTATTTGAAGTTAGGAATACCTTTTTATGGACATATAAACAACATCAACATAAATGTGAAAGCTATCGATCAATAATTAAAATGGATATTATTACCCCAAGTTTGTACTTCAATCCTCTCCGAGATGCTTTATTGATTCTCAACCACAATCACATTCGAGACTACACTCAAACACAACATCCTCAGCTTCTACCAGTCCGAGAAAAAAAAAATATGAAAGCTAAGTTCACATATAAACGCTCTAACAATAATTCAGAGTTGGAAATGTCCCAAGTAACAGCAGACAAACGGTGAGTGATATTCTAATACTTCACATTTAGCAAAGAAAGGAAGTGTATAATACATGAGTTCTTTTTTTTTGCTGCTCTTACTAAGACGGTGTGAAAGTTAGTCAATCACTTTAAATCTCTTTAATTACTCAAAAAAAACAATCATCCGCATATCAATGACCGTACTTATAACAGAAATACTTGTCACCCTTAACACAATCACAAATTTACGGAAAATGCGAGTCATTAAGTATAGCACATATAAATTCACTAAAACTTGATCAAGTCCTTTTGTGATTGCATTTGGAGACAGGTTCACATTTTCAAAGATCTCTATGGATTCACAGTAAACAAACCCTGTAATTAAGCTAATACATTATTTAGCAGCTATAAAATTCAGATTGCGTTTGGCATCCCATGATAGTCAATCTGGTTTTATCCCTATATTTTATGCTTGCTACAAATATAATCTGAATTTTGATAGCTGCTAAGCACAATCTGAATTTTATAGCCGTTAAATTATGTGTTAACTTAATTTCAAGGTTTGTTTACCATGAGTCCATGGAGATATCTGAAAATGTGAACCCTCTGAACGCAACAGCAAAAGGACTTGCTCAAGTTTTAGTGAATACAAATGTGTTACACTTAATGACTCGCATTTCTCATATATTTATGATCGTGTTAAGGGTGGCAAGTACTTCAATTATAGGTACGGTCATTGTTATACGGATTGTTATTTTTTTAGTGATTAAAGAGATCTGAATTGATTAACTAACGTTCACACATTCTTAATAAGAGCAGCGAAAAAGAGAACACAGGTACTATTCATTTCTTTTCTTTGTTAATGGGAAGTACTAGAATATCACGTACAATGTCTGCTGACAGTTGAGATATTTCCAACTCTGATATATTGATTGAGCATTTATAGGTGAGTTTAGCTTACAGAATTTTCTTTTTTCTTAGACTGGTAAAAGAAAAGGATGTTATATTTGAGTATAATCCTGGATGTGATTGTGTAAGAGATTGTATCCCAGAGAGGGTTAGAGTACAAACTTGAGGTAATAATATCCATCTCCAATTATTAATTGATAGCTTTCACATGTATTGTGATGTTGTTGATATGTCCATGAAAAAGGTATTCCGAAATTCAAATAAAGGGTGACTTGTGAGATCTAGAGAACACATAACATCCATGTGGAATAGTTTGTGAATATATTGAAATTTTGAGGAGAATGAGTGAATTGAACTCCGCTCACAACAAAAATTACATATTAGAAATCAATTATTTGCACACCATGAGAGGGCTTACGAAAGACAGAAGGAGTATCAAAACTTTGCGTCTAGTTATTACTTGTTTGTGATTAATGCTTGATAGTACTGCTAATACAGAAGTAAAATGCATATTACATTCATTCATCTAGCTCACTAAAGAGTTTTAATGGTTCCATGTATTTAGAGAAGCGTTTACGAAATGTTTCCAACTTTCTTCTTGGCAAAGAGGATGAGGGCTGATTTGCCTGATCCCGAGTATTACATTGATTCTAGTTCACGTGGAAATGTCTCCAAGTTTTTTAATCACAGCTGCGAGCCAAATTTATTTGTGCAATATGTTCTGAGCTCACATCATGACCCAAAACTCGCGCGTATTGTGTTTGTTGCATCTCATAACATCCCTCCTATGCAGGTTACTATTTTTCTGCCCATTCAGTGTTCTTACAATAAGATGTGTACAATAATCTTAAAGCTCTACATTCGGTTTCCTTTGCAAGTGGTGCGTTATTTTTAGGCTGACACTAACCGTTAACTAATTTAGACTCATGCTTTCACTTTAAGGATTGATCATGGAGTAAAGTGACAATTGTCTTATAATGTATCATATTGTAGTTATATCACTTTTCCATGCGCTAAAAACTTCTGATAATGTTAACAACGAGAGAATTCAGGAGTATAAAAATGCTCAAACAGAACTGACCTCTTTCATCTCTTTAATCTGTTGATCAAGACCACCAATCATGTCATATGTAGAATCAGGAACCTTTTCAACCTTTATCAAGTTAATAAGAGGGCCACGTTACTTGGCAAGTGAAGCATATAGCTATCAAAACATTTGCCCTCAGGATGATCCTACAAAGTAGGGGTATACAGTTATCGTTGATGCAAGAATTAAATATCAATCTACAATATTAAAAAATAAATTAAATAACACTGTTGTTGAAATAGCAATGATACCTTCACTGACACTTTGGATTCGCCCATAACATTCACAACTTCACCAAAATATGATACAGGCTCCTGAAGCATCACATCGCACATTTGGGCTTCTTCTACATTATCTTTTGCAGACTCAGGCTCTTCTTCTTCTTCTTCCAAGTCCATCTCGGCTATTGATGACCGGCTAATTTTAGAGTCATTGTGGATTATTATTATTGACCGCCTAACCACCTCTTTAACTGCCTCCTCCCCTATTCCAACTGCTGCATCCACAATATCAAAACACACCCTCACATTCCTGTTAATGACAAAATCCGCATTGTGACTATCAGCTATGTCCGCCTATATTTAAGATTCACTACCCCAACAGTTTGGAGATGTGCAACTTACTTGAAACGCCGTGATGGGCGATGAAGAGCAACAATATCCTTTCCCAGAACTGATTCCGGGAGGCTGTCTATAGCCATGTACGCAAAGTAACACCACAAAACTGAAGTAGGTATCCTTTTGAGAACAGGGATTATAAACAATGATAAGCCAACCAGGAGCGACTGCAGCAGATTGCTGACTCTCTGTTCATTAACTCGAACAGGCAAGTGAGCATCAATATGTTTCTCAGGGTCAAATTTATTATTTGCATCACCTATATCATCACACTTCATTACGGCAACCTTCAAGTCTTTCAATTCTTTATCCACTGAAAATGTCTGAAACAAGGTTCAAGGTTATGCAAACACACATGGGAACAAGATCACATATCTGATGATTTATGTTCTTACTGTAGGGGCTGTGTCCAACTCTATAAAAACAGACTCCATCTTCCCATATATTTCTGAATATGTTGCTTGTTGTTTCATGCATTCCTTGACACTCTTTAACATCTTGTCACGGATTAACTGAAAAAAAAGAGGTTCAACTATCATCATTTGTGAAACTACATGGTGGGGCTTACTGAAGAGAAAAAGGAGTAGCACTCTCACCTGTCTCTTGAGAACTGCAAGACTCTTTGTGTGCGTTGGTGATTGTGGAAGGACTCCATTGGAAGGTGGAAGTCCTAGTAATCCGCAAAAGCAAAGTCTACCAACCAAGCAAACAAAATGAAAAGCGTGGCAAAAAATAAGTAAATACAGGAGAATGATTCCTCACTGTCTTACCATAAAGCCAAGCAGTAAGAGATCATAGTGATAGGCTGAAGGATTTCTAAGATTGAATTCCTTCTGTTGAGCCATCTGTGAAGCTACACTGTGGTCAAAGAAGTAAAGACCTGCTATCATAAGAGCAGGTATAATGGCTGCAAATATGTAAGCCAATGGAATGTTGCACATTTCCTGTAATTCAAATTTGTAACGCATATTAGAATAATATCGGCTATCATCATGCATAGTTTGAGGGGGGGAAATGTAGTAGATGGGTGTATGTATAGCCATTTGAACAACATGATAGGGACTTAAGTTACTTTGAGACATGTCAAAACTTAAATCAAGAGGGTTATGACATGGAAATTAAGTTGTGTTTATAATGAATGAATGAGAAATAAATGAGTAGACATGGTCTATACCTTGATAACAGTCCAGTGCGCCAAGGAAGCAGATTCCCAACGAAGAGGACAAAAGAGCCTCCTAGGAACACCGGACGGGATTTTCCCGGGCACAATGTATGATAGCGCTGTTCATACCAACACCATAAGGGGAACACCATAGTCTGCAATGAAACTTCGAAGCCATCCTGTAGACTGAAAAATTGTGAGCCAAGTTACCAAGAACCAACTAAGTTAAGCATTAATAGGTTGACCTCTAGCAATGTGAAACAGTTAACATACCTGTGCCATATCTCCAGGCACTTGCTCTTCTGCTCTTTATGGCCGTGTAGAGTAGACCAAAAGAAAAGATTACTGCTAGTAGCCCATTGGCATATAGCCATTGAAATTGATACTTCTCCAAAGTTACATTTTCGTCTTTTGGAACGCTGAATTCAGCCACTAGCCCCTGTTGTCAGACATTAGTGAGATTTAGTCCAGATCCAGTATCCAATTTGTCTGGCTAAATACTACTTGCTTGTCCCAGTGCGATGAATAGATACCTTTACAGTCTCTTGAATAAAGAGGACGGCAATTAACATGCCAAAAAGCTCCCCGGCAACTCTAGTGAATTTGGTAATGATTGTGCAAGCGTTGAATATTGCCAATAAAAACAGAAACAGAGCTGTCCACACACAAACCCTGCAATAATACATCACCAGTCAAGAGGTTGGCTACGTGAAAACCTTGCAAAAGAAATTCTCTAATAGAAAAGACAATTTCAAAATGCTAACCATCCAACCCAAGCTAGATACAATTTCTGTCCCAACTCTGGCCTTCCCTTGGCAAAGTTATACAAATAGGTGTACATAATCACAGTTGGTTCTGCAACTCCCAATATCAATAGAGGCTGTCCGCCCAAAATTGAATGAATGATTCCACACAAAGCAGTAGAAGCAAGAGTTTCAACCGTGCTTAAGCTTCCATCTGTATAACAGTGTCAAGTTCAGAATCAAAACCAGTATATGAATATGAATTACCGCTTTCTAGCAAATGCGCAAGAGAGAGCAAATCAAGATCAAGAGAATGACCTGTTTCCCTACTTAATTGAAATCACGCAACCTGCTGCCAACTGCTGTCAGCTCCAGAGCAGGTCGCTCGATTTTCCAGCAACAGATTTGGACAGTGACTAACGCAGGAAACTCATAATGTTCTCCTTCTTCCTCTTTCTCTTCATCCTCATCTTCAACTTCAACTTTCTCTTCAGCTTCCTCTTCAGCTTCACCTTGTCGATACGATCCACTCCAAACATCACAATATTCCTCTCCCTCTTCATCGTCATCTTCACCTTGTGGATACGAGTCACTCCAAACGTCACAATATAAATGATACCGTAATCTCATGATAGTAAAGTAATGAAGAAAAAAAAAGAATAAAATTGCGTCGATTTTACCTTCGAACCTGCAAACTCAGGGTTAGGGTTAGGGTTTGGGAGAGAGCAATCGGCCAGCCGAGAATTGCTTGGATAACGGAGGAGGCTTTATATGAAGCTGGGCCTTCCAAGTCCACCTTTGGGAATTGGGCCATTCGTTGCTCCGCTTCAAACTCGCTCCTTCGGCCGGCGTGCGAATCCC
This sequence comes from Kalanchoe fedtschenkoi, assembly GCA_002312845.1. Taxonomy (NCBI): domain Eukaryota; kingdom Viridiplantae; phylum Streptophyta; class Magnoliopsida; order Saxifragales; family Crassulaceae; genus Kalanchoe; species Kalanchoe fedtschenkoi. The sequence continues at coordinate 3,401,618 of NQLW01000095.1, forward strand.
TTGCTAGGCATGCTTGTTGATTTTGTTTTTTTGTTGTTGAAAGTTTTAAGGATGAAGGCCAGGTAATATCAAGCTAAAAACATCCAACTAAAATTTACATGATTTTAATTAATAATCATCATTTCATGTAAATTAATCAATAATATTATTACTAATTCAGTTCATAAGTGGCATTATTTGGTTGGACTTGTTTACACGTAGTGTTGCATTTTACTAGCCAATTTCAACGTGACATGTGTCCCATATAATAATAAAACATTGATAACTAATGTCTACATATTTGTGAGGTTCCACACATGTTCTTATATGGGCTCTAATCTTCTAAAAGACCCTCTTGAAGGGTCATAGCCAGAATAATGCTGCTCGTAATGCTTCCACAAACCCTCAACTCATGTATAACGTTAACCAGTAGAGACATGGGAGTTTGTTGAGTAAAACTAAAAACAGATAACTACATAATCTCCAGGTGTGGATGTTTAACTATCATACTGCAAAAACTCATAAGCTATTTGGTCATGGGTACAATATATCATTTCAGTATCTAGTCAGATTCTGCCTCACTCCCAGAATCAATCTCCATTGGTTGAGAAATCTTGCTTGATGGCTGAGGATTTTTGTATCCGCTAACTTCATCAGCATAGCGCTTCTTGTCTGCATGAGCCTTTGCCTTGTATGGTTCCTTCTCTTCTTCTGTTTTATGATTTGGACGGATTTAGAAGTCAGAAATCGGAACGTACAAAGACAGTCTAACAAAATTCAGCACACACACCGATACTGATACTGATACTGATACAGATACAGATGCGAATAAGTATTTCGTGTTGGTTGATTCACTACCTGTCATTTTGTTCCACTTCTCTCCTAGAACTTTGCTGATATCAGTGAACGCAATTCCAGGGTTGCTTTTCTTGATGTTCTGCAAAAAAGCCAACAATTTATCCGAGCAACACACTCTAAAACCACAGGTGAGAAGATAAAGGGTAATTCCATAAGCCCATAAGTGTAACTGAACCGGGTAATCACCTAAAGATTACTGTACCAAGCAGTGGAAGTGCAAGATGTTACCTCTCTTTCAACTTGTGAAAAAAACATGAACCCGGTCATCGCCCGCTTTGGTGCGTTTGGATCCTTTTTCTTCTTCTGTTTCTTATTCTTTGAACTCTCTCCATCCACCTCTCTAGATTTCTTCTTTGACGCTGATAGTTCTTTCTTTGATTCCTTTCTTTGAGGTTTTGGCGCACTCTACAGTTCAAGGATGTAAAATAAAGTGATTGTGTGGAGCATTAGAACCAAAGAGAATGCGGAAAAATGTATCAAAATGAGGGACCTCTCTTTCATTTCCGCCGTCACTGCCATCAGAATCATCACCACCAGAATCATCAGTGGGAGATCCTTCGTCATCCCTATCAGCTACGAAGTCTTCATCCTGTAAGAATTAAAGGAAGCGCTCATTTATTAGAAATTTCCAAAGACCCCCTCACAGACAATAAATATCCAAAAGAACCAATCCGATAAAGATGGGCCAGCTTGGTGGGGATCATGAAACTTTAATATGGTTCAAATTTCCTATAAGACAATGAACAACACAATCACCTCTTCATCACTTTCATCGCCACCAGCTTCATTCCTAATTCGTTCAAGATGTGGATCAACAGCGTCATCATCATCACCTTGAAGGACAGCAGCCACGCCTTTTGTCATCTGATCATCTCCCAGATTCATTATCTTCAAGCCCTTTCCACTACAAGCACATATTGAAGTAATTTCAACAATATTGAGTATATTTACACATGATATGCAGTAATCGTACCAGAAGACAGTGAAACACAAACCTGATGAAATCAAACAGATTGTGATACTCATTTCGTTGAATGTTCCTGAATAAGTGCTCTTGTTCCGTCTTCAGTCGTATAAGGAGGTCAAAATAATGCATGCTTGACCCGCCAGCACCATGCCTTTCGAACTCCACATAATCAATCTACAAATTAAAACGAAAAAAATACACTTCTATTATTTCTAGAGGAAAGTACACTTAAATTAATGAAAAAGATAGTAACTGTGGCTAATGTTATTATAGAGAAGTCATAATAGGAGTTCTATCCTTGCGTGCAATACCTCCTCATGCAAAATAAGTGTTGGAGGCTTTGGCAAGAAGAAAAAACTCTTTTCAAGGGGATAAAGAACTCCATCTTCAGCTTTCAGTGACGACTTAACAGCATAACCATCTTGACAGCTACGGAATTTTCCTGGTCTTGTCACTTTAGCACCAGATAGACCGCGCAATATCATGGTGAAAACATCATGGATAAGACCCTACATATATGGAGTGCGGATTGATATGTGTATTGGGATACTTGCACATAAGACCAATGAACATGTACCTCTGAATACATACAGGACAAAACAAATGCAAAAATGTTCCTCACAAAAATTCAAAGTTTCTGATCATGCATGCTTCAGCGGAATACCTTGTAAGATGGTTCCAACTTGTCCTTGTACTTCGTACTCAGAAGATCATCACTGATTGACAGTTGACTCTCGACCACGTAGTCTGTTTCAAACTGCATAGTGCCAGGGGCATGACATATATATTTATCTTAGGACCAAAAGCAATGAGATTAAAAATATTGTCAATCTACGGAACCTACCTGTAGGACAATATGTGGGTATAAGGTTTGCCCTTTTCTTATCGGAGGATCGAGAGTCACGACAACAAAGGTATGTGGTTGATTAGACTGCAACATCAGAACACAAGCCATCAGATGGGTAACTTACCCGTCCATAAAACACAAGATATAAGTTTCTGCAGGCATTCCAATCAGTTTGATGCATCCCAGATACACGCAACGTACCTTGGGTAGTAAGAAGAGCCGCACGACACTGCTGTACTGAATCTTAAAATCATTAGCCTGCCCTTGCAACCGCAAAAATGACAAATGAAGTTCGACGCTATAACGACCCCTGCATAGTTCAAAATGTTGATGCTGAGAGATTATAACTAGGGTAGAGCACTGATCAGTGAAAAATAATTTACTGAACCGAAAGCAATTCAGTCAACAGAAGAAAAATATTTTGATTTACTCCATCCAGATACAAGAAGGAATATTTTTCCTTCAGATAACCAAATCGACCAATAATTGAAAATCAAAATATAAAGTTAAATAAATGTGATTCAGTTAATTCAATACGGTTACTCAAATAATTAAATCGATTAACTGAACTACCCAATTTAACGGCCACCATCCACATAATTTTGTTCAATTAATCAAATAAGGAACTGGTCATGTTAACCGTGCTCTTCCCCAAGCATGACAATCTAGCAGCTAAAATTAGAGCTGTAACTAAGACCATATAAAATAAGCATCAGCTACTAAGATAGTATGGTCCTTTAACCATTTATACATAAATTTTGATTTGCTTTATTGAAAACCCATGTGCATGCATGACATACCCCATTTGTGCTTAGATGTATCGTTTTCTGTTAGACAGTACTAATATGAACAGAACATTCAAGAAGCAAATAAAAAGTAAACAATAAAAAAAAGTACGCAGAATCATCCAAAAAATGCAGAATCTAAAACAATGCCAAAAAACTGTGTTTTATAAATTGAGGGGCTGCATTAGATAGCCACACTAAAATGCCACACTACTAAGAAAAAAGAACAACATTTTAACTTTAATGTATGTTGAACAGTTAATGTACGTGCAATTAACACCAACCAGATATAGATAAATTAATCGAAAATATGTGACAACACAAGCTATTTATGCACTTTCACATTAGCTTTCAAGTAGGTGGACACGTGTATAGGGTTCTGTAAATGAGTTATCAACTTTATGAAGGAATAGAAAATAAACTAGCAGGCTCATGAAATCGAAAAAACTACCTTGGAGTTAGAACTTGTATCCCCTCAAATGTAACGACAGATTCTTCTGCTCCAGCACCAACGTCAGCCATCGATACAATCTTGTCACGGAATATCTATGAAATGTAATAAAATCCATACATTGTCATCAGGATCATATTAGAAAACCAATAAAAACATCCTAAACAATCTTGAAAATGAGGGCGAGTCACCTGCGCTGGAGGCCGATTTTCATCGCCTACAAATTGGGTATTGGAATTGGGTATGTGGAAGCTAATCTCCATAAGTGAGTCTTTCTGCATCCATTGGGTAACACAAAAAAAGTATCAATACTATTGACATATAAGGGACACAGTAAAATATCAAATAGACACATCCGAAAAGGAAAAATATATCAGAGTGATCTATTATCATAAACAAAAAATGACGAATATGATTAAAGATATGTGACCAAATGAAAACCTCATTTGCTCCAGTTGTATCATCCACATGGAACTCCAAGATGACATCATTCTTCCCTTGAAGTTGGGTTTGTGATACATCGGCTAGTGATATCTCAAAAGCTTGCCTTCCACCAACCATAAAACTTAGCATATTACCTAAGTTATAAAGAAGTTTATTCACAAAATTCACAGGCAGAGGCAAATTCATCAAATACACCTAACTTGGGATAATGGGGAAAGGTGACAATTAATATTTACAGACCATAAGATTTTTATAGCCAAACTAAGTTCACAAATTACAGCATATAGTCTAACAATAAGACACCGAGAAATGTAAAAATTATCAAGTTTTACAAATTTCCTTATCTCCTTAAAGAATACAACTACAGAAAATGGTCTCCTAAACTCTGTTGAACTTTATTGTTAACAACGAGGAAGATATTCAGCCCAACTAAGTGCTGCCTATTTGGGCGCTTCCTCATTTGACACTCACCAATAAAGGTTTCGTACATATCGAAAGTGTTTCATTATGGTAAAAATGAAACTGGCAATTATATAAACATCCAAATAACTAAAACATGTAAGACAGTAACGAACCATTGAGACAATAACGAATCATAATGTGTTTCATAATGGTAAAAATGAAACTGGCAATTATATACACATCCAAATAACTAAAACATGTAAGACAATAACGAACCATTAAGATCCACTTCGCCCCAGTTGCGACCACTGATAGATAGCTGTTTTTCTTCGGGAGTCAGGCCAAACGAATTTTGGAAAAATGTGGTTAAGCTCGAGACATCCTGTAGGAAGATAAATAAAGATGGCCATTATCAAGATATACATGACTGGTCTACCAACAGTAAACATGTAGAATTAACATTATGAGAACACTACGGAAGTGATTTTCTCACTGGCTTCAGTTTTTTTACAAACGCCATCACAAACACATAAAAAAAACCACAAAACAACTACCTAGAGTTCGAACCTTGAACATTCAAAATGACTAATCATCACCCAACCACCAGGACACACCCCTAGCCATGGTTCACATTTTAACGTTCCAGGTCTTAATTCCCAGTTTTAGAAGAATTCAATTCAGATCTTCCAAGATGGTCCGAATTCGGTATAACATAAATGCAAGAAACTCAGAGTACCTGAAAGCATGCAATTAACATATTCATTCCAGTAATTTTACTCGTGTTATGACAATTCTTAGGAGAAATTACATCCAACGAAAGCAGAGGCCTCCATAAATAACATTCAATTTTTGGCAATAAGAGTACAATACCTGATCCCTGAAACCTGTGAACTTGTAATATAATCCATCTTTAGTGCGAACACTAAGCTGATTGGTCCTGGGAATCTTCATCCAGGTGAAGCCAGATATATCAGTCTTATCAACTTCCACGGCTTTCCCACCACCAGACTTCTTCCATAGTAATCCAATTGAGCTGAACTTGATCTGCCCTGGATTCTATATTTCAAACAAGTCAAGTGAGCACAGTGAAGCGCACGCAGGTATACAAAGTGATACGTTGAGAGAAACCGTCAGCAAGATAAGATCGCTCAAAATTAACATTGTCATGACAGACCTATGAGTAGAACAATAAAACTGATAGCCAAGCCATCGATCATGGCCGACTGTAAAGCAAACCCTAAGCGGATGAAAAATAACACAGCGAACGGCGCTCCTATTCCATAAATGCTTGCCTACAGGAATTAGAGATAAAACGTGGTGGGGCTCACCGTTCCGCCGCGACCTTCGAGAGAGACGTTGTTGAAGAGGTGGCCGCCGTCTGTCATAGCTGCTGCGCTCCCGCGACTGAAAGCAACACCGATCCACGAACACAACAGATCTGGAAGAATAGAGGTGAAAAGTTGTAAGTTTTTGGTGGATTTGGGTAGAAAATTCCACACACAAAGTGAAAGTGGTAAGGAATACTTGGGGAAATTTATTTTATTTTATTAGAATCGGAAAATTTTATATAAAATATTTTTTAATTTAAATATATATTTTATTTAAATTTCAATATATTTTTATGTTCTCTAAATCAAATGAAATATTTCATCTCATTATTTTCTCAAAAAAAAAAAGTCTAATCACAAAAAAGTATTTTTTAAAAAATATTGCTGCCACCGTAACTTAAATGCGAACATATAGACTAAATTGTAGTGGCTTGATTGCAAAAACAAAATCAAAAACTAATCAATTGATTTATTGCTGTTATGAACTCATTTGGGCCGGCTCTATTAGGGCTCAATATTTATTCCTCTCACTCGGATACAAGTGGTATCATACAACACATGCTCTCGGTACTCCTCAGTCCTCAGGAGAACTCAAACCAACATTATTCACTTTCCATATTCCTCGTTTGTTTTTTTTGAAAAATTTCTAAATGTCCTTCAACTATTACGTTTTATTTAATTATAGATCAAACTATCACTATTATCAAAATAAGGAATTTAATTTTAGTCTCATAGTGCACACGACGCAGAAGAGGGATTTGAGATTGTGGGCGTACATATTGATAATGTCATTTGCCATTTTTGATCGAATTCATTGATTTGATTGTATTGGAGGTAAAAAAAAGCGAGCACAATTTATTGTAAGAATAAGAACAATCTAGAACAAAAAGAGAAGAGCATGTTTCAAAATCGTAACAAACTAAAACAAACAAGCATAGCTTAAACAACCTAACCAATTACAAAACACACAATCTTAATTGCTGCCATTGGATAAATTAATCGTCTAACAAACTTCATTTGAAACTAGTTACGACACGAGTCGTTCTATTATTGGACGAACAACGAATGTATTCCATCACATCACTGGCTCGTTACACCCTTCACATTTTCAATACCGTTCTTACCAGTCTGCCACAGAAACGTACAATCCCATATCTCCTATCATTCGTCGCGCTCTCTGAATAGCGATTCCGTCGGACGCTGCAGTGTGTTTGTCCGTTGTTTTTATACTTCCGTCAATAGTTTTTTTTCATCTATTTGAAGTGGGTGTTGAGATTGTTGTTTTGAGTTGCAGATGGAGAGAGAGTGTCCGAACAACAAAATTTATGTAAATCCTTTGTAATTGATTTTTTTATTTTATTTTTGACCATTCTAAATTGCTCCGCTATTGCTTTCTTAAGCACTAGTTTGTTAGTATATTGGAGTTTTGAGGTGCACATATGAGTTGTACTCTTATTTCAACAATGATTATATATTTGATATTAAGGATTTACAAATATGACGGAGCTTGACAAAATGATAATACTTAGCATTTCAATATGATTGCTACTTACGTATGATTAGTGCTTGATAGTGTTACTCTTATAAAAGTAAAACATACCTAAATTCATTCATATAGTTTTTTACGAGAAAATCTTAATGATTTATTGTATTATATGATTTTGATGGTTTGAAACAAACGAACTTCTCCATTTATATACTCATTCAATTTCTTAATAGAAGATGTAGATTGATTTAACATTTAAATATACAGGTAGTATAAGATGATCTAGATATTTCCCACCAAATATCTACATACTTACATGTACCTATACTTATTCAAAAAGTTCCATAATCAATATCTACTTATTTACAAAGCTCCATACTCATATTCTAAGACGGGCTTATTTCATCTTCTAAAAGCCCCCTTGAGGGTTCAAAGCCTGAATCGGACCGTAACAGTATGCAGACTTAACAAAATCTCCCTGCTTATTTTATGCTCCGCTGCTTGCAATGCAATGCCACTGAGAAGGCTTCCATTTTGGACGTAGAGTTGCAACAGTAAATTTCATCACTTATCATGTAGCCTAGCAACACCACGAAGATAGTGGACTGTGTAATTACTTTCAGCTTTGCCCCTGACGCCCCATTCATCTTCTCAGCTATCTTCTTCAGGTCAATCCCACGCACCAAGTTCATTCTCCAGGGGAGTGAATCTTGAGAATATCGAAACGAGACAGGCACAGAAATTAACATAACTATCAGTTCATTACTGACTTAATTAAGTATGTAGCAGGAAAAGTAACTTAAAATCCCCATGAACTTTCTTGCTCCCAGTCACTTCAAACTCGTCAGTGTCTCCATCAGACCACCATCTTACTCTGTGCATCAGTGAAAATATAAAACAATGCATTTCTCCTGCATATAGATATCCTATAACTCATCTCCAGATAACTATCAAAACATTTGTGGATTATTTACTTCACATATGGATGGATGCGAGGAACATACATCTTCATTGGGATTTTGGAACTCGATAATCCAATCAATTCGTCCAGGCCTGAGAAGTACTTGATCCAAGATATCAATACGATTCATAGACGTTTAAAGGGGTGGCGCCCTTAACACAAATTTATGCCATCAGAAGGTGATTCCGATCGAGAATCTCAAATTTAGATCTAATGGTGATGCGACCCCGACTGCTAAGTTTGCATTACATTCAAGACTTATTTTTGAGTCTGAATCTGCAGAGAGGGCAGGATGGACTGATTCTAAACCATGTGTGAGCACACGTGGCGTGAAGCACGTGGTTGCATGGCATTTGTTTGAAACCACCGCTTTCATCATCGCATTTTCCTTCCATGCAAATCACACACAAGAAAGCTTCTCCGTCTTCCGCTTCACCTGCTTCTACTTGTTGAAGCCCTTCCAACATTGCAGCAACGTCAAACTTGCTAAGAGGCGGCGTCGTATTCACTGCATCCAGCATGTCCATGGACAGCCTCGCAGCCTCTTCTAAATCATCTTCTGCAGACTCAGACTCTTCTTCTTCTTCCAAGTCCATATCGAATATTGTTAACCAGCTCAATTCAGATTCTGAGTGCGTTATTATTGACCGGCTCACTGCCTCTTCAACATGACTCTCCTCTATTTCAATTGCCTCCACAACATCCATACACACTCTCGCAGGCCGGTCGTATAGCCCTTGGCCTTGGATGACTACTACATGAATATAGTCCAGCAACTCGTCTATCATCGTCCCATGACCAGCCTCCGCAATGCCCAACTCTGTAAGACGAGCCGTTACCTCCCGGAACAGCTCCCCGTTACGTTCCACGACATCATCTTGTAATTCAAATTCATGTTCGCTGCTGCCAACAGCTGTCAGCTCCACATCAGATCGCTCGATTTTCCAACGCCGGATTTGGATAGTGACTATAGCATCAATCTCATAATCTTCATCCTCCTCCTCTTCATCTTGTAGATGCAAAACATCACAATATAAATGATACCGTGACGTCATGATAATATGTCTGCAAAATTATTCCTACGACAGAGGAAGTTGCAAAGAAAGTTGATCAGCTCACATAATGCAAATGTACAGCAGCAATGCAGCTTGTGCAGATGATAAAAAAAGAGTTTGTTGAACATATTAAGTGGCCTAGTGGAGGCTCTAAATCGATCATAATATATAGTTGGCTCTCCCATTCATTGTCAATTGGTTTTGAGTGTGGATCCGACAATTCTACATAGTATCAGAGCGGGTTTTGGCCGCACTCTTAGAACATGCCCGTGACGATTAACTAGGTCCGCATGAGACTCTAAATCGATCCTAATATATAATTGGGCTCTCCCATCCATTGTCAATTAGTTGTACGAGTTGGTTAATTGTACGAGGCGAAGATGCAACGAGCACCAGAAAGGACTAGTTTGCAAAACCGGCTTGCAGATTCATCAACAGACGCAACACACGGAGAGAGATTCAGTAACGCTCGTTTTTCTGGAATCAACGATAATGAAATCTACAAGCGGATACATCAACACATGCGAAGATGAAGACTGCGGAATAGAGAGAGACGGACGCGAACCTCTGAGACTGCAAATCCGATTCCAGCCTCAGAATGTAGCTTTCCAGACCACTAACAGCAAGCCTGATGTTGAGACGGTCGACGGCTGCGCCGGCGATAATAGTAATGCACTTGCAACTCTCCGAATCGACGCTTCAGCCAATCAAATCGCACGCCGACTCAGCTCCGAATTCGCTGACTCACTTCTCCGCGCAGCTTCAGGCGGCGAGCGAGAGCGAGAGAGAGTTTCGAACGAGCAAGACGAGACGAGAAGAGAAACGGTGAAGCTTTGTTTATATACACTGTTTCCCTCTTACCCAGGACAACACGTTTTTGACGGTGGCAGAGAATATAGACGTGGCGTGAGGTGATTAGTTTCCGAATTGACTCTTTGACTGTTTCTAACTGGGGCAAAGTTAATCACCTGGTTTGCGGTATACTGTAGTATGGTGGGCGGGATGACGTGGCACGCTTGCTGGGCTGGGAGTGTTTGAAAATTGTGCCAGCTAGAGATTTGGATGGCGGTCGTTTTGGTTTTTAATGAAATTTCAAATTGAATCATTCAAATTGTATTGAATTATTAGTTTTAAAAAATTAAATTGAATTAAATTGTGTGGTTTAATTTATTTTTTTTCATGAATTTTATTTATTAATTTATTCATATGATATTTTTGTATAAATAATAATATTCTGCTATTAATCTATATTATATAATAAAATAGCTTTTGAAAAAATTAAAAAATATCAAACCAACAGTCATCATTTTTTCAAAAATTAAAATCATAACCAAACTATTAACACTTTCAGTTTGATTTGGTTTAGTTCAGTTTATTGATTTATCAATTTTTATTTACACTCCTAATGAGTCTTCCGTGCCCGTTTTTGTGACATTTTGCACCGAGAAATTATTGTGTGGACACAGTCCATCACGTGGACTGTGAATACCGTCAGTAAATAGCAGTCACGTGGCATTTTGAAAAGTTGAAGCGATACTTGATGATGAAATATTGATTTTAAAATTTTTTTAACTTTTTACCTCGTCATGTGACTGATCAAAATATTATGTGACGGCTTCGCATTAATTTGTCCATATAAAAACCGAATAAATTTTTAAAGTTCAAATAGGTTGGAACGAGGACGGATTCCAATGGTTGTAACGAGGACTGATTTTGCACGTTGCCTTTGAATCTTTGATGAGCGGCCATTTTATTTTTCTTAAGACAAGGAGTCCGCAAACGAATCAACATTCTTGCGATCACGAACAACTCGATTAATATTTAATTAGAACTTATTAGTTAGTAAATAAATCGATCACAAACATTAATTTTAAGCTCTTTTAATAAACGAGTTGAACATGAGTGGGGTGCTCACAGGGTTGGTCCTGACTTTCGGGAGGCCGTGGGCGAAAAATAAAAAATGAGCCCTTCTATATGTGAAAAAATAACATAGTTTTGCTATTTTTTGTTGTTTATTTTATTTTATGATGTTTAGCCCAACATTCTATTTACCTTAAAAAATCCTAAAACAATTAATCTTACAATTTTAAAACTGAGCTTTAAGTGTCTGGAAATCCTATATCCTTTAAATTCCTTAAAATGTTTATCCGTCATTTTTCATTTTTCTTTATTTTCCCTAAACCAAATACATTATTAATGTTTTAGAAATTTGTTTATGTTATCATTTGTTGTCGTGAAAATATAATATAATTAAATTTTGATTCGATTTATTGTATATAAATAATTTAGTCGAGTTAGTTGGTAGTCTCTGTGTAAATCCGAAGGTTGTTTGTTCGATTGGGCCCTGGACCTGATATGGGCCGCCAAATGGGCCGCATATCAGGGTCGGGTTTGGATGCTCGATTCGTTTATGTTCACGAAAAACTCTACTGGAAAGCTAGAGGAGACTTACCAACTTAGATTAGAATGTAACTCAAATTCAAATATGACATTCTATCCTAACAAGAGTTCAGAGTTTAAATGAAACGGAGATAAATAATGTTCATAATTTGAAATCGTTAATAAACTAGTTAAATAAACGAGTCAAACATGAACAAAAAGGTATTTGAGTCATTTAAGTGTACATCTAAAAGCTTGATTTAAATTCATACATAGTTCGTGTGAGATTCATTTATGAACTCGACTAAATTTTTTTAAAAAAAATTATAAATTTGAAATTCTTTAACAACTAGTTCATTTGAAACTCGATAAAACTCATTTAAAAACTCATTTATAATACATATTAAACTTATATTAGATTAAATCAAATGCTCAAAATAAAATTCGAGCTTTAAAAGTCTGTTAATACTCGAGCTCGAGCTCGTAGAATTTTTAATGAGTAAACATTAACAACGTAATACTGAATTCATTTGCAGCCCTATCCGCGTCCTTTTTCATATTTTATTTGACACTGCATAATGACAACAATACTTGAATGAAATGAGCCTAGTAGAACTTGTAGCTAGTGGGGATTCTCAATATCAATGTAAAACATTCTAGCATTGGGAGGTAGCAAAAGGGCTTTTGAGTTTGATGATCTTCCGTCAACTAAAAAAAACAAACAATAAGCAACAAATGCAACGCAGTGGCTTGGTGGGCGGCAAGCAGCATCTACTTCCAAAGCTTCCGTAGTGACATGTTCTTCTCAGTCTCCTTTTTCATCACCTTAGCCACAGCCATCTCAAAATCTTCTTGGGTAACATGGACCCTTCTCTCTCTAAGCGCAAACATACCGGCTTCTGTGCAAACAGCCTGCAGGTAGGAATAAGATAAAAAACTTTGAAATCTTGTAGGCACTTAACAACACCACAGAAGATATAATAGACTGTGAAATCACCTTCAGCTCTGCCCCTGATGCCCCATTCATCTTCTCCGCTATCTTCTTCAAATCAATCCCGCGCATCAAGTTCATTCTCCTGGAGTGAATCTTGAGAATATCGAAACGAGACTGGCGCATAAAACAACATAATAATCAGCCCATTACTGACGTAATTAAGTATGTAGCAGGAAAGTAACTTAAAATTCCCATGAACTTTCTTGCTCCCATTCACATCAAACTCGTCAGTGTCTCCATCAGACCAACATCTTATCATGTTCATCAGTGAAATAAAAAACTACGCATTTATCAAGGTAGACTCAGCTATTAATCAAAATTAATAATGTTAACTCCGAACTTAATATATTTCTAGATCCTACAATGCATTCCATATAACTCTGAAAACATTAATGGATTATTTACTGCACATATGGATGCAAGGAACATACATCTTCATTGGGATTTGGGAACTCAATCTTCCGATCAATTCGTCCAGGCCTTAGTAGTGCTTGATCCAAGATATCAATACGATTCGTAGCCATGAGCACCTACAATCATAGATGATCAAATTCCACAAGTAAAAAAAAACCATTATAGCTTTAGAAATTAGAACTTCAATCAGTCATCCAATGTACCTTGATTTTGTTAGATGCTTCAAAACCATCCAGCTGATTGAGCAACTCTAGCATAGTACGCTGCACTTCGCTATCACCATTTCCGCTACCAGACTCCATACGAGCAGATCCAATACTGTCAATCTCATCCATAAAGATGATCGAAGGAGCGTGTTCCCTGCATCAATATGTAAAATAAGACATACAATACCAGAACCGGGTTCTCATCAGAGTTTTGGACCACACACAGCAGTTAAGCAATTGACAAAACCTATTGAATTTGATGAAATATTAAATACAACACAAACCTGGCCATCACAAAGAGCTCTCTGACCATTCGAGAGCCCTCGCCAATATACTTCTGGACAAGTTCAGATCCAGAAACTCGTATGAAAGTACAGTCAGTATGGTGAGCCACCGCTCTTGCAAGCAGCGTCTTCCCGGTACCAGGTGGCCCATACAACAAAACACCCTATTGAAATAGAAAAGCAATGAATATGTACAGTCTGAGAAAGAAGCGAAACAAATGGAACATAGGATGCGTCCTTAACACAAATTTATGCCATCAGAAGGTGATTTCTCACCTTTGGTTGAGCGATTCCGAGACTCTCAAACAACTCGGGGTGTTTGATGGGCAACTCTATGACCTGGAAAACAAGAATGGAGTAAGGCGAATTTTAGAGATGCATAAAACTAATGGATTTTTTTGGTAGCGTTGTCATGTTAACAATGAAAGACATAATTCAGGAGTATGAAAACGCCCAAACAGAACTGACCTCTTTCATCTCTTTAATCTGCTGATCAAGACCACCAATCATGTCATACGTAGAATCGGGGACCTTTTCAACCTTCATCAAGTTAACCAGAGGGTCCACTTTACTCGGCAAGATCAAGTGAAGCGTATAGCTATCATTGCGAAGAGCAACTCTGGCTGTTGGGGTGATTTTAGTGATGTCTATGCTCTTATCAATGTCAACAACATATTTTCCCTCAGGATGAACCTACAATTGAGGTACGAAGTTATTTTTAATAAAAAATATAAATCAAGAATTAAATCTCAAGCTAAAGTACTAAAAATTAAATAAAATAAAACTGTTGAAGAAATCGCGATGATACCTTCACTAACACTTTGGATTTTCCCATAACTTTCACAACTTCACCAACATATGATCCAGGCTCCTGAAGCAACTGCAATTCTTCTCGAAGCATTCTCACTGCGTCCATTAGCCACCAACAAACATGTAAGCACACAAGAAAGTAGAAATGGACAACAAAAGGAAGCTGGCGACATCCTAACACAAGCGCCAATTTATAATAGTGATCATCATAAATGAACCATGCTTTTGACAGCTACAATCCTTAATCGACTTTCTAGTTTCCCAACCAACACATAATTCTTCTACTTCATACATCACACGTCACTGAACAATTATACCATGTGACTTCAGAACCAGAAACTGTCACAGCATCAGCATAGACTAAAGTCCATTACTGTCAACCAATCCATCATTAAGCAGTCCCATTAAACTAGTTATGCACACACTACATCACAATACTCAGGCATCAACAAGTAGCTCGGTCCAGGAGTTTGCCAATACACCAACTCATTAAACTAGGGCAAGTTCACATTATGAAAATTGCACAACCAAATTCTAAAAGGAAAAAAAATGCACCAATAAGTAAAATAACTAACCCTAGCAAGGTCAAATTAACCAGCTTCCTCAGCTACAGAACAGATTTCAAAGCTCATTCACAGACTTCCAGAAACAACAAAAACTCAAATTCGAATCCCAGGCACATCCAACATACAATAATATTTTCGAAAAAACACAGTTGAACCGATTGACGCACCTCGGGAATTGTGGTCGTTTCTCTGAGCTTCAAGCCTGTTCAAATTGTGAGTCTTCTGGCGAACCTGCAGCTGCAAATCGTGTATATGCTGCTGGTAATACTGCTTCAAACCCTCGCCTTGCTTCCTCGCGCCTTTCCCGGCGTGTGAATCGACGACCGGAGGCGCCTGAATCGTGTCTGTGTCGGCTGTAGCCATTGCCTGTTGAGGGATCGGAGAGACGGCGAGGAAGAGAAATTTTGGGTCGATTGAAGGAAGCTTTTGGCTTGGAGCAAAAGTTAGCACATTGTTGATTTATTTATTTTAATTTATCAAAAAAATAAAATTAAAATGCTGTTGGTATTTGCATGCTCAGCGTCGCTAAAGAGAACATTTGTTTTGTAAATAAGTTTGTAATGTCGTTGGCATTGTGATCTTTTCCTTGCTAATAGCATGTCTATTGATTTTTTTTTTTTGGGAGATTCTTAATGTGGCATGGCTCTTCATAAAATTTCTGCTTTAAAAATTGTGCCCTCCGTTTGAAAAAATATAGGGCGACATTTTATTGTTACTTGCCTAATTATTTTTTTATTCAAAAATGAAACCCTAAATACAAAGTTTGTTTGTTCAAGAATAATATGAGAAATTTCATTCAAAAGAATCTCGAGTTCAATTTAGAGGAGAGATAAAAAGATTAGACGAGAGTAATTAAAAAGTGTGTTTGTTTTTTTAGAGATTCGGAGAAATTTAAGAATTAGAACTCTCGGAGATTTCAAAGAATTTGAGATTTTAAATACTATTTTACGTTTTTTTGTTATTAATAATCAAAGTAAAACTTTTAATATATAAGGATAATTCAATAAATTTGAACTCTCTTTATTTTTATTTTTTACATGTTTACTTATTTCGAAATTAAAAATATTTTTAATTCTACACTCAATTTATTTTTCCCTTTCATATTCTCTGTTTCAGATCTTTTCTCCTAATTTAGACCGCAAAGTCTCAGATAAGGTTTCCCCTGATAGAATAATTTTGTAAGTTGATACAAACTTGAGGAGAGAAATCTTTGTGCGTACACAAATGAGGGTCATTTTTTGATAGATACAGTAAATTACGTGAATCATGAATCAATTGTTGAGAAACTGGTATGTATCAGTTTGATGAATAACTGCACACATTAGAAAAATTTAAAATATTTGCATGCAATGAAGTTTTGTCTCATGATTGAATTAACGCAAGTTTTGAAACTACAAACATGCTAAAGCAAACTCGTTACACGGAAAACACGGCCATGGAGATAAACTGGAGTGGCACGATCGAAGCGACTAGAGGTAGGACGAGACGTTGGGCACGTCGACCGGGAAGCGGTGGATCTCATCCATCCACGGATTCTTCTCCTCCAGCGGGCGGACGGTCCTCAGGGCCTGCCAAACAGCGCTGTTGCATTTGAACCCGGATCCGAACGCGATCTGCCACGTCCGGTCGCCCTTCCTCATCCTGCCTTTGGCCTCGGTGTAGGCCAGCTCGTACCACAGGGAGCTGCTCGAGGTGTTGCCGAAGCGGTGCAGCGTCATCCTCGACGGCTCCATGTGCCACTCCGAGAGGTCGAGATTCTTCTCCAGCTCGTCCAGCACCGCCCTCCCGCCCGCGTGGATGCAGAAATGCTCGAACGCCAGTTTGAAGTCCGGAATGTAAGGCTTCACCTTCATTAATAAAATATGGTTATCATTTGTCATCTCTTCACATTTATACACGAACTTAAAATTTTGCTTGGCGTACGAAATAAATTGATATGAATTATTGATACGATTTTAGCAAGTTGCAAAAAAAGAAATACAATATTTTTTTAAACTAAATTGGTAAAAAAAAGAAATATAGTATTTTTAATCTGAATTTTTGTTAAAAAATAAAAAATAAGTGTTTTTAAGCTGAATTGATGTAAAAAAATAAAAAATATAATACTTTTAAACTTAATTGAGAGTACAAAAATTAAAAATATTTTATCTTTACATTAAATTAAGAATTGTTTGAAACTACCACACTACCAGAATAATTTTTTTCTTCGGATAAAAAATTATTCGAAACAAGTCCGAAAGTTATCCGAAAAATATATTTTTTTGGGTACAAAAAACAACTCCGAAAACGGCCCACAATCAAATCCGAAAAATTTTATTTCGGGCTTTGTTTCGGATGTTTTTCGGAAATAGGTTAATGGGATTAAAAAATATAAAAATAGAGGAACAATAGAGGATTTTTTTCAGATCATATATTTTTTAATTCATTTTCGGTTTAATGGAGGAGTGTTTTAGGGTTTGTCTAAAATTAGTTATCCGAAACAGATGAGAATTGGTTCGAAAATTAGTTCGAAAACAAAATTAGGATAAGATAATTAGTGTGAACAAAATTGAACAAAATTGGTGTTAATCCTTAAAATTTCCGTAAATGGTCTGAAATGAATCCGTAAGTTAAGGACAAAATTAAGAACAAAATTATAAAAAAATAATTAGCCCGAAAAAAATTAGAAAAAGAACCGAAAAAAATTGATGTTAATCCTCAAAATTTCCGTAAGTGGTCCGAAGGAAATCCATAAATTAAGGACTAAGATTAAGAATAAAATTATAAAAAAATAATTAGTCCGAAAAAAGTTAGAAAAAGAACCGAAAAAATTGGTGTTAATCCTTAAATGGTCCGAAGGGAATCCGTAAATTAAGGACAAGATTAAGAATAAAACTATAAAAAAATAATTAGCCCGAAAAAAGTTAGAAAAAGAATCGAAAAAAAATTATAGAATTACGAAAATATTCCGAAAAAAATCTGAAAAAATAAATTTAAATATGATTATTTGAACAAATCCAAAAAAAATTTGGAATGGTCCGATAGAAAATGGTCCGAAACTATATCCAATAGTCCGAAAAGTACCCGAAATTGACCCTCAAACTGTACACCCGTATTAACTCCACCGCAAACCAGAAAAAATAAACCCCAAAAGGTCCCGACAGTGGTTAGAAAGTGATCCGAAACGGACCCGTTTTTAACCCAAAACCCGGTAAAAATTCTCTTACCAGCCGAAATACATCCGAAAAAAATTTTCGGACCACGCTATGTCCGAAAATCTTATCCCGATAAACTTTTGGTGCACGTGTTTCATGTATTTTATTCGGATTTCAGGATATAAGTCGACAATATTATATTAATTTTTTATGACATAATTCTAAATATTCTAAAATCTAAATTTTGAACTTAAAATTTCAAAACTTTATACTCCAAATGTCCGAAAACCCTAAAAATTCTAAATTTTTATAACTCTAACACCTTAAAACCTTATAACCCTAAAACGAAAAAAATAGAAAAACTATGTATTTTCTCAAATTTTTAAATAACTCATATGAAAAAAAAATTAAACTACGTTTTTAAATAGCAATAAATAACTCAAATTTTCCCCTACTTTTACTAAAACAAAAATTCATCAAAAAAAAAAAAAGCTTCACCTTCATTTTGAAAAACCTTTTGGCCACCAAAGTGGCGAGGAAAAGCAGCTGCTCGGACATGGGCAAGACGAGCGGGGCCAAGGTGGTAATGTTAGTCTTCAAAGCATCACCGGCTACGGCCATCAGCTCTCTGGACAAGGAGACCCCGATCCTCCCGGTGCAATCCTCCCTTTGGGTCACGCAAGAGTAGCACTTGTCGTCGGCGCCCTTGTGGGTTCGGACGGTGTGAACCAATCGGTATTTGGACCTCCGCCTGTCGGAGGCCCTGTTGGACAGCAGGATGGCTGCGCCTCCCATGCGAAACAGGCAGTTCGAAACAAGCATGGATCTGTCGTTCCCAAAGTACCAATTCAGCGTGATGTTCTCCGTGCTGATCACCAGCGCGTACGAGTTGGGGTGGACCTGGAGAAGGTCCTTCGCTAGATCCACCGAGATCAATCCGGCGCCGCAGCCCATTCCTCCCAGGTTGTAGCTCACAACATTCCCTCTCAGTCTGCATGTAATGTTATTCAGGAGTAGATAAAAAATGATAAATCGAATTAAAAGTTCGGTTGGGTTTGGGGCAGTGGAAAATATGGGTTTAATGAATTGGTTTGGTTCGGTTTTTAATAAAATTTCATACTGTACTGTTCATAATGGGTTTGAAAAATTTATAATTGAACCGAATGGTAGACTTTGAAACCAAACTGAATCAAACCAAATGATTCCATTTATTTTTTATGAACTTTATTTATTATTTATTTAACAGAAGACGTTCGATATAAATAATGATATATAGGTACTAGTTTCTATTATATATTTATTTAGATTTATATATGATCTAAAATATAGTGAAATAGTTTGATTTGGTTGGGTTTGAAAAAAATAAAAAAGTTGAACCAAATCACTAGTCATCGATTTTTATAAAATTAAACCTTATTGAACCACTAATACTTCAAACCAAATTAACCAAACCTATTTGATTTTAATGTTTACAAACTGAATCAAATCAAACCATTTAACTATATTCTAGATAGTATATAGATTTAGCTGCATATATAATATAAATTAATTTCTCTTTTATATTATTTATATATCAAATTTTCTATTTAATAAATTGAATTATAAAAAAATTTCATAAAAAAATCAAATGGAGCTTAAGTTAACGGTTCAGAGTTGATAATTTTCAACAATTCGATTTGAATTTTTATTAAAAATAAAAATCAAACCGAATGGTTACACTTACACTAGTACCTGTAATGGTTGACGACCATGGCGGAGAGCGACGGCGTCGGATTGAACAAGCTGCAGTTGACCACCAAGACCCCGATGTCCTTCGGGCTGACCTCAGTTTTCGCAAACAGCTGATCGAGCGCGCCGAACATGACCACTTCAGCCTCCTTCCGCGCCTCGGCCATGCACGGGTTGGGAGGCACTCTCAGCACAGCTTCGGGGAGGTAAGTGGCCTCTCCGAGCCCCGACCGCTCCAGAATCCTTTTCTGGAACTCGAGGCTTTCGGGCGTGAATGCCCCGGCAAGCTTGGACCGGTTCATGAACGTCTGGCCGGGGCATTTACGCTCGTCCTCGGGCTTGTAGCAGGAGAAGTCTACGAGGTAAACCGGGCGCTGGCGGGTCAGGAAGTAGAGCGCGGCCAGGAGGGCGAGAAGCGTCGAGCAGGCGATCACGGTTACGAGATTGAGCCTCAAATGGTTCCATAAATGGGCGACGTCTTGCGCTGAGATAGCGGATAGCTGGGCGGCGATCAGGGCGGCGATAGGCGAGAAAAATAAGTACATTCCGTGAGTGATCAGGTGATGGTATCCGAGCTTGACGTACTTCAGTTTCACCGATTGGCGTAAATCCGGCGACATAGTGAAGCAGAATTCAGCAAGACGCAACCTCAAATTGAGCCAGAGAACAATGCAATGCACTTGTCGAAGCTTCGACTTTCAAAGCTCATTTGACTCCATTTTCTGCAGGAGTGTTATTAAGTAGCCAAACACACAGCTCGATAGCTAGAGAGGGTGAGGGGTTTGAGCAGAGTCGGACCAACTGCAGCATTCCAAGACTGTGAAGGGGACCAGCGGCGGCTGAGCTAAGTTGGGTGCCTAATGGGTCACGTGATGTCAAAAGATGGAAGCTTGTTATGTGTGAAAGTGGTGCCGATGGATTTCTTAAATGGCGTGGCTTGGATGCATCTTCAGCTCTGGTTCGACCTGTTTAGTTAGTCAGATCAGAACCAGATTACAAATGCAAAAAAGTTTCTTGTCTCTACCTGATACACTACTTCCTTCCGAATCTTTTGTAACTAGAATTGGGCTGATATATAGGTTTTGGCGTTAAAAAAGAATTTCAAAATTAATGATCGTTACTCTAATTTTTTAATAATGCGGTACCTAATATCTCTGAATTGACAGTATCCGCAATTCATATGGTGAGCTGAAGTCGCTCAATGTTATATCCACCACCCCATGACTTTTTTTTTTTTTGTTCACAATAATGATTATAAGAGTATGCCTCCCCTCCTCCACATGCAAAAGAAATGGGGTAGTAGAAATGAAGTGCACATGGACAAAATAATTGATGAGAACGATCACAAGTTCTGGAAAACCTTCACATGCCACTTTCTACCCAAACTGACATTTTTAT
>NQLW01000095.1:3425361-3457199 GCA_002312845.1 Kalanchoe fedtschenkoi
GGGACCTAGTTTGGTGAACTCGCCGGAGGCAAGTGCGTCGGCGTAATACTTGTCGTTGTAGCGGACGGGGAAGAGAGCTGCGTTGAGCTTCTTGAGCTGCATCAGATTCTTGTCCCTCACTCCGTCCAGCGAGATCGACACTTCACGTCCCGCCCTCATTCTCTCTCTCTCTCCTCTCTCTCTCGCTCTCCCTGCCTCTGAGAGCTCGAGAGACGTCAAGGAGCTCGGATTGCAAAGACAGAGGACGGGATCTAGCGCCAGTCGACCCATTGGGCCTTCAAGCCCAAATGTGTGGAGCCCGTTGGGCCTCAGAACGACTTCGGGCCTGTATCCCACGAACTGATCGTCTGCTACGCTTTCAATGTGCTACGAATTTAAAAACGTCGTCGTTTATCTTCTTAACGTTCAGACAGAAACTGTAATATTGCTGAAACACTCAACAGATTGCAATGCGACTAGTCTTCACACTATGTTCGTCGCTTTACTTTTAGGGACAATTTTCTGGGATCTGGGTCTTAAAAGGTGAAAAAAAGGAAATGATATAGTCATCTGAAAACATGAAACCCAAGTTTTACTAAGCTCGAACATGCTACATAATAATGGTCTGATTTGTTACATTTTCAGGGAAAAGCGACAAGACCTTTTTGACGCAATAGCTTCTACGCTTAAACCACAACATTACAACTGTAGCATCTTCGCATCTTATGCAGTTTGGAACCTTTTCTCGGGATTTGTAGTTCCAAGCATAGTAAGTACTGAGAACTACATATATATTCTTTTGTCTTAAAATACTACTTATACTCAATGACAAGTGACAACAACCAGTTTAACATTCAATATGATGGGAAAATGGTGGCATTGGTACTATCTCGGATTTGACTAGTCGCCTGGACATTGCATGGTTTTGTGGCTTCTCAGTTTGGAGACATTATCCAGAAACTTGACAAAAGGTGAAACAGTTCAAGAGTTTATTGAAAGTCATTCAGGATTTCATTGTGATTTTTTGGGAGTCATTCATGTTTACCTTTTCCTCTCAACGTGTTAAACTTAAAATCTGATAAGAATGCGACAATCGTAATAACTCTAGTTAAATAGAAGCATATCGGGAATTTAAATCCTGCCAGCATAATTAGAAATTTCATATCCATCTTTGTCTAAATCGAGATACAACAACTCCATTCTTGTCTCTAACCAAAATCTATTTGTCCACATTTAGCTGTCATTAACAATCTCAAATCTCAATG
The DNA here is from genome assembly GCA_002312845.1 of Kalanchoe fedtschenkoi. Taxonomy (NCBI): domain Eukaryota; kingdom Viridiplantae; phylum Streptophyta; class Magnoliopsida; order Saxifragales; family Crassulaceae; genus Kalanchoe; species Kalanchoe fedtschenkoi. The sequence goes on from NQLW01000095.1 coordinate 3,426,606, forward strand.
CATGTTTAATCCCTAAAATTATTTTAAAAGTCAAACATTAATTAATTAATTTATATTTTCATCAATAATTTATCTTCCTATATTTATCCATACAACTACCTCAAAAGAAAAATAACTTACAAAAATTATGAAAATACTAAGCAAGTACAACTAAGCAATACTAAAGTGCTCACGTTATGAAAATAGGGAATGGAAGACCAAGGCATCAAAGACGATAAACTACAACCTTTGAATGGAGTAAGTGGTGCTTTCAGGCCAGGAGTACTTACAGCATTGATGGGCGTAAGTGGTGCTGGAAAAACCACTTTAATGGACGTTTTGGCTGGAAGGAAAACTGGCGGTCACATAGAAGGATCCATCAAAATATCTGGTTACCCCAAGAATCAAAAACCATTTGCTCGGATAGCGAGATACTGTGAACAAGCTGATATTCACACTCCTCAAGTGACAGTCTATGAGTCTTTGCTATATTCTGCCTGGCTTCGTCTAAGCCTAGATGTCGATGCTGCAACAAGAAAGGTACTTTGAGTTAAAAATCAAGTTCAAACACTGTTTCTCTTTCGGTTTCTAGAGAATGATACACTAGCAATATATTTAGATGTTCATTGAGGAGGTCATGGAGCTTGTTGAACTCACCTCACTGAGGGGAGCACTTGCCGGGTTGCCTGGCGTGGATGGACTATCAACTGAACAGCGAAAGAGACTGACAATGGCAGTAGAACTGGTATCGAACCCATCTATAATATTCATGGATGAACCGACTTCAGGGCTTGATGCTAGAGCAGCTGCAATTGTAATGAGAGCGGTAAGAAACACAGTGGATACTGGGAGAACAGTAGTTTGCACAATTCATCAGCCAAGCATTGATATATTTGACGTTTTTGATGAGGTAAGTGCTTCCCCAAAAATTAAGATAGTATCATTCTTCATCTCCAGATCCCAAAATATTGATTACTGTAATTTGTAGCTTGTTCTTCTAAAACGAGGAGGACAACAAATATATGTGGGGGCTTTAGGCCAACATTGTTCCCAGCTAATTAAATATTTTGAGGTCAGGCAACTGAAAAAGAATGTCAATATGTAGAGTCTCGTCTGTGTTCGGTTTTTAACATCTCCTGAGACAAGCTTCTCTCAGGATATCAGTGGAATTAAAATGAAAAAAGGGCAAAGCCCGGCAACATGGATGTTGGAAGTAACTTCCCCAGCACAAGAAGAAATTCTCGGCATTGACTTCGCAGAAACATATAAGAACTCAGATTTATGCAGGTAAATTCCATGTTAAATGATTCACTAACAAATATAAAAGGTTTATTTTATACCACTTAATAGTTAATTCTATTCTTAACTTTACAGGAGAAACAAAGAAATTGTGAAGGAACTTAGCACACCTCCCCCGGGCTCCAAAGATCTATTTTTTCCAACTCAGTACTCACAGTCATACTTTACTCAGTTTCGAGCATGTTTGTGGAAGAAACATTGGTCATACTGGCGAACCCCTCGATATGATGCAGTCAGGATCGTGTTTGTGATTTTTGCTGCTTTACTTTTTGGGACAATATACTGGGATATTGGTACCAAAAGGTAAGTAGTGTCTTCCATACTATTTTTTCAAACTACTAGTCTAAAAAGCTGCCTAACAGACTAGCCAGAAATTTTATATATTTAGGAGAAATATACAGGGCATCAATAATGCAATGGGTTCCATGTATGGTTCTGTTATCTTCGTTGGAATACAAAACACATTATCAGTTCAACCAATTCTGACCATAGACAGAGAAGTCCTCTACAGAGAACGAGCAGCAGGAATGTATGCAGCCCTACCGTATGCCTTTGCGCAGGTAGCTTTTTCTTTTCATTTAGAAAAAAAAACAACAAAAAAACTGAGTTCGTCAAGTTAGCATATAAGTGCATAAAAGTTTTATGCTTGGAATAGTGAGACTGAACTTTTTCTTTTTTTTCTTGTTTTAGGCTTTGATTGAGATCCCATATATTTTGACTCAATCAATTTTGTATGGCTGTATTATATACTCCACTGTTGGATTTGAATGGGAAATTCAAAAATTCTTCTGCTTCCTATACTTCATGTTTGTCGCGCTTCTGTACGACACCTATTTTGGGTTGATGGCCGTAGCTGCGACTCCAAACCAGAACGTAGCTTATGTAGCTACCTCGGCCCTCTTCTCAATCTGGAACCTATTCTCAGGATTTCTCATTCCAGTATCGGTAAGTGGGATTTTATTTAATTATTTCAACCATCAGATTTATCCACTTCTCATTTTAACAAACTGTGTACCTGTCTAAAACAGAGGCTCCCAATATGGTGGCGGTGGAACTATTACCTCAGCCCATTTGCTTGGACGCTATACGGTTTAGCAGGGTCACAATTTGCAGATGTTCAGGACAGACTCCCCAGTGGCCAAACAGTTCAACAGTTTCTGGAAAGTTATTTCGGGTTTCATCACGACTTCATAGGGTATGTGGCCCTAATCGTAGCAGGGTTTGCTTTGCTATTCTGCTTTGTATTCATCTTTTCCATTAGGTCATTCAACTTCCAGACAAGATAAACACACCCTTTGTAACAAAACATAGGTTTCTTAAATGCCAATTACTTCAGAACTAAATCTACATCTTACAATCATCTGTACCCCAGTACAGACACGCTATGCCATTGCTTTTATCATGAAAATAAAAAAACTGCTAATCAACACATGTACGCAAGCATTCGGTAATGGCATATACTATACTAAGGCCAGTGGCGATACCACTGGGTGGGCAGCTGTCCACGCAAGTCGATTCCAAACTACTCTTAACTCAGTGGAAAAAAATATATTTTGTATTTTTGTACCTCGATTCAGCTTTAAAATATTATATTTCTTATTTTGTACCCTCAGTTCAACTTGAAATAGTCTTCTGCCCAATTTAGCTTAAATATATTATATCTTATTTTTGTACCATCTCAATAATATATTTTCATTTTTTTGTACCGCTAACGGCTGTATATTTACATATCCTTTCATGGATTCCGAATTCGTCTAAGAACTTCTCTACACTACCTCTTCCTGATGGATTCGCAACGTGTTAAATTCCAAACACCAAGCAACAACAACTCAATATACGCATTACGAAAGCTAGATCTCTGTTTCTACCCAGCTTAATAACACACTGCACGCACTTACATCAAATTGTTTCAGCATGAAGTTTGTTCCAAACTTACAATGCGAATAACGATGCACCAAGTGCGTAAATGGAACGATAATTACCTGATTGAATGTCGCAGCTGAAGAAACCCTAAAATGGAATCCTCCAATTCCAATTTCTGAATTCGCTTAATATTGATTGATGTTGAAGTGCCGTTATCAGAATAAGGGGACTGTGATTTTTAGCATACCATTTGATGAAATTACCCTTCTTTTGCTTGCCACTTTTTTGAACAGGCAGCATTTTCAACTAACTGAATTAAATAAACATGTTATTTATTATTTGGGGTTGTATTTTCAAGCCAGATCAGTTAATAAATGACTTAATTTTGGCTCAAATTGATTTCATTCGATTCTATTGTGTCTAAAATTGAAAATCAAGTTTTCTCTACATTTATAAAAAAAACTCCAAATCCACGTATAAAAAATTCAAAGAATAAAATATGTTTATGATTTATCATATAATAATTGCAAAATATTGCATTATTCAATTTTGATTTTAAAATATTGAATAAATAATATACACATATAGTCATATTAATTTTATGATAAATTCAGTAATTTTATTAAATAAATATCAGATTACCAAATTGAATAGTTAATTTTCAAATTTTATTGAACAATCAAATTAATAACCATCTAGGATGCAAACAAGTCGAGTCGAGTTGAGTATTGTAATGTTCAAGCTTGGTTCGTTAAAATTTTTACAAATTGGAGCTCCACCCGAGTTTTAATGAGTTTTTGGAATACATATTCGAGCTCGGCTCAGTTAATTCTAATAAGTTCCAGACGAGCTCGAGTTTGAACAAATCTAATTAAAATATATATATGATAAACGAGCTTTAAAACAAATTCGATAAAACTTTAAACGAGCTACTTGTTTAAGAATTTCACTCTCTTAATATACAATTTATAAGTACACAGACAAAATTCTAAATTAGTTCCCAAATAAACCTCACACGAGCTATAATTGAATTTTTAAAAAATCGGCTGTTGAACAGCGTAAATCGATAAACACAAAAGTGTGATAATAATGTTTTCTAAAATTTGAAAGTATATTGATGGTATCTACATGAAGTGTGAAAAATAATGTTTTCAAATATTGGTGCGCTAAAATTAGGGGTCAAATGTAATTAAAGTAGGGGCGTGTTTGAAAATACTATAAGTATATTTGAGTTAATTAAAAATATTGTTATTACACATGGGGCAAAATGAGAAATACCTCTGAATTGCAAATTAGGAATAGTAACGCCCTTAAATTTGCAGGTGGCGGTAGTACATACCTTTTTTTCGTACTTTTCCCTAAAAAAATATGATTAACAAATATGTACAAACACATAAAAATATCACTACAAAAATTCTTTACACTTCCCCAATTATGGCTTTTTTAATGTGAATGACAAAATTAAAGTATTAGAATAAAAAAAAGGAAGTGTAAATTAGTAGTTCACTAATTAATAACATTTACTTTAATAACTTCAAACAGATTTTATATACAGATCAGATATACATTGCGAGGGTGATAGCAATGAGTTCATTTCGATCATAAGGATCGTGACTGTGATTATTGGGATCTAATAGTTGATAGACGGCAGTAGGCAAAATTCAAACGGTCAAACATTGAAAAGGAGCCAAGGCAGGGATCAGCTTTGTAAGTCTTGAAGCACCTACAACACACTCTTTATGTAACTTAATCCATCTTCTAATAGTAGTCGTTTAAGGTTAAACTGAAGATTAAGTAAATATTAATATTAGCTGTTGACATATTTAATAGGTATGTATTTAATGTATTTTTTAAAATTTCGTGTAAAATGTGGTGTATAAGGTTTTATTTATGAATTATGATGATGAAGTAATCAATTTTTTACTTTTTAAGGTAGGTGACACAATAATAAATATTCAATGGAATTGTTTAGTGACAAGTAAAAGTGGACAAATAGGTCTTAATCGGTGACAAATAAAAAATAGGACATAAAGAGTATAGATTTTGGGGATCATATTTTGATTATTTTCTCTTTAATATCAGGCTTGCCCGGGTTGAATGTCCATGATTTAGTGTACAAGGGTGCTCATTGTCATTAAGCCAAAACACTATTCCATCACTTTTCTCTACATTGAATGTCATATCAACTTCTTTGGAATGAAATTTTTTCTTTCCCAAAAAAACACATTATCAGCAATTCAGCATTCAAGGTAGCCTATCACCAATTGCATTTATGAAGATATTCTTCTCTTCATAAATTAGTATGTTTTCCGGTGTAAACTAGTCAACAGCCACAAAATTCAAAATGTTATGGTCGCCTTATCTTTATCTACCTACCGACTTAGAGCAAATTCAAGAAATATTATAAACAGTTATCAAAAGTTTCACACCAAAATTAAATTACATAGTACATCAGGCATTAATGTATTTGTGTGGAGCTGTAGGTGCTTGACTAACAGCAAAAATTAAATACACTATCAATTCATTAATTCCTAATTCATTCGTAGACAAATCAAAGACGCAATACTCAACTCTTTATATTCATCTCTACAGCTTTAAAGCAACCTTACCTACCAACTCTACCATGGAATCACAAAATGCGACGCCTTGCTCACTCAAATTCTGCAATTAGTCTCACATCCAACACACCTTATTCTCTTGGACCACAAACAATCTATCATTGCAAAGATTACGTTCATTGATTTCAAATCTGGAAGTGTTTGGTGCAGGAAATGGAGAGGGAGGCTGAAATTGTGAGATCCGGCAGTGAGCGAGAAAATAGCTCGAGTATTTGGAGGACAGATAGCGCAGACATTTTCTCCAAATCAGTACGTGAGGAAGACGACGAAGAAGCTCTGAAATGGGCTGCCCTTGAGAAACTAAATACATATTCGCGAGTAAGGAGAGGCATATATATTGCAGAAAAAGGTGATGTCAGAGAAGTTGATATAAAAAAGCTGGGAATTATTGAGAGAAAGCAATTGTTGGAAAGGCTTGTGAAAATCGCAGAGCAGGACAATGAGAATTTTCTGCGCAAGCTCAAGAATCGCATTGATAGGTATAAAGGCTCGTCTCAGTATCAATGATATGTATAAATACGTTATCAGTATTTTTCTTACTAATGTTCATTTGTTTGGGTTTCCACTGAGACAGGGTTGGACTCGACATCCCAACTATAGAAGTTCGATTTGAGCATTTGAATGTTGAGGCCAAAGTTTATGTTGGGTCACGAGGCCTACCTACAGTATTCAATTTCTTTTCCAATGCCGCAGAGGTAAATAAACATTTAAGGTGGTCAATTATAAAACAGAAACATAATATGTGACACATGCAATGCTTAACCCTTTTGTATATGAAAAGGCATTTTTGAATTACCTCCACATCCTTCCAAGTCGAAAGAAACCATTACAGATCCTTCAAGATGTTAGTGGAATCATAAAGCCACGCCGGTAAGCGATGGACACTGCAAAACCAAAAGATGGAAACTGAAAGTTAATGCATAAGTGACATGAAAAAAATGACTAAATATTAAACTGTTGCGCAGATTGACACTACTATTAGGACCCCCGAGTTCAGGAAAAACCTCATTGCTACTAGCCTTGGCTGCTAAGCTTGATCCTGATTTAAAGGTAGGGAAAATTCTACATTCTTTTATTCGCGTATCAGACAAATGTTTCATATCAGAATGGAGATGCTATGTTTTGATTTTTTGCCTCAGGTTTCTGGTATAGTCACATACAATGGTCACCGAATGAATGAGTTTGTTCCACAAAGATCATCAGCTTATATAAGTCAGCATGATCTCCACATAGGAGAAATGACAGTGCGGGAAACCTTGGCTTTCTCAGCAAGATGCCAAGGGATTGGAGCTCGCTATGGTGCGTTCAGATTCGGATAATGTTTGCTCAAAGGTTAATAAGTGACTCCACAGAAAGCACCAAAACAGATTGACATTTTTGAGTGTCTGCAGATATGCTGACAGAGCTTGCAAGAAGGGAAAAAGAGGCAAACATCAAGCCAGATCCTGATATCGATATCTACATGAAGGTGAGTTGATTATAAATGTATGCAGAGAGGCTTCACAAGTTTTATGAAGAAAAATAGCAAAAGCACAACTTAATTTTTTTTCAGGCAGCGGCAATGGAAGAACAACAAGCATTTGTAGCCACAGATTACATCATGAAGGTAAAGAATTCTGGATCGATAATATATGAAACTTCTCTTACTCCTACCAATATTAAATTATAATCTGCTAAACCGAAAAAATAAATTTTCAAATGTCTAAATTTACAGATTCTAGGGCTGGAAACATGCGCTGATACCTTGATTGGGAACCATATGATAAGAGGAATTTCTGGGGGGCAAAAAAAGCGAGTTACTACGGGTAAAAGGATCAAACTTCGTGCAAAAGGAAAACGAGTTAAAAAAACCTATGTGCCCAATCTGCATGTTAAAGAATCAAGGAATCAACTATATACTGATTCATGACTATTCATCTCCATTACGCATATTATTTTACAATTCAGGAGAGATGCTGGTGGGACCAGCTAAAACACTTCTCATGGACGAGATATCAACCGGCTTGGACAGTTCGACAACATTCCAGATCGTGAATGCACTCAGACAGTCAATTCACATACTAAATGGAACAGCAGTTACATCTCTCCTTCAGCCAGCACCGGAAACTTACGACCTATTCGACGATATCATCCTACTATCTGAAGGCCGGATTGTATATCAAGGTCCACGTGAAAATGTGCTAGAGTTTTTTGAGGAGATGGGTTTTAAATGCCCGGAAAGGAAGGGCGTAGCAGATTTCTTGCAAGAGGTAACGTAATCTGGCCTTCCTTTGTTACTTCCACTGATAAATATACGTAATAAAAACACATACTTAGTGGAGATGTTCTTGTCTGTACTACAAACGGCATAGGTAACATCAAAAAAAGATCAACAGCAATATTGGGCACATCGAGATGAACCATACAGGTTCATAACAGTGAAAGAACTTGCAGAAGCATTCCAATCATTTAACATAGGTCAGAGCCTGAGAGAGGAGCTTTCTCATCCATTCGATAAAACAAAAAGCCATCCTGCAGCATTAACAACTAAGAAATATGGAGCGACCACAAAGGAGCTACTAAAAGCCTGCATGTCTCGAGAAGTTTTGCTTATGAAAAGGAACTCGTTCATATATGTTTTCAAAGCTATTCAAGTGAGACAATCTAAACTCCTAAGTTTTAAGTTTTTACGTACATAATGGTTGCAGGAGAGCCATCATTGGGAAAGCTAATTAACCTCGGCCATTGTGTTTAACCTTTTCAGCTTACTACGCTGGCATGTATTTGCATGACTGTGTTCCTAAGAACCACCATGCATCGCAATACTATTCTGGATGGTGGACTTTACATGGGGGCTCAGTATTTTGCCGTCACAACGATAATGTTCAACGGAAATGCAGAGATGTCAATGACAATCTCGAGGCTGCCAGTTTTATACAAGCAAAGGGACTTCCAATTCTATCCTGCATGGGCATATGCTATACCCTCTTGGCTTGTAAAAATCCCACTACAGTTGACAGATGGAGCAGTCTGGGTAGCCCTAACATACTATGTTATAGGGTTTGACCCAAGCATAGAAAGGTATTAGTATTAGGCTTGGTTCAACTTCCACCATAGTCAGAATTTTTATAATTGAGTTTTAATGGTTAATGTCAATGAAACAGGTTTTTCAAGCAATATCTCCTATTCGTATCACTCACCCAGATGGCCATGGGGTTGTTCAGATTCATAGGAGCAGTAGCAAGAGACATAATAGTTTCAAATACGTGTGGATCAGCTGCCTTGATGGTGGTTCTGAATCTGGGTGGTTTTCTTTTATCAGGAGGTAGAATATCAAAATCCTTTCAGCTATCTCTCTCACACACGAAAGTTAAAAGTTTAATGTTTCAGACTGAATTTATAACTAAATCAGAACCTAAATGGTGGCAGACAATGTGAAACCATGGTGGAAATGGGCCTACTGGTGCTCACCGATTATGTATGCTCAAAATGCAATTGGAGTAAACGAATTCCTAGGGAGGAGCTGGGATCATGTAAGAATTGTGTTCTAGACCATATTCAAAAATTAGCCAATTCCAGTATGTATTTTGAATATTAACACTGAGTCTAAAATTCTTTTCTTGGATGTACATATCATAGGTGCCACCTAACTCAAGTGAACCGCTAGGAATTCAAATCCTGAAGGCCCGTGGGATGTTTACTGAAGCGCGATGGTATTGGATTGGCATTGGAGCGCTGATTGGATTTAGCTTGTTATTTAACCTCCTATACATTCTGGCGCTGTCTTACTTACACCGTAAATCATTTCCCCTGTCTGTCTAATAATAAAGGTCAGCAGTCAGCACAATACCTTTCTGACAAAAATATCAATTTATGTAGCAATTGGGAAGCCTAGGCCGATTTTATCAGAAGCATCACTTGCCGAGAGAAATGCAAGCGGGACAGAAGTGGATATTATACCATCCTCGAAACAGATCAGGGACGCAGGTAAGATAGTGTTTATTCTATTCAAATTTGTTCTATGTTTAATAAAAGCAGTAAACAAATAAAAACTGACAGCAATTATAATATGCTGATTGGAAACAGAAGGAAGCGGAAGTAGAACTAGAATGAATATTTCATCAAGAAACCGAGGAATGATCCTTCCTTTCGAACCTCTTTCACTTACGTTTGATGAGGTGAAATATGCAGTGGACATGCCACAGGTAAAAGCTCTCGAATTTTATTACTATAAATGATTTTTCGAAATCAAAGTTGTAATAGTTTATCACTCAGGACATAACATTTCATTACTCAAATATCTTTGGTTCCCTAAATTCCTAAATGCACGCATTTACCCTTTAAAGATAATCACACCGATTATATGGCGTTGAGTTAGACTTTTATGATCATCATGGTTAAATGAGGACAACTAAGCAATACTGAAGTGCTCACGTTATGAAAATAGGGAATGAAAGACCAAGGCATCAAAGACGATAAACTACAACTTTTGAATGGAGTAAGTGGTGCTTTCAGGCCAGGAGTACTTACAGCATTGATGGGCGTGAGTGGTGCTGGAAAAACCACTTTAATGGACGTTTTGGCTGGAAGGAAAACTGGCGGATACATAGAAGGATTCATCAAAATATCTGGTTACTCCAAGAATCAAAAAACATTCGCTCGGATAGCGGGATACTGTGAACAAACTGATATTCACACTCCTCAAGTGACAGTCTATGAGTCTTTGCTATATTCTGCCTGGCTTCGTCTAAGCCCAGATGTTGATGATGCAACCAGAAAGGTACTCTGAGTTAAAATCAAGTTCAAACACAGTTCTCTTTTGGTTTCTAGAGAATGATACACTAGCATTATATTTAGATGTTCATTGAGGAGGTCATGGAGCTTGTTGAACTCACCTCACTGAGGGGAGCACTTGTCGGGTTGCCTGGCGTGGATGGACTATCAACTGAACAGCGAAAGAGACTGACAATTGCAGTAGAACTGGTAGCGAACCCGTCTATAATATTCATGGATGAACCGACTTCAGGGCTTGACGCTAGAGCAGCTGCAATTGTAATGAGAGCGGTAAGAAACACAGTGGATACTGGGAGAACAGTAGTTTGCACAATTCATCAGCCAAGCATTGATATATTTGACGTTTTTGATGAGGTAAGTGCTTCCCCAAAAAATTAAGATAGTATCATTCTTTATCTCCAGATCCAAAAATATTGATTACTGTAATATGCAGCTTGTTCTTCTAAAACGAGGAGGACAACAAATATATGTGGGGGCTTTAGGCCAACATTGTTCCCAGCTAATTAAATATTTTGAGGTCAGGCAACTGAAAAAGAATGTCAACGTGTAGAGTCTCGTCTGTGTTTGTTTTTTAACATTTACTGAGACAAGCTTCTTTCAGGATATCACTGGAGTTAAAATGAAAAATGGGCAAAACCCGGCAACATGGATGTTGGAAGTAACTTCCCCAGCAAAAGAAGAAATTCTCGGCATTGACTTCGCAGAAACATATAAGAACTCAGATTTATGCAGGTAAATTCCATGTTAAATGATTCACTAACAAATATAAGAGGTTTATTTTATACCACTTCATAGTTAATTCTATTCTTAACATTATAGGAGAAACAAAGAAATTGTGAAGGAACTTAGCACACCTCCCCCAGGCTCCAAAGATCTATTATTTCCGACTCAGTACTCACAGTCATACTTTACTCAGTTTAGAGCATGTTTGTGGAAGAAACATTGGTCATACTGGCGAACCCCTCGATATAATGCAGTCAGGATCGTGTTTGTTATTTTTGTTGCTTTACTTTATGGGACAATATACTGGGATATTGGTACCAAAAGGTTAGAAGTGTCTTCTCTACTATGTTTTTCAAACCACTAGTCTAAAAGGCTGCCTAACAGACTAACCAGAAATTTTATACACTTAGGAGAAATATACAGGACATCAATAATGCAATGGGTTCCATGTATGCTTCTGTTATCTTCCTTGGAATACAAAACACATTATCAGTTCAACCAATTCTGACCATAGACAGAGCAGTCCTCTACAGAGAACGAGCAGCAGGAATGTATGCAGCCCTACCGTATGCCTTTGCACAGGTACTTTTTTCTTTTCATTTAGAAAAAAAAACAACAAAAAAAATGAGTTCGTCAAGTTAGCATATAAGTGCATAAAAGTTTTATGTTTGGAATAGTGAGACTGAACTTTTCCCTTGTTTTTCTTGTTTTAGGCTTTGATTGAGATCCCATATATTTTGACTCAATCAATTTTGTATGGCTGTATTATATACTCCACTATTGGATTTGAATGGGAAATTCAAAAATTCTTCTGCTTCCTATACTTCATGTTTGTCGCGCTTCTGTATGACACCTATTTTGGGTTGATGGCCGTAGCTGCGACTCCAAACCAGAACGTAGCTTACGTAGCTACCTCGGCCCTCTTCTCAATCTGGAACCTTTTCTCAGGATTTCTCATTCCAGTATCGGTAAGTGGGATTCTATTTAAGTATTTCAACCATCAGATTTATCCATTTCTCATTTTAACAAACTGTATACCTCTCTACAACAGAGGCTCCCGATATGGTGGCGGTGGAACTATTACCTCAGCCCATTTGCTTGGACGCTATACGGTTTAGCAGGGTCACAATTTGCAGATGTTCAGGACAGACTCCCTAATGGCCAAACAGTTCAACAGTTTCTGGAAAGTTATTTCGGGTTTCATCATGACTTCATAGGGTATGTGGCCCTAATCGTAGCAGGGTTTGCTTTGCTATTCTGCTTTGTATTCATCTTTTCCATTAGGTCATTCAACTTTCAGACAAGATAAACACACCCTTTGTAACAAAACATAGGTTTCTTAAATGCTAATTACTTCAGAACTAAATCTACATCTTACAATCATCTGTACCCCGGTACAGACACGCTAATGTCATTGCTTTTATCATAAAAATATAAAAAAAATACTAATGAGCACATGTACGTAAGCATTCGGTATACACTATACTATGGCCAGTGGCGGTACCACTGGATGGACAGCGGGACAGCTGTCCACGCAAGTCGAGCCCAAACTACTCTTAACTCAGTGTAAAAGTAATATGTTTTGTATTTTTGTACCTCCAATTCAGGTTAAATATATTATATTTCTTATTTTATACCCTCAGTTCAACATAAAAATAGTCTTCTGCCTCAATTCAGATTAAATATATTGTATTTCTTATTTTCGTATCATCTCAATAATATATTTTAATTTTTTTGTGCCGCTAACGGCTCTATATTTACATATCCTTTCACGGATTCGATATTCGTCAAACAACTTCTCTACACTACCTCTTCCTGATGGATTCACAACGTATTAAATTCCAAACACCATAAAAACCCCAAGCAACAAGAACTCAATACACGCATTATGGAAGCTGGATCTCTGTCTCTACCCAGCTTAATAACACACTGCACGCACTTACATCAAAATTTTTGCAGCGTGAAGTTTGGTCCAAACTTACAATGCGCATAGCGATGCACAAAGTGCGGAAAAGGAACCATCATTACCTGATTGAATGTCGCAGCTGAAGAAACCCTAAAATGGAAGCCTCCAATTCCAATTTCTGAATTTGCTTAATATTGATTGTTGTTAACGTACCGTTATCAGAATAAGGTGACTGCGATTGCTAGCGTGCCATTTGACGAAATTGCCCTTCGTTTGCTTGCCACTTTTTTTGAACAGGCAGCATTTTCAACTTAACGAATTAAATAAACATAATTTATTTATTTATTTGGTGTTGTGTTTTCAAGCCAGCAGCTAATAAATGACTTAATTTTGGCTCAAATTGATTTCTCGATTCTATTGTGTCTAAAATTGAAAATCAAGTTTAGCATTTTCTCTACAGTTATTAAAAAAAACTCCATATCCACGCATAAAAAATTCAAAGAATAAAATATGTTTATAAATTATCACATAATTAATTGGAAAATATTGCATTATTCAATTTTGATTTTCAAATATTAAATAAGTAATATAAACATATAGTCATATTATTTTTACTATCAACTTTGTTACTTTATTTGAATAAATATCAAATTAACAAATCAAATATGTATTTTTTAATTTTGTTACACAATCAAATTACTAACCTTGGCTGAAAAAAATGAATCGAGCTGAGTAGTATAACATTCGGGCTCGACCCGAATTTTTGAAATACATGTTCGACTCATTTAATTTTAACGATTTTCAAATAAATGAACTATTTATTTAAAAATTTCACTTTCTTGCGTTATAGATTTGTAAATAAATATAAGACATTCTAATCTAATTCACAAAAAGTAAGTATCTCGCCACCGAATGGTAAAAAGTCAAATCCTTATCCTTAAAAAATAAATTAATTGAACAGAAAAATTAGGATAACCCAGCAACAAACAATGTATAAAAGTAATCTGAAAAATTTTACAACACAAAAAAATAACTGAACTTAACTGCACTTTGAACCCCATTTGAATGGGGTGAAGCATACATTGAACAGGAAAAAGAAACAACTGACGAACAAAAAACCCAAAGAGACTAACGAAATTCCCGCAACAATTTTAATGGTTGGTAATCAACCTGAGACTCTCATCGAAATTTTCAGAACCTACGGTTAGACCTGCAAAAATTATGGAGGACAGAGCAAAAGAAATGTGGAGATTGTCATTTTCGTCATTGTCATTTCAAGTAGCCAAGCTGTCGAGGAAGCCTTGCAGTTCCCGGAGACCCTCGGCCGAAACGCTCCTATGCACTCGAGTTAGAGGAGCGACCAGATTGGGAGGCGGGTGAGGCTGGAAGCATACCACGATGACAGCTAAATTGTCGCCGCTCTTCCTCTTCAGAGCCTCATTGACTAGATCCTTGCTGCACATGGCTGGGTCATTGTGCTCTTGAAGCCTTCGCCTGGCGAAGTCGACGGCGTTTTGGCTCCTGAAGACATCCCACAGGCCGTCGCAGCCCATGATTAGGAACTCGTCTTCTTTGGTTAGCTCCTTGGTCATTAGCTCCGGTTCTGCACTCAAGGGCCCGCCGTTTATGTCCTTTAGGCCTTCCATGTGCCAATCTCCGATGGCCCGAGCCACGTTGACCTGTCCATTTAGATAGTCATCGTAGACGTATCCGCCACACGCTTCGATGCGGAGCCTCTCAACGCTGCATGCAGGTTTGTGGTCCCTGGACATCTCGATCGCTTTGCCCTTCCGACTGAGCACTGCGCGGCAATCGCCCGCATTTGCAACAACTAGTGACCTGATATCAAACAGATCGAAAATCAACCACAATGCAACGAGTAATTCACCTTTACAAATAAAAATCAGTCGTCAATATTACGGAAGAAGGACTAATTAGATACTCAAATACAAATATGATACAAGGCAGAAGGTGCACGCAACTCACAGATCGTCATGAGTGTAATTAGCTAATGAGAAAATAAAGGATTTTTAAATGAAAAATGGTTGTTGATTGTAAGAAAACTGACCTCCCGATCACCAGAGCTGCCAGAGCAGTGGTTCCAGAAGCAAGCATTGAATTCAAGGAGCAAGCTTCGGCAAAAGCAGCATCGGTTTGTAAAAATGCTGAAGAAATGGCTCTTTCTATTTCGCTCGGGAAACATTCATCCTCGGCGATGAACCGCGGAAGATGGTGGCATGCAAAATCGGCAGCATGCTTCCCTCCATGTCCATCAAACAGCTGCGCATTGTTCAAATTACAGTCAAATCTTAGATTGTCGCCTTCAAAAAATGTGTATTTAATATTTCATTAATTCCAAATGGAGGGATGGCAAGAGTCAATAATAACATGAAGACCCATACCCCATAGAAGGCATTTGGGGTGCCGTCTGTCAAGTTCTCTAGTCCATAGTCACGCATGAAATTGTCAGCACAGACATACACATCTTCCATGGTCTTGCGAATTCCAATATCAGCCCATGCCCCAGAGCGAATGATAGGAGTGAAGTTCGATTCGCACTCTTCTACAACCAAACCAGTTTCAATTGATGTCTCCGACACTTTCGCCCTTATCTAAAAATAAAGATTGAATATAAGATCAATCGGAATTGCAGCCGTATATTTAACAATTTTCAGGCTGGAAGGACAAAGCAAGCTAAACTATCCATAGCCCACCAGATGTCGTCCCATAAAAAGCCAAAACAGCCATGATAAAATCCAACATTTAGGTGGAAATTTCGTTTTGAAAGGCAGCTTCAGGCAACAATTAATATTCCAGTGAACAAAAAACCAACAAAACTACCATTTGAAACTAAAGTCAGCTCAAAGTATCGTGAAACAGCTGACCCAGATAACAGATTTTCCATGAATTATAAAGACTCTCTCATCACCAAAACCTTCCTAGCTGAGTGGTTTGAAATCTACCATGACCCTTGAGAAAGAATACCATGACAACAACTCGGGAAACACTTTAGTTTCAGACTGCCCCCTTTTTGCCAGCGACACTAAAACTAAGAAGCCTCCACAATTCCAACATAAATTGCTAACAAGCGGCTTCAGCTCACATTCTAATAATACATCAAAAATCTAGATGGAAATAGACATGGATGCAGATTCACATTTCAACAAGAAAAAAGTCACTGGATTAAGAAGAAGTCATTGATGCAATTGACATTACATTCAGCTAAAAACCCTAAAAATAGAATCTAACTAATCCACAACAAATGCTATCAGCAGTCAAAAGAGCAGCAAACTTGCAGCATTCTCAATTACTAAAACTCAAAAATTCAATGAAATCTTACCAGAGAAGGATGCCGGATCAGCGACTTCTGACAAGAGGAAACCGTCACACGGGAAGCACTAAAATACTGCCGATAAGCTGACGCGAGCGGGACCGGCGGACGACCGTCGCTCGAGCAGCTTCCATTCTCAACCTTAGCAAAATTACTCTCTTCCATGACTACCTTCACATTGTCCACCAAAACCCTAACCCTAGAAACCCACACCAACTCACAGAAGCCTTAATCTCTACTCGAATTTCCAGCCAAAAAAGCACTAAATCTCCGAATCCAACCCCAATCGCGCGAAAAATCGATGAATCACGAACCAATCCGATGCTGCGGATCTCGGGAAATATTGAATCTGGGGATGAAAATGGGTGAAATTGAGGTGGGGTTTAAGAAATGCAAGGTTTTTGAGATTCCAGAAGGTGTACGGATGAGTCGCGTGAGTCGAGAGGATCAGCCGCAAGAGGAGGAGAAATTCTCGGTGGCGACTCCGGCGTGTTCGCTGTTTTTTCACGAGGTGTTTTCTGCACCCGGCAGAGGATCTGAGCTGTTTCACGAGTCCTAAAACGGATCAAACGACGGCGTTTGAGTCGATTTTGAATAAATTAGGAAATATTTATTGTCTTTATGTTGTTAGGATCCTTAATTTCTTATTGAAAATATAAATCAGGGATAGATATGAATGGAGCAATGGACGATAAAAAATTGTGTTGGATATTTAAAAAAATTATTTTAATGATTTTTTCATATTATTTGTGAGTATTAAATATGCATAATGATCAGTTTAGTAATAAGTTTAACAAATATTTATTGTCATCATGATGTTATATTTCAATTTATTAAACAAGTAAAAAGCAGACAATTAGTGTTTTTAAATAGATTTGAGAGAAAAATAAAGATTTTGTGAAATTATGAATATTATATTCAATATTTTTACTCATAATTATAATAATGTTACCTAAAAAAAATATGGAGAAAAATCTTCTTTTTGATACAGGTAAATGAAAATGGAAAGTAGATTAGATAAAAAAAAACTATATGAAAAAAGGGTAGTTTGAAAAAAAAATCTCATTAGGCTCATTCGAAAAACAAGGCTATCCGATGGGCCATCCGGCCCAGCATGTACAATCCATCAGCCATCAGCTAGGGTTTCTGAAAATCCTCGTACTAAAACAAATGAAAGAGAGAGCAACAAGCAACAACGTATATTGTTACATTTCCTCGACATTCATCCATATGAAATTCATGCCAGCTCGAACCTCAGAAATCCCTAACAAGCACAATTATTCAAGCGTACCTTCCTGAAGTAAAACGACGGAGCGAAAAGGAAACATCCGCGCAGAGAGATTCGTGTCATCGGATGATCTATAAGCGCCCCCAGATAAAAACAAGAAGGCAGAAAAGATTCCACAAATCGATCAGAGAATAAGGTTGAAACCCCCCCTTGAGTAGCTGATCGATCAGCTGGTGTTGTTCCACTGGCCTCTTTCGTAACCTAGCTAGTGTGATGTTTAGGGTTAGAGATTCGTCTTTGCTCGCAGCGAATGCGTGACAGCAGCTAGTAATAGTAAGATTAATGTTACGTCGAGGTCGCATGAGCCAGCAGCAGACGGATCTGCCGATTGCTCGATGCTACGTAGTACATACCAACTTGAGCGAGCCTTTCTTGTCTTCTCATTGTCCGGTGAAGAAATAATAATTCTTGATTTCTAGGTTTAGGGTTACGTTAGGGTTTTTCGTCACGCATGAGACAGACGAAGAGTGAGACAATGTCGAGTAACAATCAACGTGTTAAGACGGGACCAATGGTTATCTTGTGATACACGGCTATAGATTCGATTGAAGACATCCGACGAAAACTTGATCAGCCACCATTATTGTTGAGTAACAATCAACATGATTATCCGCGGGTCCTATCGTATCTTATGTTGTCTGGTAATACATGTTTCTCTGGCACAAGTAAACGTGTTTCTTGTTCATATCATACGAGTAAATAAATCAGCTCAAAAATGAAATTGGATTATTGTATCTCATTGTAAATTATTAGTCTAGGTTTGTGAGTCATAATTCAATAATTCTATGAATTATTAGTCTAGATTTGTGAGTCATAATTCAATAATTTTATATGAATTGAATCACCCAAGCTTCCTACTTAATAGTGTACGTACTCTTTAGTGTGAATTCAACTAGCGTGCCTCAATCCTTAAATTTTGAACCCGGTAGAGTCAACAAGTATGCCAAATGAGCTAAAACTAGGAGGGTAAGTAAAATCGATTAACCGTTTAGTCAAATCGAATCAAACCAATAAGTTCGGTTGGGTTTGGAGTGCTTGTAGTTTGGTTACCGTTTCAATTTTTGAAAACCGACTACAATTGATTTGGTTTGATATTCGATTTTTTTCAAATCGAATCGAATCATGTCACTATATATATTTTTTATAATATATAAATTTAATTGTATATATAATATAATTTAGTATTTTTTATTATTGTTCATATAAAAATCTCTTATTTATACATAAAATAGTAAATAAGGTTCATAAAAAATCGAACCGAATTCAATCAGATGGTTTGGTTCAGTATATAGTTTTTTACAGCTAGCAGTTTAGTTCGATCTAAATTTTTCAAAACGATTAGGAATCGTTCTGTTTGAATTTTTACTGAACATCAAACCGAATCGTTACATCTAACTAAAACTCATCTTTTAAGTGTTCTTTAAACTCTTTTAATTTCTTAGATATATGAGTGTGATTCGATTTTGTTTTTATGATGTTCCATGGAAAACGTGTAAAATCAAGAACTCGACAAAGATACTTCAATCTTTACAAAGTATATACATGCTTCGAAATCCAGGCTTCAATTCAAAGCCAAAACTATATTCTGTCGAACAAGAGATTCTACCTACACAATAATGGACAAAGGTAGACTAAGGCAAACCCTAATTAATCACAAAAAAGCAGGGAGTACTTTCTCTCTAATTTCTTTTTCTCCATTGAAGAGATGCAAAGTGATGACCCCAATATATCTATGCACCGAGCCTTTTCTTTCATCAGTTGACATGAGAAAACACTTCCACAAAGCTACACTTGTTAGGCACTCAATCATCTTGAATAGTTTAACCACAACTAGGTTTGTATATTATTGTATATCATCCATGACAATGCTCCTCTCCACATCGATCGTTGTATTACTTAATACTCACATGACAAATAAAATCAAGTTTCCATGCCCACTCTTGGGGAAGAATATACGATCTTTTAACACATATAGTGCCTATATACACTTCAAAGAGAATGATTTGTACTAAAGATGTACTGAAAAGGAACTTGTAAGAATGTGATTAGAGGCATATATGAGTTAAAAACTCGTTGTGGAAATCGATCTTTTGAGAAGATTTCAACGCTTTAAGAATAGTTTGTATATATATCGAATGGTGACAAATAGAGAATGATTAATGTTGTTAAAATGGTTGGATTCGAGGAGGCATCAACTATGAATATGATAGTGCATTCACGAACATTTTAGGGCAGACATGTAGAGTAGAGTGGTACAAAACATGACAATCATGGAATATTGGAATCGAATGTGACTTCGTAGCCGCCCCTTTGAGAATTTATATGTAGCTAGGGTTTGAGATGCGGAGCATGACTATGAATTATGGGTAAAGAGTTACCAATTTTCTTACCTATAATTAAAAGCGTGAGAAGATGATTTTTTTTTATAATATTTGCGTTTAAAATTTGAATTTTATCACGATCAGATGTATGAGTAAAGAATACAAATTTCAGTGGAATTTAATTAAATTTGAAGCTGTTAAGGTTACTAATTAATTAAGCGGCTAAATAATGGCATGCGCTAATAACTCCTTTGCGTGACAAGAAAACACACAGTTAGATTCTTTGTTTTATTTTTTATTTCAATATTGGAATAAGTGACAAGTCTTGAGTATTTAAAAAATTAAACGAGATTTAACAATTTGTCTACTTTCTTGAAAGCGATGAGCGGTTGACAGTCGGTTGTTTTTTATTATTGATAGTAACCCATACTACCTATGTCCTCTTTTACATGTCACGTATCCAAAAATATTTGTCCATTTTTATTTGTCATTTAACAATCTCAATACATATTTAATAACTATAACAATCTTAAAAAGTTATTAAACATTAATAATTTCATTTTATTATTTCATAATAACTCATTTTGCACCACTATAAATCACTTTATTTTACATTTTTCACTAACTTTAAAATTAAAGGAACACATTAAACAACAGATTATTAAATTTTTTCAACCGCTAACACTTCATCTTAATTAATCTACTCAAATAACTATAAACGACATATGAAAGAAGACGGAGAGAATAATTAGATTACAATTATCTATATATATGAGCTATACCTAACAATAAGCATATATTTAAAGATTCAAAAAATAAACAAGTGGAATATAGTTTAAGCAAATATGTGATGAACTTGGACCAATGTTTGTCAATGGTTTGTTAATTGTTAACTACAAAAGTTTGAGTTGTGTTACATGAGAGAATTTAAATTGATTCCAATTTCGTTTTTTTTTAATGATGAATTAGTTTAATTATTAAGTTAGGTTTAGTGTTGTAACAATCTCATCTTCCAAATTCAAGTCCTAGTGACACCATATAAACTTGAAAATGTTGGAGGTGTATTGAACTGACGCGCAACAAATCTTACTTTCATTATTAAAATTGATAGGATGTGACCTCGACCATAAAAAAATAAAAAATAAAAAATAAAATTATATAGAATCCGCAGCTATATATATATATATATATATATATATATATATATATATATATATATATTCCAAGTCTGAGTTCACCAACCTCCCACCACATACGGAGTAATTAAGCTAATATAAGCAACCTATTAAGCATTTTATAGTCTAATTAATATCTTGCACATAAAACTGAAATAGATTTTTTTGTCACAAATGATGAGACAAAACACCACCGCCCCGAAAATTAAATGACTAAGTGTAGCAAGAGACCTTAATGAAACCTCTTGTGTGAATCACATTAAATCAATAGCACGTCTCAAAATCAAAACCTTCAATATCATTTTTGCACGTTGTTGGAATATATAGGGACATTAGGTCAAAAGTTCATTTACAAGTATCATAAAATATAAAGAATCCAATCCTATAATCCGTCCGTAATAAGAATATCTATCATGACTAGTTGAGTTGACAGTGAGATGGATCATAAAAATTGATCTTGTTTGAATTTTGGATGCAAATTCTAGCTTGACTAATTTTGCACTTACCCCGATGAAATATTCGAGAGGTTTCACTATGAAGAAGTACTCCCTCCGTCCTCTAATACATGTCGTTTAAGGTTAATTTGAATAGATTAAAGTGAAGTAAATGCTTTTAACAAATTTAATGAGTGAGTTGTCGGTGTTTTTTTTTTTAAATTCATGCAAAAAGTAAAATCGGTAGATTATTACGGGTGATGAATGATGTGTTTTTTTAATTTAACATTTACAAAAATACTATATCATTTAAGAAGAATTACTCACTTCAATTCTCTTAGACTGTGTTTGGTTTAGTTAAAATTTGATGGAAAATAAGACAAAAAATTGTGAAAAAATGATAAAAAAACTTGTTTAAAATAAAGAATGTTTTAACATTTTCTCACCATTTTTTTCACACCTAACCAAACAAGGGAAAATAGAATGAATTTCATGAGACAATCCAATTTTCCTCAAATTTTCCTTTCACCAAATTTTCCCTAAACCAAACACACCCTTAGAAAATTAATTACATCACTAATTTTTAAGTTGTGTTTAACACCGTGACATCTTATGGTATACTAGGAGTTAATTATCTAATAAAAACAATAATTTAAAAATAAATATACAAAATAATTTAAATTATAATTAACTTTGAAATAGATTATTTTTCTCATATTCTAGTTCAAACCAAAATATAAGATCATAATTAATTACCTCTTTTGTCTTGTATTGTTTTGTTCGGGTCTGTGGATATCCTCATTATTTGAAGTTTCAATTGGGTCAAGTATATACATATTATTTAATAATACAATAAAAAAATTAATTTAATAAATAATTTTTTGAGTTTTCCATATAATTTGTGTTGATAATAAAAAATGAAATATTTTCTTAACATTTTTTTAAATTTTTGTCCGACAATGGAAAATGAAATCAACTTTTTCCAATTTTCATTGACGTTTTTCTTAATTAATGAAACAGATAAAATTAAATAAACTTCTTTAAAAATTCCATTTCCTCCATTTATTTATTTTTTCATTAAATTTTACCTAAACCAAACACAGCCTTAGGATTTATTGAATTTTAAAGAGGAAACATTCCTTCCCTGAAATCTCATTTTCATGCACTGCAATCTGATTTGTCTAATCTTTGATGGAGACTTGGCAAGGTCACGCCTCTCCCATTTGGACATTTGTCATCCTCCCTCCCTATCATTCCCTCCATCTTTTTACATGTCAATTAAAAAAATTGTATTTTAAATTTTGAAAGTTAATTACTTAAAAATACAATATATTACAATATCATACTGCAATCAGACGGATGAAATTGTAATCAAACTAATCAGATTAATATATCGTAAGTGAGACCTCGTGCAAAACATGTATCTGCACCATAATTAAAAATTTACCATGAAATTTAAAAATCTTAAATATTCTAAATCTTAAAACATTAAAAACACTAAAAAATAACCATGAAATCTCAAAGACTTTTTATAAATCTCAGGTGCCATAGCAACTATGAAATCATGATTTATTATTAGAACTGGAATTAATAATCTCATCACATTTGAATGGATAATGAATTTGGATTTTAAAAAGTAAAAATAATGTTAAATAGTATTAATACTTATTCCGATGGTGAATCAAACATACTACATTGATATTAATTATTCTACGCTAAATGATAAAAACTCTCAAACATTAAAATTTTAATATCTTTAAAAATGGTAAAAAAGCAACATCATTTAGCCAACTCGTATATAAAATTGATATACAGTAAAATTTCACTTTCAATAATATTTTCATACATTTCCTTTAAATGAAATATGCAAAACACTTTTTAATATTCCCAACAAAACTCTCTTCCCCATTGAGCCCTCATCTCCTATATGTTTAGTAGGACTATTAAAAGAGTGATTTGTGGGTGTGCATCATCAATAAAAAATTGACACGTGACGCATTGAAAAATTAAAAAAAATTCAAATCAATGATAAATCGTCACATATTATTTTGACTTCTTATTGGTGGTGTCCACTGACACATGTTAGACACAATCCATCCAAAAATTATTCCTATAAAAAAGATTATTATAAATTATAATTATATAAGGAGGAGGATAACTAATACTCAAGCACTTAACAAAGCATAAGAAATTCACAAAATATACGTCTCGTAAATAATACTAAATATAAATAGTACCCTTGACTATACTAGTGTGTCTTTAGTTTTTCATGAAACAAAATAAAAAAATTATGAATTATCACTACTTTCTTAATTATATTTTAAACTGTCTGAATTGTCGAAAAAATGCAAGAAACTAACATCTAGACTGATTTTTTAAAATCAAATTCATAGTTATACTCTAAAACTAATATTATTATAACAACAAGACTCGTGTGAGAAATTTATGTCATTTGATAATAAAAGTAAATAATAATTTATTAAAATTAATATTATGTCATTAATCAAACCAATTGAGTTTAAAAAATACTAAAGTACAATTTTTTTTCTCATTACACTATAATTAAATAAGCGGTGATAACTCATTAGCCTTTTTTTACAGATAGTTTATCCTAATTTCTCTTTTAAAATTTTCTATCCAACAATCAACATTCAAAACCCTAAAACACAATTTACTTTTGATTTCACACTTAACAAATGAGATTTGTGAAAAGAGAGTAAACCTCCAAAATATATTTTACTGGAATGGACATTTTCCACCATTTTTCTGCAACGATTAACACGTATAATCCACGCCGCATACTCGGAGTGATCTTTATGAGGATTTTAGTGCTCAGAATTATATTAATTTTCCTCTTTTAATTTTTTGGAAAGAAATATTTTTGTAAGAAATTTTGTAGTATAATTTGTTTCACATTCAAAATTAATCAATAATGAGTGAAAAAATTTAACTATTAAAAATTATTTTGTCTAGCTTAATGGAGGGATGTTGGACAAATTCACATTCGCACCAACACTCCACTCTCACGCGCGAGATCATAATTGAATTAGATATACGAAATCGTTATTAAACTAATTATGTTGATATATCGCAAGTGGAATCTCGTGCATATATAACTGACACGTTAAACTGATTTATCTAAACATCTAGCTAAAACCATCTTTGTTACCATTCGAGTTTCTGAATCACAAAACTAATTAACGATCTCTTTCATTCAATTTGAGTTGCTATGAGAATACAAATGGATGGAGAGAAAGAGAAAATGAAATACACAACAGAAGAGAAGAATTAGATTGAGCTAATTGGAAAATGCAAAAATATAAAGCCTCCAACCTTTAGTGGACGACCGTTCAAATTAGAAGTGTAAATAAAAATCGATGAATCAAATCAAATCGAACCGAACTGATACGTTTGATTCAGTTTGAAATGTTAGTTGTTCAGTTACAGTTTCAAATTTTGAAAAACTTACGGCTAATAGTTTGGTTTTTAATTTTTTTCAAACCGAACCGATTCAAACCGACCAAAATTAGGTTTTTATATGAAAATTCTCCTATATATTAATTAAATTAGTCAATAAAGTTCATGAAAAAAATTAACTGAACTGAATCAAACAATGTGATTTGATTCCGTTTGGTTTTTTAAAACTAGCGGTTAAGTTTCAAATTTCTCAATTTGATTACCAATAATTTGATTTGTTTTTTTGTTAAAAATCAAACCAAACCGAATCATTACACCCCTAGATCAGATCACTTAAAAATACTCAAACACTTAACAAAATATAAGAAATTCACAAAATAAACGTCTTGTAAATAATACTAATATGAATAATACCCTCGACTTTACTGGTTAGGGGAGAGTATTATTTGATGAAAATTGATTCACCGA
Source organism: Kalanchoe fedtschenkoi (assembly GCA_002312845.1). Classification (NCBI taxonomy): domain Eukaryota; kingdom Viridiplantae; phylum Streptophyta; class Magnoliopsida; order Saxifragales; family Crassulaceae; genus Kalanchoe; species Kalanchoe fedtschenkoi. The sequence goes on from NQLW01000095.1 coordinate 3,452,201, forward strand.
ACCAATATAACTTAACGAATTAATTCGGTTCGATTAATTGAGAGAGTCGATCAATTCAATCAAAAACCAATATATGGTGATAAGTCATTATCCCTTTTACTTATCACACCAATTACCCTAATTTTTCTTTATAAAATTTCTACCCAACAATCAACCTTCAAAACCCAAAAACCCTACTATTAACTCTTGACTTCACACTCAACAAATGAGATTTTTTGAAAAGAGAGGATACCCTCCATAAATGTATTTATAGCCATCTCCACCCCCAACCCCCTCCCATCATCTCCCTCCTCCTTCATCATCTCTCCAGTCTCCACAAACCCCCAAAACCAAATCACTGTTAAATAGTAAGTGCTGCAGACCTCTTGCAGTTGCAGACTCTTTTTTCCTCCTCCTTCACGCCTCCATTATTATCCATCAATCCATCTCCTCTCAATGCATCCTCAACATTTACTCCTCCACGCACACTAACCCTTAAATACCTCCATCCAGCAAACAGGGCTTTCAAAGTTAAACAGAGCGTTCGTGTTCAAGAAACAGAGCATCGCTGCCAAGAAACAGAGCAGCAGCAGCAGCATCTCATGGAGACGAGGCGCAAGTGCGTCTACGCGCACGGCCCGATCATAGTCGGCGCGGGGCCGTCCGGGCTGGCCGCCGCCGCCTGTCTGTCCCAGCAAGGCGTCCCGTCGATCGTCCTCGAGCGCGCCGACTGCGTGGCGTCCCTGTGGCAGAACAGAACCTACGACCGCCTCAAGCTCCACCTCCCCAAGCACCTCTGCGAGCTCCCGCTGATGAAATTCCCGGCCCATTTTCCCAAGTACCCCACCAAGCAGCAGTTCGTCTCCTACATGGAAGCCTACGCGTCACACTTCGGCATCAGCCCCGAGTTCAACCAGGCCGTGGCGGAGGCTGCGTTCGATCACAGCAGCGGGTTCTGGAAAGTCACCACCAAAGACTGCGTCTACATTTCGAAATGGCTGATCGTGGCTTCCGGAGAGAATGCCGAGCCGCTGATCCCGGAGATTCCCGGGATGGAGAAGTTTCACGGCCCCGTCAAGCACACCAGCGTGTACAAATCTGGCTTGGATTTCGAGAAGCGGAAGGTGCTGGTGATCGGATGCGGGAATTCCGGCATGGAGGTCAGCTTGGATCTGTGCCGTCACAATGCCACGCCTTACTTGGTCGCCAGGAACAATGTGAGTCTTTCTATAGTTATCTTCCATCGATATTCCAAAGTTAAAAACTTTCTGTCATTTCGAGTGAGCCCAAAGTTGTTAACTTTCGCCATTTCGGCAGCCAGGTGCTCTTCAAGTCATCGATCTTTGATTTAACGTTGTAATTTGACAGCACCCCAGTTCAATTCCCGCCATTTTGGCAGCTGGGTGTTCTTTTAATTCTGATATTTGGTTCAAAAGATGGGATTCTGAGAGAGCCCCATGTGGATTTCCGGCTTTTTTGTAACTGGGTGCTCTTCAAGTTTTCGTTTTGAAATGTGTCTTTATGGTTGCAGTCTTGCAGAAGCCTGGGAGTGGTGATGATACGTAGTTTTCAATTCGGGTGGTTTAGTTTAATAATGCAGTAGGATTGATTTATTGAACTTTTGGGTCAAACGGGGGTTTAAATTTAAATTACTGAGAAGCTCTTTAACTGGTGATGCTGCTCTAGGTCCACGTGTTGCCCAGAGAGATGTTTGGATTCTCAACATTCGGGATTGCAATGTGTCTGCTGAAATGGCTGCCATTGAGATTAGTAGACAGATTGCTGTTATTCACAGCCAACTGCACGCTGGGCAAGACAGACAAGTACGGCCTCCGGCGGCCGAAAACCGGGCCAATTGAGCTCAAGAATGCGACGGGGAAGACGCCGGTGCTCGACGTGGGAGCACTCGCCCAGATCAAATCTGGTAAAATCAAGGTACCCCATGATCCAAAACCGGATAAAGTTTGAAACTTTGGTGTTGGATTTTAATGGGCCTAATGTGTGGTGGCTGATTTCTGATTGTGATTGTCTTTTTCTCTGGTTTAAGGTTATGGAAGGTGTGAAGGAGATCACAAGAAATGGAGCCAAGTTTGTGAATGGGGCTGAAGAGGAGTTTGATGCCATCATTTTAGCCACTGGGTACAAAAGCAATGTTCCAACTTGGCTCAAGGTAAACCTCTTAGCCAGTTTACCAAAAGGGTTTCAAGAAAATGGGAGTACCCAAGCTAACTTGTACTCCAGCTTTTGGTGCCTATTTTGGCTTTTGAACCAACCCTTTAAATCAATACTAATAATGGAGATGGTATTTGGGTGGGGAGGACAGCAGCATACCCACTTTATCATATGATAATTGAGCAATCAAACTCTCCTACAAAGTAGAAAAAAAGGTCTTCCTCCTTTGGTATGGGGTTGGGTCCCTACAACTTAAGGTACATGCAACAAAAGCTAGCTAGAAGCCATTATAGTCCTCTCTTCTCCACTAGTTTATTAGCATCCATCATGTGTTATTTATTCATCACTTACTGATTCAATGTTACAAGATCTTTAGAGTGCATCTAAACTGATGTTTCCTTTCCTTGCATGGACTTGTTTGGATAGCAAATCTTCTCCCTAACTGTAAGCAAGAATTCCTTTACCACTCTTTTGAGGAAGATGCCAAACAAGGCCCTAATTATCACCAACATGCATTTACAATAGCCACATATGATTAGGGTAAGGTCCTAAACATGCAGCCACTAGGGAAGCTTTGAATTAATAGTGCATGTATTTATGCCAATGGTGGGCTAAGGGACCTAGCTATGAGAAGAAGATCAGGGTGGGGTTGATTTTGTAAGCTTTGGAACTTGCAGGGGTGTGATTTCTTCACTGAAGATGGGATGCCAAGAACACCATTCCCCAACGGCTGGAAGGGGCAGAATGGTCTTTACACAGTGGGGTTTACTAGGAGGGGGCTGCTTGGGACAGCCTCAGATGCATTCAAGATTGCTAGTGACATTGGTGAGGATTGGAGGACAATGAAGGACAAGAATGATTGCTGCAATGCCCAAATTGTCCTCAGAAGGAGAACATCTCCTTCTCCTTCTCCATCCACAGTTGTAGTAGCTAAACAGACTTGATTTCAAAATCTTGTTGAGTGTTTATTGCTATAAAGTGTGAAGCCTTAATAAGGTGATTAGGGAGTGGTTAGGGGGTGGGGGAGGCTTGGCTTTCTAATCTTCTGTCATTGAGCTAGTGTAGGGAGCTTCTTTAGTTATGTAAATTTCTGAGAAATTTTGTATGGAGGAGATGATGGGGATGTGGCTCACGCAAGAATGCTGTTGTTTTGAGAGATGTGGCTAACCTTTTGGGTTGGTATATGTTTGCTCTTTTGTATAGCAATAATATTTGTTTCTTTAAATCAAGCCTCACGTTCTTGCAATCATATTTTTCATTAACTTACATATGTGTGATATGTTTTTTCCGGACCAAGTTCGAATTTGAGATGTAGAGATTTAAGAGTTCATCTTCCGTTTTTTTATCTATCACTCAGTTACGATTCTGGATAGTGACCAAGAGCCACATACTTTCTCCACTTTAATAGTGGAGTTAAATTCATTATCTTCAACATATTTATATTTATGTGGTAGCATAGAATTTGAATATGAAATTATACAATGTTAAACAATATCCATAATTTGAATTTGAGATTTGAGAATGTTAAACAATATAATACTTGTACTGTCCGACTAACAGACTGATGAAAGAAACAAAAAGTGATCTTAATTGAGATAAAATAGGGGGAATAACAAGGTACATTTAAACTATTGGAGTAGACCCCTAAATTTGTTTTTGCTGTGAAATTATTTTGGAGTAGATTTGATAAAAATTCAAAGAAATTCGTGTTACAAAAAGTTTTAAGGGAGCCCTGAATTTGTGTGAGGATGTGACATTGGATTGGATTAACTGGGAGTCAACCCTTGGTGGTAGATTTACTTTTGTGACTTTGGATTTGATATTTGAGGTAAAATGAGGTCATGACTTTACATGATGGGAGCATCATTGCTTTATTACTAGCTAGGTCTTCTGTTCATCTCTCTCTGCTTTCTGCCATTTCTTCTTCTTCTCATCCAGCTTTCTTCTCTGCCGAGAAATGATAGAGAGATGATAATAATGCAGGCAATGATGATGAAGTTTTCGAAGCATACAAACTGCACTTGTATCTACCTTTAAACACCCTCTTCCATGACAACTATATTTGGATGAAGTTGGTTTTAGATGGACATGATAAATAATTTAGAAACTGTCATGAGATAGTTTGATCATATAGATAAGATAATTTGAATTGATTCAATAAAATATATGTTCTATTTTATTAATTTTTTCCAGTTCAATTCAACTCAATTTCACGTTAGAAAAAAATACTCTTTACTCCCTTTGGCAGGCTTCTACCTTCACTCATCATCACCATCTTCTCAAACCACCTATAAACATATATCTATCTACAATCTGTTGAATTTTCGAATCGACTCATATTGAATTGTGTCCCTATTGTGACTCAAAAAACAAGACTTATGAGTCATGGTTCAACGATCCAATATAAGTCTCTTCTTTTTCTTATCCTCACTAGTCGATATATAACATTTGTCAAGTAACATACTCAACACAATCCATATTCATCCTTTCAAAGAAATTGAACTGTATTAAGATAGAATGATTTTTATTCTGTGAAAAATTAATAAGATTCATAAAAAAGAGCGTTAATTTAGTCTATTATAGCTAATTTAAAAAAATTGTGATAAAAATAGTTGAACTGAATTTAGTATATTTAGTTGAATTACAGTGAGCTTAGTCGATTGAATAATTCAAATCTGAAAAACATACAAACTGATATGTACAATTGGCATTTGAAACCACTCATGAGACCAGTAAAATGATGAGTGACATTATGCATAGCCACAATAGTAGAGGAGAGAGGTGCGACCCCACAATTGCTCACCACTCTAACTCTTGTCAGATTTTCGAACCCAGAAGAGAAGAAAAT
>NQLW01000095.1:3458809-3530676 GCA_002312845.1 Kalanchoe fedtschenkoi
TTTTTTTATTTTACTGTAACTTTCCTTCTAATTTTTCGTGTAATTTTTTTCCCACATTTTCCCTAAACCAAAAAAAAATTATTTTAATTTTCTTTCAAATTTTTCTTCAACCAAACACACCCTTAAACTAATGGTGGAATTCATTCAGGCCTGTCTCTTTCAATTGATTTCGTCATGCATGAGTCATGACAAGCAGATCACATCAATAAAATTTTAAGATTTTCTACTCTGAATGTGAAAATAAAAAGTACAGTCACAATCAGACCCACAATTATTGACCATATAAACATTCTATTTAAAAAATATATTCCTGAAGCCCAATGTGTGTGATCTTTAGGCTGCGTTTGGTTTAGGGAAATTAGATGAAAAAAAATTTGAAGGAAAATTAGAAGGGCTTCCCTTATTTGGCTTAGGGAAAATTTGTGAGAAAGTAAATTGCATAGAAAATTAGAGGAAAAATTAAAGTAAAATAAAATGAGTTTTAAAACTTTCTTCAAATTTTCCATTTAAACTAAAAAAAGAAAAATGAAATAAAATCCATTATGAATTTCACTTCTCTCAAATTTTTCTTTCATCAAATTTTCCCTACCAAAGACACCATTAATATTTGGGCTTAGACATGTGCACAATTTTAATTTTAATTTTAATTTTAATTTTAATTTTAATTTTAATTTTAATTTTAATTTTAATTTTAATTTTAATTTTAATTTTAATTTTAATTTTAATTTTAATTTTAATTTTAATTTTAATTTTAATTTTAATTTTAATTTTAATTTTAATTTTAATTTTAATTTTGTGACTTTTGTCAGTGGGCCGAAGCCTATCTTAAATCAGTGAACGCTGTAGAACTCGACAAGCCGAGTTGCTATAGAGACAACTTGGTTAAGGATAAGGTCATGGTTGATTAATTTAATAACCTTGGGGGGTTCAGAATATTAGTTTGTAAAATTGTATGTCGATTACTTTCGCATATTTGCTTCAGTAAGCTCATACCAATGTATTAGTCTATCATTAAGTCAATTATTAACGGTTTGATTTATGAAAAAGTTATGAATTAAACAGTCCTTAATCGGCTTTGAAAAGTTCCTAGTCATACCAAATCATGAGGTTTAAAAATGAAGAGAGCATAGAAATAAAATACGAAAAGAAAAACTACTTACAGAGTCATTTTATCAGGTCCTGGATACCTACGACGATACCCTTATTCCGCTGAGCATTGATATTTTGTTTCCACATAGCTGAGAACTTTCGTATAAAGGAACCTAGGATGCTCGAGATCAACGAAACTGAAAAGCCTGTAATAAAAATGTCAAAACCGGCATTGTGTGAATTTCCTATCATTGATTTTTCTGGAGAAATTGATGAGAGGACTGAAACTCTGACCGAAAATTGGGGCCGAATATGCAAGAGGGTAGGGAGTCTTGTGAGATTATGGTTTTTTTCAGGTGAGGTATGATGACATATTGCCGGCGCTAGTTGGTGAGACTTTTGATATTGTGAGGGAAATGTTCAAGCTTCCATCAGAGATTAAGAAGCTGAATACCAATCCCAAGCCTTATCATGGATACTACTGCGGCCATTTGTATGAAAGCTTTGGAGTTGAAGATGCTTCGGATTTGCGCTCACTTGCGCACTTCGAGAAGTTGATGTGGGCTGATGGCAATGATTACTTCCGGTAAGAAATCTTCCAGAATTTACCTGTCAAAAGAAATCATGTCATTTTATGACTCATTCATCAGAAAGAAGACATAAGCCAGCAACTATATCATGTTAACAATAAGACAATTCTTGGCCTCCAAATTCAGTACTTTATGTTTTTTTGCTGTAAACAGACAGACGATGATCTCCATACTGACACAAGTAGATGAGCTACACTACGTCATATTGAGAGCAGTGGTGGAAAGCTATGGGCTGGGGGAGAAAGGTGGTTCAAAAGCAGAATGTATGCACAGTGCAAGACGCTAATGAGACTCATGAAGTATAAATTTCCACCTGCCGGAACTTCCATGGATGGACTGGGTGCTCACACTGACAAACCACTGTGTGTCATTCTTTTTGCGGACCAAGTTTCTGGGCTTGAAGTTCAGACCAAGGACGGACGGTGGCTGAACCTGACTGTATCACCTAATTCCTTTGTGTTTATGGTTGGAGATCCTCTTATGGTAATGCAACCTAAATTTTCTCTATGATACTTCTCTCAGTCACATTTCTAGCATCTTAACTATGAAGTTGCGGTTTAACGGATGCAGAAGTTAACTGCTCAGTAAATATAATGCCTTGTGTAAATTTGAAATTTAGATCAGGGGATGAAAGTTTCATTTACTTGTACAGGCATGGAGCAACGGAAGGCTGCACGCAGTGAGGACGAGTGGCGATAATGAGAGGTACTCGATTGGGACATTCTTGGTGCCTGTAGAGGGGACCATAATCAAGCCACCTAAGGAGCTTGTGGATGAGGAGCATCCTCAGATTTTGAGGGACTTCGATTATCATGAATTCATCAACTTCAGCAACACAAAGGAAGCTATGGCCATTGACTCAGCTAAACAAATAATCGCTTTTGCTGCAATTAAATGGAACAAATAATGTCAGCTTAACAATAATCAACCCATCAATTATGCAAGTGTGGTTCGGAAACATATGGACGGTGCATTGAATGTATTGTGGGAAAAAGGAAAGCTACAAAAGATCTGCTCATGTTCGATCTGTGAATATAGCTAAAGGCTCCAACTAATTTTTCCAGTGGCTGAAAGTTAGTGGATGTAAAACTAATGTGAAAAGTCACTGAAATTGTAGACCGTGCTGTACGTGTAAATGAAAAAACTGAAAGAATTCACGCCGACAAGAACTTCAACTCAAGCCATATGCGAGCTGCTTTCATTGAATTTCAAATGTCAATGGTACCTTGATAATGAAGAAAAACAAACTATCAAATCTTTGGCACGTCCTGGCCATTATATACCTTAACATTAATTTTTAATATCTAAACGCAAGGACTTCATCCCAGGGATTATAAATGCTATTTAATATCTTCGAAAGTCATATTAAGCAAGCAACCTTTTCATATGAAAACAGACGGCAGCATATCAATAACCAGAAAGGCCAAGTAAAAGGTTTCATACCCTAGGGGAGATAGCAAAGTGCCGAAGACTTTAACAAATTCAACAGGCTCTGCGTATACGAAGTCTTCTCCTGGTAATAATGCAGAGAAGATAATAATGTTTTTATAAATTATCAAGTCAACTTCTCCATCGCCATCTTTTAAGTCAAACATACAAGCAGGGGTCGCATTTCAGCCAACTTGATCAAATTAACAAGCCATATTCATCGCTGCACACAGGCCCGGCCCTGATGCTTTAGCCATGTGGGCGGTCGCCCAGGGCCCAACACGGGTCGGGGCCCAGGCCTACGTATAAGGAGTGGACTGGTTGAGGCCCAATCAGGCTTTTATACAGGTAAAGACTATGTTTTAAAAATCGTGTCGGGAGCGCGAGTCGAACACAAGTCGTCATCTTCTTTCGTCAAAGACAAAACCAGTTGAGCTGTCAACGAGGGACGTAAACTTCACTCCCCAAACAATTTAAACATACAAAATATGGGGCCCATAGTTACAACTCGCCCAGGGCCCACGAAATCTCAGGACCGGCCCTGGCTGCACATCCAGGCATGTCCTCATCAACCTGACTGTGATGCGTAGAGGACTATTATATTCAACATTTTTTATATCCTTTTGCTAGGTGTTGGCCTCTACTATAAACATCACCATTTTAAAAAATAAGTAGATTTTATGACTTTAATGAATGATGCTAGCATCTTTTTTTTTTCAGATTAAAAAATCAATTACAGTTTGGAGCTAGAAATTATTGCAAATTAAAAAGAATTGAAGACAAAAATGTGAAAGCTCTATAGACGTTAAATGCAGTGGTTATATTTGAACAAAGCAACCTGTCTCCTCCTTTGCCACCTTTCAGAAACAATATGCCACTTCTATTCTATAAAATACTGGCAATGAAGTCCTAGAGGCTGTAACATTCAACTTATGGTGATAATTCAATATTTTTAACCTCCTCCTTTATGACGCAGTGAAACTTAATTCAGAGAAAAGACTTCACATTTCTGGAATAATAAGATAACAAGTGGACTTATGCTTCAATTATGGTATATTAACTATTCAAAAATAAATCATCTCTCAAGGTAAACCCACAGCCTCATTATATTTGTATGCTCCTTCTTAGCTCCCTCATTTGTTCGTAAAGCTAGCTAGATCATATCAAGTATTGAAGAGAAGGCAGTATCTTGAAGATGAATTTACACTCAACACCACAGTCAACAAGGTCACCGGTACCGCTGCTGTGTCAGAAGCGATCAAGCAGTGATATAAAGAACTTGACCTCGGTTTCCAGCAGTCTGTTACCAGCATTTGGAACTGTTGTGGATGAAGGATATTTTGATGTCAAGAAATTTGTTATTGCTCCATTTGATCGCAGATACAGGTCAGTTTTACTTTCAAATAGCTCAATTTAAGGATTCATGTTCTTTGTTTCTATATAAATTTATACAACTTTTAATCTCATTCTCATGGGACAATGTTGCAAAATTATCACAGTTGTAAGATTGTTGTCCTGGGGAAGGCCAGAACAACTCTAGACTGGAGATCAGGTCTGAGTACACAAATCCAAAGAGTAATAAATTGTAGTAACAGATACCTGGTAGTGGCTAGTCTGATGCGGCAGAGAATTCCTTCAAGCTGTATTCACCAGTGAAGTCTATGAGCAGAGATTTATGTTGTCTGTATATGTTGACTCTGATAGAAAACCCAGCAATTCCATTATTTAAACCAGATATCGAATCCTTAACTTGAGATCACAATAACACAAAATCTTAACACAGGCTTGAATTGGTAGACTTTAAACTACATCAGAATCAGCATTTCCCGAACCTGTTACCATGAAACAAACATATTTTGCTGTCGTGCAGGATCTGGCAGACATTCCTTGTGGTGCTTGTGGTTTATTCAGCGTGGGCATCCCCGTTTGAGCTAGCATTCCCGAAAGTATCCACAGGATCACTGATGCCAGTTGATTTGATTGTTGATGCTTTCTTCGGAATCGACATAATCTTGACCTTTTTTGTGGCTTACTTGGATAAGTCCACATATCTGCTGGTAGACGATCACAAAAAGATTGCAATCAGGTACTGACAATCTAGCAGCTGAAACATGAAGTTCCACATTTTGTATATAGTTGCTAAGTAGAATATAATCTTAGAGTTCTTGAACATGTACCTCTCTGCACATCCAGAGCATGTGCCAACCATATTCTGAATGTTTAATCATCCATATACAGACTTGTCTCAGTGCCGACCAATCCAATTCCAGTCGGTCAGACTCAGACTAAAACATCTGCAAAGCTCTCTGAGCTGAGTTTGAACTATAATGCATTTCATGACTCTTTCCTTGATGCTGGTCGATAGGTATGCCACAAGCCTGTGGTTCCCCATGGACATTGCCTCAACTTTGCCATTTCAGTCCATATACAAAATCTTTCATGGAAAATCGGCACGGGGACAGGTCTTTGGGTTCCTTAATTTGCTCCGTTTATGGCGACTTCGGCGTGCCAGCGAACTCTTCTCAAGGTAGCTTTTATCCCTACTAGATGGTTGCTCATAAACTGCAAAACACACATCTAAACATGTCAACTGTGACCAAAATCTGCAGATTGATACAATACATTTGTATCTATAATACTTCGATCAAACTAATTGGCAAGCTTGTCATGACACGATATATTTCTGTTCTCAACCAGATAAACCTACTAGAAAAACTTCTTACCAGTGTGCGCAATTTCCGGGTCCTCTGGATGCACAGTATATGTGCAGAAGCAATGCAAGAATAAAAGTGTTTATGCATAAGCAAAATGGTATGACAGATATTTCTTCCTTTTTCAGGCTTGAAAAAGACACACGCTTCAGCTACTTCTGGATAAGATACTGTAAACTAATCTGTGTAAGTAATGGTTATAGCTATTTATGTAAATCGTCATTGCTTACGAACCAATGAGCCGAACATAGAATAAAGCTCATTCTACATACACCTCTGTAATGGTTCTCCTCAAGCCAGCAACAACCCCAAAAAACAAATACCGAGCTTAAGATTTTTGGGAATAAAAAAATGCAGGTAACACTGTTTGGTGTCCATGCGGCTGGTTGTCTCTTCTACTGGATAGCAGCTCACCACAAAGTGGCAGAAGATACATGGATTGGCAGCCAAATCAGTGATTTCGAAAATAGAAGCATCTGGTTGGGATACTTTTATGCGATGTACTGGTCAATTGTTACCCTTGCAACGGTCGGATATGGAGATTTGCATCCAATGAATGACACAGAGAAGGTTTTCACCATTGGCTACATGCTCTTCAACATTGGCCTCAATGCTTATATAATTGGAAACATGACTATTCTCATAGTCCAAAGCGCAATGCGCACTTTAGCTTTGGTAATCCTCCTCTACCCTTCTTCACTTAATCAAAGACCAAAGCATAGCAAAATTTTCTTGTTCATTGGCTTTCAGCACAAGTTTCAGGAGTTGATAAGTGTATTCGAAGACTGTGTAACACCTTAAACTAGCAGATGACATACAGCAAAGCTGCTTGTTAAATAACTTGATTAAAAATACTATGCACCTGCTGTAATTATGTAAATGAGCAGTGGAGAATAGAGATAAGAAGCTTTTAAAGAACTATACTAAACTCTAATTTTGAATGACTAATCTGCAGAGAGATGCCATCCACCAGGTGTTGAAGTATGCTAGAACTAACAGATTGCCAGAAGGTTTGAAAGAGCAAATGCTGGCACATATGCAGCTGAAGTTTAAGACAGCAGAGTTGCAGCAAGAGGAAGTGCTAGAGGATCTACCCAAGGCAATAAGATCCGGCATTGCAAATCATTTATTCCTTAAAATTATATCAAAAACATACCTGTTCGAAAACGCATCAGAAGATCTTCTTGTTCAACTGGTAAGAACTAACCCAAATAGTTAAACAGTCTTGAGTTGTGCCACTATAACCTTCAAAGTTCCCAGTAACTGCATAGTATTGGAAAATGAATATTGTTTACAAATTCAATTATTATGCATAAGCTTGAAACACATTAACAATCCTTTGAATCACAGGTTTCGGAGATGAGAGCAGAATATTTTCCACCAAAAGTTGATGTCATCTTACAGAACGAGATGCCAACAGATTTTTACATTCTAGTATCAGGGGCAGTGGTATATCATCACTAACTCTAGTTCCTTTGCATCTCAAAAGTCTGATACATCTCTAATAGCTGGGACTTACTTGTATGCAGGAAGTGCTAACAATCAAAAATAGAGTGGAACAGGTACACATACATCAGTTTTCTGCTTTATTAAACCAGGGTCAGGTTAGCAAATAAAAAAGAGAGTTACCGGGCTGCAGTGACAGGATACTCAGCTTCTGTCTGTTGTCCAATTTTTAACATGCTAATTACCAGTTAGAATGTAGTTGTCTGAATGGACGACATAAATATAGCTCTGCTGACAGAAATTTTGGCCTTTCAGACTCTATCTAAATCAAAACCTGGCGACATGCAAGGAGAAATTGGGGTGCTTCTGAACATCCCACAACCTTTTACAGTCAGAACAAAGAGGCTGTCTCAGCTAGTCCGTATAAGTCATCACCATTTTAAGGAAATTGTGCAATCACAAAAAGATGATGGGAAGAAAATTATGGAGAATTTCATCAAGGTTTTTTCAAACCTTGAGTATCAGACATCATACATCTATCTTTCTATTATAATTTGACAATTGACATTACATTTTTCCGTCATCAGCACTTAAAAGGATTGAATAAGGAGATACAAGATGAAATGCCATTTTTATCAGACTTATTTGACAACCTGAATGAAGAGGTAATGATTTCTTCTCTAAATGACTTGTATGTATTCACAGCAGAGAATCCAAAAGTACTTGCCAAGGCCTTATCAAACCAAATACCTGAGTCACGGGCATTATAATCTGCTTGCGCAACTAAAACCTCATATAACTGAATCCAGTTTTATGGTACACTACAGGTTCACATATAACATTAGGAAGATGGTATGTGACCTTTGATAAAATAGGCACACAAGGTCACATCACATATAATAACCTTATCCACTCTGGTCAGATGAAACTCAGTCATAAATAGCTAAATCCACTAATCACAAAACATTTGTTCTTGCTGACAGTCTTTCCAGGTAGCATCAGATGCAGAACCAGCCATGCATAATGGGTCAAATCATAGGATGCCAAATGCAGATGGTAAGTTGCAGCTTTATATTAGATCTATTAACTGCTTTTGGTATAGATAGAAAACGGTGATTGAAACGAATGCAGACATAAAAATAATGAAAAAATAAATTTTACCCCCAACCTATCCAAGAACAACGACTACAGTCCCCTAGCAGTCACTGCAATCAACGTATGGCTTCTAAACACTTATACATAAAGAAGATATGTGAAGGCCACCTCAATATGAACTTCGGAAAACAAAAGCAGACGCATACACTGACTTAGTGACTTACTGACTTGTTTCAATGTACTTCAGAAATACCCATGGTTTCCAACCCAATGTCAAGAACCTTTGCAATGAGGTTGGTAATACACGGGCACCATCCAACTGATGACATGCTGGAAAGGAATGAGACAGGCAAACTCATACATCGGCCCAACTCGATACAGGAGCTCCTAGAATTGGCAGGTATGTAAATTAGAGATAACAGAAGATCTTGCTTTGGTCCATACACATGGGGGTCATGACATTATAATTTTCCCTTTAATCTTACTTCAATAAGGAAGGTAGATTTCATCCAATTTACAATGACTTAATCTTCGAATGCAGAGAAAAAGTTTGGCAGACGAGGACAGGTAATTCTCATGGCTGATGGCTCAATGGTGGAAGACTTGGATGCTCTTAGAGAAAACGACCACCTCTATATCATTTAAAGAATCAATAACCACTACTCAATGCTCAGAGTGAAGAACATCTTCTAGTGTAAACATATCAAACATTTGAAATACACCAATATGTACCTACGAGATGAAAGAAGCTTACCTCACCAACAGATGAAAATGTATCCTCAACAGCAAAATGATTCAAATGGATAAGCGTATCCACTCCTGAGTCAGATTAGCTTCCGTCAACAGCCAAGCCCTAGCCAAATCTGCCCCCAAAAAAAAAATCAAATCAAATACATTGCATAGAAACGTCTCCAGTTTCATAAATTGGTGAATGAGGTAACCAGCTTGATTCATGAAATCTTAACAACATTGATGAAACAGATACACAAAAACGCAGCAAAAAATCACGAAACAGCAACGATCGGCGTAACCACACATACGCAGAAACCGAAAAACAACCGCAGATATATGAAGAGAAACCTGACAACGCGATTTACAAGTCGGTTGAAGAGCTTGTCGGCGGTTGAGTTTGGTGGAGAGGGAGGAAGTGGGAGTTTGATGAAAAGCCAGGGCGCCATGGATTTGAAGGCATCGCAAAAACTCGATGCGAATTGATTCGACAAATTTGGGGTAAACCGTCTCGGCTCAATGGAATAATCAGACCGGATATCAGTTCGGTTTACTTACTTCGAGCCTGACGGTGACTAGGGGCAATTTAACGCCGTTAACTAGCCTTGTGCTGACTGCTGAACAGCAGAGTTTTGACTGACCGGTCTCGTTCTAATGATACTACCCTTTACTTGGGCTCCCTTTTAAGGGAATATAAGGGGTATAATTATAAAATTTTAATAGATTTTATCTTTTTTTCATATTTGACTAGGAGGAGATAGAAAGTTAATTATAAAAAATAGATTGGAAAATCATATTTTTCTGATTTTATGATGAATTTGAAAGAATTAAAAAATAACAAAATTATTAAATTTACTCTACCGATAAAAACTTGATTTTGTTAAACATTAAGATGAAAAAAAGTACCATTATCTTTTTCATACTTTATTCTCTGTTCTAAAAGGGACTAATCATTAGGTGGTGTAAAAAAATCATGTGCAGCTGTGTATTCCATTAATTGTTTAAAACTTAATTTTATTATAAAATAATCATTTATATATATATATATATATATATATATATCAATAACTAATTATTAAATTTAATATTAATATATATAACTCTGTTTAATCATCTGATTAATCCATTCGATTAATTCTTATCTATCTAATCAATCATTAAGCGCTCTATTCACCACCTATCGCACCTATCACTTTTTAGAATATTGATTTTATTACACCAAATCCCTCTTCTTCATCTCATTTTCCACTGAAATGGGGCGGAAATGAGAAAAAAAATGCAAACTTCTTCTAAATCCTCTCTAACTCTCTCGGAAAAAAATTCATAAACAGCCACTTATATTAAAAAAATTCCTTCCATTTGGTATTGTAATTGTAAATATAAATAGTTTGGTAATGAATTTGATTTTGGATGAAAATTTTGGAATACTTTTGTGTACTTTATCCTATAAGAAAACTTTAAAATATATTTTAAATTAATTAAATTAAAATCTGAAACATAAAATTGATTGAGTTAACTTAACTAATTTGAACTCTATTAAATTTAATTATGTACCGAGAATCTAGCTGAGTTAAGTTCCAAATGTCCGGCTGAAGTGAAGTCACGTAAAGTATGATTGTTCACTTCATCGTTCCATCAAATCGAATCAAATATGATTCTGACTCCACCTTGTAATGCCTCTCCTTTTATTAACAGCCTCTCGTCACACAAAAGGCGTTTTGGAGAATGAGATGATGCATTCATGGCCGGCGGAGTTGATGGAGAATTCGGACATTATCAGATCTGACAGATATCGGTCAGAGTAATAAGATGAATAAATGTGGAGCTTAATATGCCAATTTAAGATCTGAATACTTATGTGGAACATTGTAGAGTTTTGGCAGACAGACGTGTGTGGAGTCTGTATCAAAAGTTTAAATTTTCAGAGTATTTTCGGGGTTCAATTATTGTGTAATACGTGTTATAATATTTGCCGAATTATTTAACCTTTGAGAAAATCCAATTTATTTTTTAAAATAATTCTTTGTAAAATATGGAGGCCGTCTATGGAGGGCGGAGCACGGAGATTGTCCAGGGCTACAGATCACATAGGCAAGTTAATATATGGGGTGTGTAAAATTTGGTCTGGATCAAAAAATGATCTGAAACTATATTGAAATGGTGGCTAAGGCGACTTTCCAGAGTTATAGGCTGTGTTTGCTAGTTAATATGCAAAAATCTGGTTTGGATCGAAAAATGATCCGAAACTAGAATGGAATGGACCGGATAGAAGCATTTGGTTCTGGTCCCGTCTTCAATCCACCAACTTTAAAATTTTAGATTTGCGGGCTAATCCATACCTATAAAATTTTGATGGGGAGTGGACTGAATTGACAATTTATTAAGAAAAATAATTTTTTTATTATAACACTAAAATATGTCTTATTTAATATACTAATAAAAATAATTTTATTAATATTCTAACAAAATATAACTAATTTTCATCATTCCAATCCAACGGATCCATCCCGTCCAAATCCAAAATTTTCTGATCTGATCTCATCCAAATTGATTTAAATCAGGTCTCGTATTCATTCTTATGGATTATAATTCTGGTCCACATTGGTTTCGGTCCGATCCGATTTTAGACATATGAACACTCATAGGACAATAAGGGTTTGTTATTTGTATCAAAACTAATATTCACACACCTACTGTGAATAAATTATTAATTTGGATTTTAAAAAGTAGAATTGAACTTACAAATTATTAATATTTATACTTAATAAAGAATTAAACAATATTATATTAGTATTATTTAAATTATTCTATTACCAAAACTTACTGCTAAATGTGGCTACAGTAACTCTCAATCGAACCTCCTTTCGAGTTAATATACGGCTCCAATGGGAATCAAAATTCGACATATATTCATTAATTGAAATGTTTTATTATTAGAGTATTTAATTGATTTGGTTATATTTTATTATTTAATTTATTGACATGTTAAATAAAACAATCATATCAACTGTTCAATCGATATATTCGACAGATTTAACATATAAATTAAAATCGAACTGGAAAATTTTCAACCGATGAACTAGCGGAATCATGCTTTACGATGGGCTCACGATAAGATTTTGACCCAGTCTCATTAAAAACCATAAGTGGGTCTAACAGTACTGAATATTGAATGAAAATTCAAATTATTTAAATTTTAATGAATTTTCAATTCAACTCTGAGTAATGATTGTCGAATGGTTCATATTCATTTAGTAACCTCTTTTTTGAAACACATTAATATACTATTTTTCTACAATTCGCATTTAAAAATAAATATAAAATAAGATTACAATATGTAATAAATTTCAAATATAAATTATTTATTAATGTGTAGCATGAGACACAATAGAGAAAGAAATACAAAAATGAGAACATGATTTGATTGAAAAAGTAGGATGCGTAAAATATAGGGATAATTACAAAATGGGGGTACGTACTATCACCCGTTTAAAAGTCACGGTCATAACTATTTGATTTTAAAATTCACGGTTTTTTGTGTTGCGGGGTTTAATTGTAATTTTGAAAATTTCAATTGCACCCAAAATTGTTTATTTCATTTAAACAAACCCCCAATTAATTGAAAAATGAGAAAGTACGACAAAATGAAAGTATGTACTATCATCCATTTAAAAATTATGGTCATAATTATTTAATTTTCAAATTTATTTTATAATTTTCTATTTTATTTTTGGAGTAACTCGTAAAAAAAATAGATTTTAAAATTAAATAATTATGACCATAATTTTAAATAGATGATAGCACATACATTAATTTTGTACTTTTTAATTTCTAAATTGATATGGGAGGGGGTTTGTTTAAATAGAATAAATAATTTTTGGGTGTTATTGGGATTTTCAAAATTACAATTGAACCCCGCAACACAAAAAGACCGTGAATTTTAAAATCAAATAGTTATGACCGTGATTTTTAAATGGGTGATAGTACGTACCCCATTTTATAATTTTCCCTAAAATATATTTACAATATTTCTAATTAGCAAATGAAATTTGTTCAATTCTAAATGATTCATATGTCAAATTAAAAACTAATAAATTAGATCTTATAAATTATCATTCAAAATGAAAAAAAAAACCCATGATTTCGAACAACCAAGCAACTTACACCAAATTCAAAAACGACGCAATTTGAAGCTATATCCACTAATGTTAAATTGTCGTGTGTCCTTTAAATTCAATTATAGAATATTCAAATTTAAGTTTACATGTGACATTATTTGAATAATTGATAACAATCAAAACCATCTGATTCTGGACAATTTAAGTGTGAAGATACCAAATATTGTTTTTGCATTTCTCATCACCTTGATACTTATAGAAATTTGATGATTCGACAATTTTTGCTTCAGATACATATGAGAAATGGCTATATCGTATCTTTTAAACGTATACTTGTACTCTTAAATATAATATTCATACTCGTTACAATCATAATATTTCACTTAAACTTTATGATCCTCAACCACGGTTATAATTATGATTTATCCTTCATTTATTTGAGATCTTTCATAAGATTAGGATGTACCTCCTCGATCACCACATCCACCTTTGTAGGAACCTTTGTGACCATCATTATTATCTCATCCTCACTAGTGATTATCAGACGAATGATATTCTCCAGCTCCAAGAGATAGTTTGCTTTGCAAAATTTGATAATCGCTTGCATTATTTTCATCTTGATTCATTTGTAACTCATAAATTTAAAGTGATCTAACAATCTCATTCGTTGTGAATTTTGATAAATTTTATCTTTTCAATTAACACCACTACATAATTAAATTTGCATGATAAGATTGTAAAAGCTTCTTCATCACTTCACATCGTCAAAGGTTTATCTATTTCTTATTATTCCAACTTTCACAGTTTGCAAACATGTAACGTAGCTATCAATATTTTTAGTGTTTAACATTTTTATGGTCTCGTATTCTTTTTTGAATGATTGCAGCCGGACGTTCCTACCTTTCTCAACCTCTGGTAGTACACTTCTTTTGACGTCCTTGATCTTGATATTTATTTTAGGGGAAAAATCCAAAAGGGGCCCTGAACTATCACCGCTTACCTAATTGCGGTCAAAACTACCATGATTTCTAAAAAGGGTGCGATGAAAAAAAAATTGAACTGATTTTCTAAATTAAAATTCACTATTACATTCTAAAACTAATATTATTTTAAGACTTAGATTTGTGTGTGCAAATTACATCGTTTGGTTATCAAAAGACGTCGTTTTCTTTGTGTGCGCAAAACAATATAATTTATTTTGATAACCAAACGATATAATTTTCACACGCAAATCTAAGTCAATCCAAATTTTATTTAATGATAAATCAATCCAATTTTTTTTTCACCGCACCCTTTTTAGAAATCGTGGTAGTTCTGACCGCAATTGGGTAAGCGGTGATAGTTCAGGACCCCTTTTGGATTTTATCCCTTTTTTTTAAAAGTCGATTTTAAAACATTTTGAAAAATTAGTAGCGATGTTTTTTTATCCCTCTTACACATTTTTTGTCGTGCATTTTTTTTAAGGGAAAATTACAAAAT
The DNA here is from genome assembly GCA_002312845.1 of Kalanchoe fedtschenkoi. Taxonomy (NCBI): domain Eukaryota; kingdom Viridiplantae; phylum Streptophyta; class Magnoliopsida; order Saxifragales; family Crassulaceae; genus Kalanchoe; species Kalanchoe fedtschenkoi. The sequence goes on from NQLW01000095.1 coordinate 3,473,495, forward strand.
GGGGGTACGTACCCCCATTTTCTAATTTTCCCTTTTTTTATTGCTTTGAAAGTAGTCGCTGCTGTCGCGTCCTCAAGTTCGGCATACCGTACTTTAATGATATTTCATATTTTCTATGATATGAGAAGATATTTCATTCGGATGCTTTAATTTTCTTATCCGGCCTATATCAACCTTGAAATTTGGGGTTACGCTTACACTAACATTTTGGATAGCACTTGTAACAAACTTGGATAACCCAAAACTACAACTGATCAAACAATGGCTGCTATTATTTCTCTATAATATCCTCAAAGTAAATGATCATATGATTAGGCCTACTGCCGTTGGAACCCAAGCTCTAGCACGGCATTGCGCCGAACCACGTGCCTACCAAGTTCATCAGTCCAACAGTGATCGAAACGGACGTGGCGGAGCAGTCCTTATCCGGGAAGAGATCGTACGAGAGCTTGCACACGGCCACAACCGAGTTGAGAATGGACAGGGGGAGCTGCGGGATCGTGCCCTTGATGAAGCCGTTTTTCCACGCTTCTTTCGATATGTGCACGACCGAAAACGTCGAAGGCCCGAACTTGAAGTGATCCGCAACGTGAGGATCTCGCACAAATGCAAGAATCACACCCAGCACGAAGATCATGAAGGCAGAGGGCAGAGATGTCAGCACTCTCACAACTCTAGACGACGTCGTTTTCCGCCTGTTTTCATTTCCAACGCGGTTTTCATCGACCTCGTTCCGACCACTGGTGACATCTTCACCTGCGCCATTCACAACTACGATGAAACAAAAGCAGACAATGGCCAGCACCAACCCGTCAAGCCCTAACCAGTCTCGATTCCCAGCCGATTTCGACTTGGCGAAATTCTGCTCCTTCCTCACGTACTTAACAGCAGTCATGGCGAAATTCAAGCCCTGGGCGAGCTGGATGCCTCTCACGATCGACAAAGGAATCAACTTGTACACCAGCTTCATCAACCCGGTCACGCCCAGGACCAGCAGGATCCCGCCTGTGCAGATCCCGGCCGCCATTATCTCCGGCACCCCGAAGTCAGGGCTGGAGATCGCCGCCGCCGCGATGGACTTCATGGGCTGGACCGGCATCGGGACGCCGTAAAGTGCGCCGGTGATGATGTTGTACGCGCCTGTGAAGATGAGGGTGGTGCCCAGGTTGAGGTTGCGGGACAGAGTGAGGGCGAGGATTATGGGGATGTAGGTGCCTAAATCTCCCATCGCGCCGTTCAGCTCCGCCCATTTTGATCGGAAAATCAGGTTTTGTTTCGTTTTGGACAAAAGGGTTGCCGAAAAATCTGAACTTGTTGGTGTGTTTTGATGATCGGAGTTGGGGGCTGCTTCTGCCATTGTTCCCGATCGATCTCCAAAATACAATGCATTGACATCACACCATTAGCCCCTTTATATATAATGAATGAAAAGTTAATTTATTCTTTGTTAAAAGATACTTTACTAAACATATTTCATATTTATATATATATAAATTTATTATTCTATTTCGATAAAATATACTTATAAAGAAGAAACAAAATATATTTGACACTACAAAAATTTCTTTTAGACAGGGAAAAACTAAACGGATAACTGAATTAGCCCCGCTCTCGGAACAAACTATTTAAATTTTCAAATAATACTGAAATTTTTTTTGAATTAATTTAGCATGCAATTAAAAATTATTTGAATTTGATTCATATGATCTTATTGAATTTATTAAAAATAAAACTTGGTTGAGTATGAAAATATCACATTTTGTTTATATGTGTTGAGTGTATATGGATTTAAAAGTCCCACATCGGCCAAGTTTAGCTCAAAATTATGCCTCATATATATTTGAGTTCATTCACTCATTGTCAATTAATTTTGAGTGTGGATCCGACTAATTTTCAATATGGATTGAACAATATCGTTTAATTTGATAGCAAAACGATTTAGTTTTTAAATGCAGAAGTCTAATTCTAATACTATTAATTGTTTGATATAATTTTTTAAAGAAAAATTAATTTTTTTTTTTGCGTTTTTTTAACAATTCGAGTAGTCAGTCCATAATTGAGTAATAGTTTATATATCTTTTAAATTTTTTTTGCTTAAACATATGGATAAATATATTAAAATACCTATAATTTCCAATTCACGACTAGACATTAGGCGGATATACTAGTGATTTGCAAAACATGATAAATAGGCAAAAACTAATCATGATGAAATGATTCAAACATTTATGGTGTTTTATTTTATATTTTGATAATTCATGAATATATACATATTTTTTTATAGACAAACTTTTTTTTTAATCCCCGGACAGAGAACTTATCCCTAGCTTTAGGGAAATTCATTGACAAACATATTGCTTTTGCCAATTTATAAATTGTATATTGTTTTGTTAGATTGATTCTATCAAGGCTCCTAGGCTGTGTTTGGTTTAAGAAAAATTTGAAGGAAATTAAAATTTGAGGAATAATGAAAAGGAATTTTTTATTTAGTTCAGAAAAAATTGGGGATGAAAAACTAAATGGAAAGTTAGATAGAAAATAGGAATGATAATTTGTTTAAATTAAAAAATGTTTTAGTATTTTCCACACAAAAATTCACCCCAACCCCAAACCAAATAAGAAAAAAATAAGATGAATTTTATGATAAATTCATTTTTCCTCAAATTTTCCTATCTCCAACTTTGCTCAAACCAAACACAGCCTTTACCTCGCCTTAAATAAAGTTATAATGGATTTATGTTTGATTAACTTTGTTTGAAATGACCCCAAATGAAATAAATGATATACCTTAAATTTAAAGAAAAAAGACACATGATAGAAAATATTAATTCTATTAAAATGAATTGAAAATCTTAATACTCGCTTGGGAGAGTGGCGTCTACAACAAATATTTTTTAAATTGGTGTGTATTATAATATTTAAGAAAATCAAATTATTTCTTCATGGATATGATAACAAAATGATTTGGATTAAACCATTTTTTAATGCCTCATTAGTACAATTCAATTATTTATTGTCTTTTTTAATTGCTAATTAATTAAAATTTATTTATCAATTAACGATCTCAATGCATACTAATCAATATATACAATATTAAAATTTAAATATTTTTGAATTTTTTCAATTATTAGAAACATCCATCATAAGAGAATCAATGGAGCATAGTTTAAAAAACAAGTTCTTGGCCAGAAAATTGATGCTCCGAAAACGCCTGTTTGTGTGACGAGAGGCCGTTAATAAAAGAGGTGGAGGCACTCGCGGTTAAGTGACAATCTTATATGGGCTTCTTTGTTCATGGCTTGGATGTGGAAACCAATCACAATTTGGCATTTTAATTAATTAGAATAGTCAAGTATATTTATATTTTATAATAATTTAATTAAAATACCTTACTCTTTTTTTTACATGTCACTTAATCAAATTTTTTTGTCCACTTTTAATTATCACTTACTCCCTCTGTTCTCTTTTACATGTCATTTAACCGAATTTTTTTGTCCACTTTTACTTGTCACTTAATAATTTTCAATGCGTATTTAATATCAACAATTACCTTAAAATGTCAAATATTAATCATTTCATTATCATATTCAATAAAAAATACATTTCCCACCAGTAATCATCTACCAATTTTACATTTGCATGAATTTTTTTATAAAAATATTAACTACTTATTCATTAAATTTGTTCAACCGCTAGCATTAACTTCACCTTAAATTACTCAAATTAACCTTAAACGACATGTAATAGAGGATGGAGGGGGTAACAATTTTCTATGTGTATTTAATATCAACAACTAACTTAAAACGTCAAACGTAAATCACTTCTTTATCATTATCAATAAAAAAATCATTCATCGTCAGTAATAATCTATCAATTTTACTTTTTGCATGATTTTAAAAAAAAACATCAACCACCCACTCATTAAATTTGTTCAACCGCTAGCACTAATTCACCTTAATCTACTCAAATTAATCTTAAATGACATGTATTAGAGGATAAAGAGAGTAATATTTTAAATGTTTATACCTCAAGACAATTCGCATAATTTTTAAACTCTTTATTATGCTCATTTTCTTTTGTTTGCTCTAGGTTTGTCTTTCATTTTATCGTACTTTTTTAAAAGTTATAATTGTGAATTGCGGTGTCAAAACCACTTGTTTCAACTTTCAGTTTAGTATCATATAATTATAGTTTTAAAATGTAATTTAGAAAAATAAAAATAAAATCAAAACTATGTTTTTAAACAGTATAATAGAACAAAAAATTGTAGAAAGAAAAAAATTGAAAAAAATTAAAAAAATTGAAAAGATCCAAAATTAAAAATTGAAATACTCTCTTTGTTCTCTAACAGTAGTAGTCGGTTAAGTTTAAATCGAGTGAATTAATGAGATACTAATACTGATTGTTGACCAAATTCAGTAAATATGTATTTATATATTTCTCAAAATTTAGTGTAAAATGTAAATTGTGGTGTAATATTATCAGTGTTGAAGGTTTTTTTTTATGAATTAAGATGATGAATTAATTAATTTTTTATTTTTTAAAATAAATAATCAAATGTGCGTTAAAATTATTAAATGAAAAAAATAAATAAATGGCTATAACAGATTGGGAGAAATACCAAGTTGACACACGTAATTGCTGCCTCTTCAAATTCAATGTTGTCTTGATTTGAGAGAATCAGTAATTGGTGTATTTAAGATTTTGCAAGTCCCCAAGTCTTCTGTGTCGTGGCAGGATCATTCATCACAGGAAGCTGCATGCTGCTACCTGAAATTTCTCTTACAAGAAATCAGCACATCAGACACAAAGATAGAGAAATAAATCAATTCTGAATGATTTTATTTCTCTTATTTTTCTATATTAATTAAGACATTCATATTGAAATAAATTTTAAAAAAAGTTTGTGATACGGCAAGTGAGATTTTGGTATATCATCTCAATATTTTTATAAAATAAATATTTCACTCACATTCAAACAAATTTGACATAAATTTCTATAACCAGTTAAAAATTAATTTAATTAAACATTTTTAATTTTAAAACATTGTATATATTCTAAGCACAAACAGAGTGGTTCGTAGTTAAAAGGTGAAAAACGATGTCCCACAACTAGACAAACTGCTTTGAAACATGACACAACACTCATTTCCAGGCTTTAATGAGAATACTCTTACATGTCAATGATTTAATATGCCAAAATCAATTAAATTTATCTTTGTGTTTGGGGATAAAATTCAAAAGGGGTTTTGAACTATCACCACTTATCTAATTGCGGTTAAAACCACCACAATTTTCAAAAAAAAAAAATGCAATGAAAAAAAATTAGACTGATTTTCTAAAATAAAATTTACCATTACATTTCTAGCCTATTATTATTATAAGACTTAGATTTGTGTGCGAAAATTACGTCGTTTGGTTATCAAAAGACGTCGTTTTCGTTATGTGCGCAAAATGATATAATTTATTTTGATAACCGAACGACGTAATTGCAGCGAGATGAGTCATCCACAAACGCAGTTTTTCCACAAACAACATAATTATCTTAAAAAGTCAAACTTTAATTTTTGTCAAGAGGTGTCTGGTAATAATAGATAGATGAGTCAAAAATTGCAACGAGACACTGCAATTTTTCCACAAACGCTAACTGCTCTATGCGGATGAATTGCCTATAAATAGGCAGTTTTTCTGTCGCTCTTAGTCATCCACAAGAGGATAATTTTTCTGGAGAGTGATAAAATTGTGAGAAAAATATTTGTGTATTTTTGGAAAATATTTTGAGTGTCACTATTTTGGATCTGTCTCAAATCTCTTTGTACCCACTATAATTTTATAATTGAATAATTTATCTCATAGCCTAATTTAAAGGTGAACCATGTTAAATTTGGTGTCATTTTGTGCCTGCTTCTTCGATTATTATTAATATTTTATCTGTTGTTGTATCCGGGCCCAACAAGTGGCATCAGAGCAACGATTCAGATTTCTAAAAATTATGAGTATGATCTGTGATTACAGCATAGTCTGATCTTCCACATCAGAAAAGATTTTTGAGATAATCATTCGGGTAGTAACATTGCCCATATATACGGAGAACATATGAGAGCACTGTTCATACATACGATACAGTTCATATGTACAAGGGGGCACTGTTCATACGCATGGTACTGTTCACTCGTACGGTGCTGTTCACTTACATAGAGTTACTATTCACTAATGGGAAAATTTTAGATAGAAGACTGTTGCTGAATTACGATCTAAATGGAGGCAAGAAAGCAGAGTAAAATGACCAAGCTGGTGAGGATGAGGTTGTTGCTACGGTCGTAGAGGGAGACATAAATGGAGGAGAGGGGAGGCGCGTGATTTTAGGGTAACAGGGGTAAAATGATGTTATTTTTTTACTCCCAACAAATTGTTGTGCAGTATGAAATCTGAGTTTAGATGGTGCCAAATAATTTGTATCGTTATTCAATTTCAATTTAATATGTGTCATATCTAAATAAAATTATTTTATTTTGTGTGAAGTCTCCTCTATTTACGTAAAATCACTATGAATGTAAACTAGTATGATTAGTAGCGGTTCCACTGGATGGACAATGAAAATTGCCGTCAATCCAAGTTCAACCCAAACTATTTTTAGTTTAATGTAAAAATAATATATTTTAAATTTTTATGCCCTTTTATGCATAAAAATATTATATTTCTTATTTTGTATCCCTACCCGTTATAAACATGTTGTATTTCTTATTTTTGTAACACAAATTCAATTTAAAATAGTATATTCTTATTTTTTGTAATCTAGTTCGGCTAAAATCAACTCAACATTATATGTAAATTTTTTTACCCCAAAATAAAATTTCTAATTCTTTCACTGAATATGATTGCACTAAATATGAATCCGTATAGATTTGAATATAAATACTCCATATAAATTCATCAAAAAAGCATCTTGTTAATTTACAAGAGAGCATAACATTATAACAAGAAATAATTTTTTTAATCTAAAATATTATTGATGATGAAAGAGATACTTGAAGTGGCACGTAAAAAGATACAAGACTGCGCGCGCTATCAAGTAAAAACCTGAGCCGATAATGATAGCAACCTGATAAAGGAAGCTAGGGTAGCGAGATTAAATGACAACTCTCTAACCAAGCTACAAGAACTTAACAGGAAACCAATCACAGGCCAAGCTTTGCCTTCTCCTGAAAATATAAGAGAAGAAGGTTTAGGGGTAATTCATGAGAGGCAGCCCAGATAACCGAGTCCCTGGACCTGCAGTCTGGGGAGTCAAGAAGGTAATGTGCAAGAAAGTTGCAGCGCAGGGGATCAGTCTAAAAGTTGCTCGCTTGCTGAACGAGGAGGCACACCAGCAGTGGCGGAACTAGAAATTTTATTTCGGAGCACAAAAAATTATTTTTTAACAGAATGAGATTTAAAAATAAAAAATATATTATTTTTAAGCTTAATTGGAGGTAAAAAATTTTTTAAGCTAGTTGGGTGTACAAAAATAAGAAATATAACATTTTTAGATTTAATTGGAGTACAAAAATTAAAAATATATTATTTTTATAATAAAATATGAACAACTTGGTCCGCACACCAATATCTGTCCAAGCTTGAATTAATTGACGAATCCCATTGGACCTCTAGCAGATTTAGATTGTGTCAGATGCTAGCCTGAGCGAGACAGAGGATAGAAGGAACAATTCCTTTTCTTTTCTCTGTCCTTAAATTTAGTGAAAATTCAAAATTTGTAAAAAAAAAAACAAAGAAATAACATTTTCTTCATTCAAAAATTTTGAATTTAATTTGTGAAATCTATGAAAACACACAATTTTATTTATTTATATTTGGAAGAAGCCAAGTAAGGCATGCCAGTTTGGTGGCCTAGCTAGCAGAATCGGAGGAGAACGACTGATCACTCAGACATTCTGGTTCTGAGCTGCGCCTGATGGACCTCTGACCGATTCATCTGAATCTCTCATCATCCCAACAACGGCAAGTATGCAAGCGAAGCAGCAACACATGGCCGTGCAGATCAGGAACCTCAACACATACGCGGCGATGTAAATTATTATGATCGCTAAAGTCAACCTGCAAATTATGCGACAGAAAACAAGTTAAGCGCAAATGAACAAATGGAGATGATGGTCCCTTAGACGACGCACCAGTACAAATGAGGGGCGACCGAGCGAGAAGAGGCGCCGCTGAAGAGCCACACGCATCCGACGATGAACCAAGCTAGAAAGAAGCAGTCCAGCATCCACTTGAAGCACTCCACAGCTGCAACCGACCTGCAGGCAAAGAATACAAAAATATAATCTTAGGATTTGGAGAAATGTCTATAGAGAAAATTTGAAAGAAAAGGAAAATTTGATAGAAAATTAGAAGTTAGAAAAAATTAAGAATGGAAAATTAAATGAAAAGTTAAATGGAAAATATGTTGAAAAATTTGTGTAAACTAAGGAATGTTTTAGTACTTTCTACAAATTCTTCACCTTAAACCAAACAACGATTAAATAAGATGAATTTTTTAGGGATTCATTTTCCCTCTAACTTTTCTTAAACCAAATATAGCCTTAATAAAAGGAAAAAGAAGACTAGATAATCATACCTTATACATCTGGATTTTTAATTCACCGCTGGTCATATAATCTAATTAAGCCTATTGAAAGTTAATTTAAAAGTTATCGGGAAAAATGTCGCACATGAGTTATAAGAATCATGAATTATAAATCTAGATTTTTTAAACAAACTCGTTTAATAATCTAATTAAGCTAACTGAAATTTAACACAAAAGCCATCGGGAGAAACGTTTCACGTCGTTTATTAGAAGGAAGAAGAAAACTTGATAATCATGAATTATGCGTCTAGATTTTTAATACATATTGATCATATAATCTAATTGAGTAAGTCAAAATTTAACACAAAAGTCATTTTGAGTGTCTCACATCACTTAGCAGAAAGAAAAAGAAAACTTAATGATTAAATAGCAGACCTCGACCTTGCGGATAACAGACGTTTTGTCATTTGGCCACCACCCTAATACTGATCATATAATCTAACTAGTTATAGAGCAACTGAAATTCAACCATCACATCTTAATATGTGATACTTGTCCGCATTGTTTTTTTTTTTTTTAAAAATAAAGGATCAATAGTGGTTTTCACTTTCCCTCTTGGGGTCAGGGGTCGCACACCCCTCCACTTTGATAGTGTACACTCGTACTCATTGCGGGCTAGCTCACGCACATCTCCCGCGTATCTAAACGTAAATGCGGTACCAACAAGATTTGAATCCACTATTTTGAGATTGTTACACAACACCCAATACCACTAGGTCAACATATTATGATTCTTGACATGAAAAGAAGAGCATACCCGGAATTTAATCTACCAAAGCTTTGGTTCCTCAGCAAGGCCTGCCTGTTGGTCTGAGCGGCCGATAACTTCTGCAAGTGGCGATAGCGCCAGTAGAGGATGGGCAAGGACGCCGCACAGGCGCACAAGTACCCAATTACCCACGCTCTCAATGGCTTGTGAGGCTTCTCGTCCGTCGACACGGCCAGCACAACCGCGCAGGCCACGATTTGCGCGACTGTGGCCAGCAGCTCGATCAGCATACCATACCATGAATTCAACGGATTCGTGATCGAAGAATCATCCAAGTCGGACGCAGGCCCCACGCTCGCCAAGTCTGCGGCCTGCACACTCTCTGCTTGCGCCATTCTCGGGCCCTCGAAAAACTCAATGCACGCCAACTGAATATATAGAACGTTATTACCTATCGAAAACTGTAAAAATCTCTGGGACTGAACTCGATCGATGATATTGGTTTTATACTGCCGGTGCATGTTTTGTGGCATTAGAGTACTGAAGGTGGATTGATCACAGAAGAAGTTTTAAATGTGGGAAATGCTTAAATTTGAGGCCAACTTGGCCACTGGCATTAGCCGCCTTGAGTTTGTCTTGCCTGGAAACCGGAGCAGGTGATCAGAATCCTACATATAAAAATCCCTGTCAAATTTCAACTTTTTTTCTCTTCTTCCCAGTAGAAGTGTGATATTAAGGCTGTGTTTTATTCAGAGAAAATGAAAGATAAGGAAAATTGGACTTCTCATGGATAACATCATCGCATTTTCTTTTGGTTGGTCACGAGTAAGAAATTTTTAGGAAAATAATATATTATTTTTTGTTTTAATATTATTTTTTGTTTTTCATCAAGTTTTCTTTTTCCTGACTTTCTCTCAGCCAAACATAAGATTCTTTCTTATTTTCTTTCAATTTTTTTTCATATTTTCACTAAACCAAACTCAGCTTAAGGGTGTGTTGGTTTTAGAAAAAGAAAAAAATGAGAGAAAAGAAAATTTGATAGAAAATTATGAAACTTTGATGTTTGGTTCATGAAAGTATAAGGGAAAGAAAAAGGGTGTAAAAAGGTTAAGACAGATTTGACTGAATTTCGAAACTTTTACACTATTTCTCCATTTCAGGCCAAGCAAATAAATCAAATTATTCCAGAAAATTTCATTTTCTTTTACCTCAATTATCCTTAAACCAAACAGAGCCTATGATTTGACGTACACTCACTAAAAAAACCCCTCCAACAGGCCTAAAGAAGTCATACTGTATATCTGGAAACAGCTCGTGGATTGGTCCAAAGTATCTGGCAAATGATTCGGGTCATGATGCATGACAGAGCATTGTTCAATACAATTTTGATTTGTTAATTTTCAGTTGGCTATTGGGGCCATGCACATTTCAAACCATAGCAAAAGTACACAGTTTTTGGCCCTGATGTAGGCTAATTGTTTACTATGAAACTATATTGTGAAAATAGAATTCGATAAGAATATATTGATATTTATAATATTTATTAAAATATTTTATATAGAACGAATCAAACCATCATTCGTAAAATCAAAACAATCAGCGTACGCAAAACTAATCAGATCTAGATCCGCTGCAGCTTGATAGGATTACCGTCAGAGTAGTTTTGTAGAACATAATCAGGGGCGGAGGGACTGGGTGGACAGTGGGGACAACTGTCCACCCAAATCCAATCAAAATACTCTTTAAGCCATATAAAAATATTAATTTTATATTATTTGTACCCCCAAATTAAAAATTTTGTACCCCCAATAAAATATTTTGTACCCTCATCTAGTTAAAATTATTTCAATATAAATAAAATTATGTCAACATAATTCAAATTACTTAATAAAACTCAATTTACTCTATCTTATGTAATTTTTTGTACCCCCAGAGTAAAATTCCTGGTTCCGCCACTGAACATAATGATGGTATTCGATGAAATAAGGATGATTTTCAAATCATGAGTGGTTTTGTTTAAGTATAACACATGTAATTAAGTAACAGATTCGCTAATAAAATTTAAAACTATATTGTTTTAGGTGACTGTTAAATCTTTGCAGCTCTAAAATCAGCCACTCTGTCCCATTAATTAGGAATCGTAACAATCCCCTTTACAAATCCATACTCATCCAACTATAACTCTAACTCATAGAAACATAAGTCAATGCAAATAATTGTGTTATTTTTTTTAAAAAAAAATATTTTATATATAAACATATATATTTGATGATTAGGGTCACAAACTCCTATTACAAACGACAAATCAAATTATCATTCTTAAAAACAAAACAATCATGCAAAATAATTTAACTCAGCCACTAGGGATCATTAGAGAAAAACAATTCCCCTGAATCCATGCACTCCCAAACCCATAGAATCAAAAGTCAATGCAAATGGTTATGTTTTTCCTTTAATTTTTTAACTATATATACATAATTATTTGATAGTACAGTATCATGTTATTGTTCGAAATTGAAATGTGATAGTTATTAATAAATAACACTTCAGATTTTCAGGTCAACACCAGTGGCGGAGCCAGAAATTTTAATTTAGGGGTACGAAATTTTTTTTTTTAAATTGAATGAGGTATAAAAATAAAAAATATAATATTTTTAAGTTTAATTGAGGGTATAATTTTTTTTAAGCTAATTGGGGGTACAAAAATAAGAAATATCATATTTTTAAACTTAATTGGGGATACAAAAATTAAAAATATATTATTTTTCCATTAAAATATGAACGTTTGGTCGGAATTTGGATGGACAGCTGTCCCCGCTGTCCACCCCTTGGATCCGCCACTGGTCAACACTGTAATGATACGTTTCTTCTAATAAAATCTGTCACATATGATCCAAAAAAAATAAAAAAGAATTCAATGTCTATATTCCTTAAACCAACTCTCATTCATGAGATGGTTATGACATGATTATCTATTAAAACTTGAGAGACATTAATTATTCTTTGTCTAGGTCAAATTGTATCTAAAGAAGCCAAGAAAATTGAGACACCACACGACGAAAAAATATATATATAAGGCGCCGGTCACTGCCATTGACAACACCATTTCGATATAATATTGGATCAGACTCGATCATTAGTTAACATCAAATCTCAGCCTGTTCATTTTCCTTTGGCAACAGCCTCGCATAAACAATGGATAATCCTTTCTCGGAGCTTTGACAAGATTAAGAGTCAACAACGATTTAATGGTGTGGACTAAAATGGATTCCGATGCTGGGTTGATATGGCTTATGACATGTACCGTAATCCTACGTTTGACGGACATTCACATCATACATGTTAATCAGTTCACATATTAATATATTTTCTTGGTCCTCTGTTTAATGTTAATTTAAATAGATTGAAGTGAAGTTAATGTTAGGTAGGTGGTTAATATGTTTTTAACAAAATTCGTGCAAAAAAATAAAATTGATAGATTATTACTAGTGATAAATGAATTTTTTATTGATTATGATAAAGAAGTAATTAATGTTTGACATTTTAAGGTAGTTGTTGATATTAAATACCCATTGAAAATTATTGATTGACAAGTAAAAATGAAAAAAAAAATCGATTAAGTGACATGTAAAAGAGAACAGAAGAAGAAGTATATGTTTTAAGAAATTCATAATTAATTATTCCATTGAAATACAACAATATTCGATATGTAATATCTAGTGATTTGTTTTGAAGATATACCAAGTTTTCCCCAATATGTCTGTATATCATTGGATTTTAATTTGTGAATTTTATGAAAACGCACAATTTTATTTATATTTGGAAGAAGCCAAGTAAGGCAGGCCAGTTTGGTCGCCTAGCTAGCAGAATCGGAGAAGAATGACTGATCACTCAGACATTCTGGTCCTGAGCTGCGCCTGATGGACCTCTGACAGATTCATCTGAATCTCTCATCATCCCAACAACGGCAAGTATGCAAGCGAAGCAGCAGCACATGGCCGTGCAGATCAGGAACCTCAAGACACACGCGGCGATGTAAATTATTATGATCGCGAAAGTCAGCCTGCAAATCATACAAGAGAAAACAAGTTAAGCGCAAATGAGGAGCGACGAAGGGAGATGATGCCCCGCTGTAAGACATACCAGTACAGATGAGGAGCGACGGAGCGAGATGAGGCCCCACTGAAGAGCCACACGCATCCAACGATGAACCAAACTAGAAAGAAGCAGTCCAGCATCCACTTGAAGCACTCCACAGCTGCAACCGATCTGATGATCTCCGGACATAAGAGATGGCAGATCATCATCAAATCAGAAAAATCACCAGGAGCAATGTCCCATATTGTCAGGTAAAGAAAAAAAATCGACAATCTTGATTCATAAATGTAAAATTTTAATACATGCAATTCATATAATCTAACTTAACTGGCTAAAATTTGACACAAAAGTCTTGGAGAAATGTCTCACATGACTATATGACTTAAAAATCTAGATTGATCATTTAAGCTGAAATTTGACACAAAAGTCATTAGAAGAAATGTCCCGTGCCATTTATCTGACACAAAAATTACTAGAATAAATGTCTCACATCAATCAGCAGAAGAAAATTTGACAGCCATTACTTGTAAATTCAAATTCTTTAGACTTTGTTTGGTTTAGGGAAAATTTCATGGAAAGAAAAATTAGTTGGAAAGTTAAAGAAATTCTTTGTTTGGTTTAGATGAAAAATTTAATGGGAAAAAAGTTTGATGGAAAATTTCATGAAATTTTTTTATTAATAACATTAGGAAATGACATTTTCCTTTAAACTTTATATGTTAAGCAAACAAGTGAAAAATTAAGTGAAATGGATTGCATGAAAGATTTGGTTTCCATTTTATTTTCCATTCAATTTTCCTTTACATGAAACTTTCACTCAAGCAAACACACCCTTATGCATGCTAATCATATAATCCAATTGAGTCATCTAAAACTCACATTATAACTTAATACTCCATCTTCTTTTGCTCGTTACTTAATTTAAAATATTTATCTATTTTTACTTATCACTTAACAATCTTAATACATATTTAATAACTGCATCTATCTTTAAAAAAAGCGCTTCATATTGCACCAATATAAACCACTCCATATTACAATTGACACTAACTTTATAAAAAAACACGTTAAATATTAGATTATTAAATTTGTTCAACCGTTAGTATTAATTTTATCTTAATCTAATTAAAATTAGCTTAAAAAATATGATTATTGACATGAAAAATAAAAGAAAACTGGATATCATACCCGGAATTTAATCTACCGAAGCTTTGGTTCCTCAGCAGAGCCTGCCTGTTGGCCTGATCGGAAGCCTGGGCCGATGATTTCTGCGAGTGGCGATAACGCCAGTAGAGGATGGGCAAGGACGCCGCACACGCGCACAAGTATCCAATGACCCACGCCCTCAAAGGCATTTGAGGCTTCTCGTCCGCTGACTCGGCCAGCACAGCCGCGCAGGCAATGACTTGCGCGACTGTGGCCAGCAGCTCGATTATAATGCCATACCCGGAATTCAACGGATTCGTGATCGAAGAAGGGTCCAAGTCGGGCATGTCTGCGGCCTGCACACTCTCAGCTGCTTCCGCCATTTTCTTGACAAACTCAATGCAGGTCAGCTGAAGACTCTGCTAAAAATCCATGGGACTGATGACTGAACTTGATGGATGATGTTGGTTTTATACTGGGGGTACGTGTTTTCTGGCATTAGAGTAATGAAGGTGGATCGATCAGAGAAGAAGTATTCAATGGGTGAAATGTTTGAATTTGATCAGCAACTTGGCCACTGACACTGGCCGCCTTGAGATGAGCTGATCCGGAATCCTACATATAAAAATCCCATAGTCAAATGTCAAGACTGTTTGGATTAGAGAAAATGAGAAAGTTGGGAAAAAAGGATTTCTCATGATTGCATTTCATTTTTCTTGTTTGGTTATGATTGGAAAATTATGAAAAAAATATTAAAATACATATTGTTTCATTAAAATTTCTCTATCATTTTCCTTCTAATTTTTTTTCTCTCATTTTACCTCAACCCAATGAAGATTTTTTCCTCATTTTTACTAACCAAACACAGCCTAATGGTGTGTTTGTTTTAAGTAAAATAAGAGGGAAAGTAAAATTTGATATGAAGTTATAGCCCACATTTGGTGACGTAATTAAAAATAAGATAGAATAATTAATAACAGTAAAAAATGTTTCGTTGGAAATGAGATAAGAATTAATAACTCGAAGAGATAGACTTTAGTTTTAAAACTCAGAATCATATATCATTCCAAAGTAGATGAGATTATTTATCTCATTACTGTACTACTACCACACATGAGAATTTCATGGTACATGAAAGTATATGGAAAAGAAAATTGGATCTAAAATTAGAAGTAAAGTTCAGATTTATTTAGCTGAGTTTTGAAACTTTTCTTTCATTTTTACATTTCAGACCAAACAAATGAAAATCAAATGAAATCCGGATAATTTCATTTTCCTTGATCTGAAAGTATCCGTGAATCAAACACAGCCTAAGATTTGATGTACACTAACAAAAAAATATCCAACAGATGTAAAAAAACTGATATTTTGTATCTGGAAACAGCTCATACATTGTTCTACGGTCTTCCTAGATGGCTAGATCTGTTTCTTACAGTATGAAATTAGACTATAAAAATATTAAGACGTTAGAAATCAATAAGAATAGACTAATAATTATTATGTCAAAGGCATCCCCACCTGCAGCAGCCATAATAATGAACAGCAAACCTATGCACATGATTATGTACTTTTTTAAAAAAAAATTCTATATTTATTTATTTATAATTTTTATGTGATCAAGACTAAGGTTCACTCTCCACAGTGAGTGTGAGACTCTATCCAAGAAGTGAAGACAGACTTATTGTGAGACAATATATATATAATCCTTTTTCAGAGCTTTGACAGTTTTAAGACAAGCGATGCAATGATTTTATTGGCATGGCAAAACTCAAACTAAAAACAATTAAAATGAATTTTAATGGTGGTTGATATGGCTTCTGAGATGTATTATGTGTTAAAATAATTAATGGTGGAGTGACATTCACATGACAAATGTCAATCATTTCACATATACTTTATATTGTTTAAAATATTTGTAATTAATTATTTCTTTGATATACATTAGTATTCGACGAATAATATCTTGTGATTTTTTCTGTATTTATAATGTATTGGCTAACCACTCCAAATACAAATGCAATATCATATCTTACAATAAGAGTAAGATATAACATGATTTCATCAATGTGTCCGTATATCATTGGATTTTCAAAATATTTTCTCTGCTGAGCATAAAGTGTATTAACATCTATTAGTGTAATTTGTACTTGTGATTTTGCATCATCTATTTAGAGAAAAAATCGGTGTAGTACTTATGCTAACATAGAAATAATTCTTCAATAGTTTTTTTTACTTATAAACCTAAAAAAATGATGTAGTGTGAAAATGAATTAAAAAATTGACACTTATCTGTTACATTTTTTGAATATCGTCCCATATGATGGTAAGATCGTCGTCCATGCTTATTGGCGCAATTAAAAGCTATCCACCTCAAACTTTCATAAACAAGCTAGCAAAATGACTAGAGCTATTGAGTTGCCATTATTGAACAAGAATTATGTAATTTTTGATATTATGTATTCTCGTTGCTTGCTTTAAACCATATAATTTCTTTCTTAACTTCCATACATATACCCTGAGTGAATTTGATATTTAAGCTTTTTAGATCCATGAAGAAAAGCCTTTTCACATCTATTTGTCATAAATTTTATGATGTATTTGTCGCAAGTTCCTTCAGGACTCTAAATTAATGAGATTTTCACTCACGTATAAAAAGTCTCAGCATAGTCCATATTATTAAAAAAATTCGCTGAGTACCAATTGTGTCTTGTATCTTTCGATCAAACCGTTCAATTTAGTCTTCAATTTATACACTCAATTGCTTGAGACGAGTTTTACATCTTCAAGCTAATGGACTAATACCAAACTCTCTTATAAATTTAGTGGGTCCATCTCTTCATCGATAATTTTTCTTTATTTTATATTATTAACTGCTTCTTTATAAGTTGATAACTTCACCTTGTTGATATCAGCTATGAAAATATTTACATATTTTGAATTAGACTGTTTTTAATTTATAAAGTTTGAGGACCATAGTTTCTCATAGACACTTCATTTGTGTATGTGACTCTCAACTTATCTTCTCCTTAATTATTGTTTGGTTCTGTAGTATATATATTTATCTAGAGCCTTACTTTTATTCTCTCCCTACCTCACTTGAACCTGATCTACTGTCTCTTTTGAGTCAAGCTACACCAATGATGGTAACCACTTCGAAGAACCTTCATCAAATTCAACATTTCTTAAAACACAAGAAAAGTGACAACCAAATGTAAGATCACAATACTTTCATCCTGCACATTTTGTCAAATCATTTTAGTAGATGATAAGAAACAAACATAACCAGACACTCAAAAATGAGTAGTCACTTATAGTTTCAGATCTAAAAATTTCTAAATGTGAAGAGTTCTCACATCATTGTAGTGTTCTAATTGCCATCACCTTTCAGCACTTCAACCATCTCTAGCAGCTGCCCGGCCGGGCCATAACATAGAATCTCCTGCTGCAGCATTTCAGTACACCTCTCAGCGGCAACATTCAAGTCTGCAACATAGAGGCATGAACCGAGAGCATGCATGGACCATGCTGGGTCTCCAGTCTGCAACATAGTTTCCGCAATGAATAAAGCAATAATGTGATTTTTATATAATAATTAAACTATGCAATTAAGATAGTACATTCGACCAACCTAGAGGGCATGAACCGTGCTGTTCCTTCCATCCCTCTCTCAATGACCTATAAAAGTACTCATTTCCCCAAAAGGCTGGCCAACAGTTCTGCAGATATTTTCGAAGATGTCTCCTAAACCCTTACGACAGGTATTCTATATTTTCTAGTCCACGTTTTTTCGGATGTATTGAGAGTGTACAATATTAATTGTGTTTGTCAATTTATTTAGTAGGAAATTAAGATGTCGGAATAGTTAGTATACAACTTTCGAAAAGAAATAATAATAAGTTAAGGTAAATCTATATATCATCATGAAAAATGAAATAGAATAAGAATAACTATTATAACAATTACTATAGTAGTGATGATATTTATATCATTTTGTGATATCAATTTTCTTTTATTTTTTCTTTTATTCTATTCATATTCTAATAATAATATATTTACCCTCATCATATTGAGATAAATAAAACAAATGTAAAGATTATTTGAATAAATTTACAAGTAGAAAATTTTTCTACCATATTTATCCTTATTTTTGTAGGTGGCTAAGCGTTTGGAAAATTTCAAGATAACAATATTCACCCGGATGAGTTTGCTGGGTGCTAAACATGGAGCCATCAACCTCGGCCAAGGCTTCCCCAATTTCGAAGGTCCCGAGTTCATCAAAGAAGCCGCTGTCCGAGCCATACACAACGGCCAAAACCAATACGCCCGCGGGCACGGTGCACCAGAGCTCAACTCGGCCATCGCTGCCCGGTTCCACAAAGACACGGGCCTCGTGGTCGACCCCGAGACCGAAGTCACCGTTACATCGGGGTGCACCGAAGCGATAGCCGCAACCGTGTTGGGCCTGATTGATCCTGGGGATGAAGTCATCGTGTTCGCCCCGTTCTATGATTCTTACGCGGCCACGCTCTCGATGGCGGGGGCTAAGGTGGTTTGCGTCACTCTACGCCCTCCGGAGTTCGCTGTCCCGATCAGCGAGCTCAAATCGGTCGTGAGTGATAAAACACGCGCGATTGTGATCAACACGCCGCACAATCCAACCGGTAAGATGTTCACTTTGGATGAACTGAAGGACATCGCTTCGATGTGCATCGAGAACGATGTCTTAGTCTTGGCCGACGAGGTCTACGACAAGTTATCTTTTGATTTGGAGCACGTATCGATAGCTTCACTTCCCGGAATGTTTGACCGGACTGTGACGATGAACTCATTGGGGAAGACTTTCTCGCTGACCGGGTGGAAAATCGGATGGGCGATCGCCCCACCACATTTGACTTGGGGAGTGCGTCAGGCGCACTCCTTCTTGACATTCTCCACCAGCACTCCGATGCAAGCAGCGGCTGCAACAGCGCTGCTTGCACCGGACTCTTACTACGACGAGCTGAGAAGGGATTACTCATCGAAGAAAGAGATACTGGTGGAGGGGTTGAAGGAAGTCGGGTTCGAGGTGTTCCCGTCTAGCGGGACTTTCTTTGTGATTGCGGATCACACATCTTTTCGTCGAGGGAACGACGTCGCATTTTGCGAGTATCTGATTGAGGAGGTCGGGGTGGTGGCGATCCCGACTAGCGGATTCTACTCGAATCCGGAAGATGGGAAGGACATGGTGAGGTTTACTTTCTGCAAGGATGAGGCAACTTTGAGAGCTGCGGTCCAAAGAATGAAGGCTCGCCTCTCAAAAGAAGGTGCCAAATGAATTGTGTAAGGTCGGAAAATCATCAAGATTTGAACTTGAAGGATAAAGATTTCACTCCAAATTTGCAAGTTCAGTGTTTTGGGTTCGAATTCCCTCGAAGCATTTGGTTTAACTTTGTAAGCATTCTCTGTAGTTCTATATGGGTTTCTTGTATTGATCATCTGTGTGTCGTTTTATCTGTAGCGTTACATGAACCTTTTGTAAGAGGACTATTCGATTTTTACGAATACTTTCTTTTTTAGTAAAAAAAAACAGAATTCAATCTTCTCCTAGCAAAGATGTTAATGCAGTTTTGATTCAAATTTGAAGATGTAGTAACATGTGCGGGGAGGAGGGCCTGTCCGCACCCTCCTTCTCCACCGCCGACTGAAAAGATGTTTTCTAGAGAGAAAACAAAGTGTTTTTCTAAAATAAGATAAGTGCATGGTGTCGGGTAAAAAATACCAGTCACTGCAACAAGCACACAGTCGTATTATTGTTACACTGAGGTATGTTTTCCTCTTTAACACTAATAGATATTCGTTAAATAACGTTTTGAACGTATCGAACATTATTCAATCATATATCTCATCATTATGTTTGTTATTCAATCATCAAATCTCCAAGCAGTCCATTCGATGAGGAAAAAAAATATATGTTCAGGCTCTCACATCTAACCCTTTTCCAACTCACTTGGTATATAACCCAAAAAAATTCAGAACCGCGGTGGCGGAGCAACCGGAGGGCAACAAGCTACGACTGAAAGTGGTGAGTTTTCATATTTCTTGTTCCTTCTTCGTCCGCCATTTTGCCGATCAGAAGCAACCGAAAGTCCCGATTAGCTACTGTCAAATTCTTCGACCGCTCTATATAGCAATGCACCTTATTGTCAGCTCTAATGCACCATTTATGCCACTCGAAATCACAGCCACCAGAGATGACCTACAAATCAACGACCCCAAGTTGCTTGAAAGGTACCCTTCATGTGAATACAATATGAATACGATATGCCGTATTTACTGGAAGAAAAATTTATAATTTAATTATAATAATACTGAAAATTAATCGCCAGGTTCGTGTTCAAATATAAAAACTGTCTAATTGTGAGTTATAAAATTGAATTAATTATATTAGGAGTCTGGCTTAAACATCATATTTTTTTTTTGGGTGAAGAGTTTTTTTTTATAATATGGAAAAAAAATCCACATAATGCATCGTGAAAGACATATCTATACTCATTTATATACTTATTTCACTTTTATTAATAAGAGTAAGTCGATCAATCTGAAAAAGTTAAATGGGTCATTTTGTAAATCAGAATATAGTGAAGATTAATGAGTCATTTTGTTAATTTTATTTTTATGAATTGATCATTTTCTTCATAATAATGAAAATAAATAAATATGGAGAAATAAGTGATTTCACATACGCATGTAGAAAATTTTCATGTCAACGAAATTTTTTTTGTCCTGAATTAATTTAGAGTGATTAGAATATTTTCTGAAAGAATTGAAGTAATCCGAAATTTTGGAAGATAATTTTGAATATTTTTTTTAATCCATGCATCCAATTATCACAATTGAACATAAAATAACTTTAAAACTAAAAAACAAATATACAACGAAATTACGTTATTTTACAGATAATAATGATAGAATTGTAAGACAAACCCGAATAGGAGAGGAGTGTCAGAGCTGTCCGATCCGGCTTTGGAGACCAGCACGCAACCAGGCACGACCCATGCCAGAAAAAAACAAGCCAATAAGATGTCGAACCACCACAAGGCCGCGCCCGGCCGCCTGCACCAAAACAAGAAGAAACCGAAATTAATTTCTTACTAAATGAAAATATTTTATAAAATGTATGTGTCTCTATCATATAATAAATAAATATATAATATATTTTTGTAAAGAAATCAATGTGACAAGTAATTTGTAATTTCAACGAAGATCTCATATACCCCAAAGGACCGCCGGCTATGTAACATCGAAACATGGCTGAAATGAAGTAGGAGACGCATCCACACAGGTATCCGACGACGTAGAGTCTTAGCGGTACGCGAGGCTTCTCGTGCTTCGACAGGACTAGGACGACGAGGCATGCCACGAGCGTAACTTCGACGAATGTTCTCAGCCCGGAATCCAGGGCACTTCTGCACCAAGGGCGGCAGGTTGAAGCTCTGGCTCCCCCTGCCTCCGCTTGTTGCTCCATTATCGACTTGGTTGGATTAATCTTCAGTTTAAAGGGAAATTGATTTAATAAAATAATAATAATTGAAAGTGCTGTCAAGTTTCCCTCAAGCAGTATGGCATACATGTATCACATAGAAAGAAGTAACCAACAATAGATTTTGTTTTGTAATCCCTTTTAATTTATTTTACATATTACCTTATTTTTAAAAATCATCATTTGAAACAACGGTAAGAGAAAATCTTTGATTAAAAGAACAGTTCATAAAGTATGATAGAATAAAAATAAATCAAGAATTAGAGACCAACCGGGTCGTTCGGTCTGTTGGTCTAAGGTGTTGTATAACAATTTTCTAAGTCTCAGATTGAAAAACATGGATATGTTAAAGGAACGGAAGAGCTGATCCCAACAAATTTGTCCACTCCATCAAAACTGTTGAGTGTGTGACCTCAGCTATTGTGACGAGAATCTTAGTATTGATTAAAAAAATAATGGTGATCGATAGTCGAACATGTATTTGAAAAATAAAATATAATTTATGATTTTTTTCTTTTTGTTATTTATTGTTTACAAGTAGCTTACATTTTCCAATAAACAAAACATCTTATACAGTACATTTTACTTGGCGACATGTTAGATTAGATCACCCTCTAATGGGGTTTGACTTCTACACCAAAACGTGAAGTACATCATCACCAGAAATGTATGTATTCAGATCTACTTCGAACATTGGCATGTGACTGAGCCTAATCCTGCTTCTCAATTCTGATGGGTGAATCAACCATAGTTATAAAAACCGGACCGGGAGTCGAACCGGTGAGAGCTTCGGTTCCCGGTTTACCGGTTGAACCGGCGGCTCAAACCGGTTCGACCGGCGGTCTAATTACTATGTTTTAGAATATTTATAAAATTTGAAATAGAATTTAACAAGGATGGTTAAGAGATCTAGTGGTGGAGTAGGTGCCAATTAACCCATAGAGTATGGGATCGATTCCCGCTATGAGCACATTTGTTTAAAATTTTGTTTTTAGATATTTATGAAAACCCTGATTATTTTGTCCAATTATTAATCATTGAACCGGCATATAAACCGGGCGGTTTTGTACGGTTGAACCCGGTTTTGACCGGTTCAATCCGGTCGAACCCGATTTAGCATACATAGCGGTAATAGTAGTCGAATCGGACCGGACCAAGCACCGGTTCGCGGTTCGACCGGTTGAACCGGCCGGTCCGGTCCGGTTTTAATAACTATGGAATCAACTCATAAATGTTCTTCCCATTTTCAGGCTAACTGATAATCATACTTATCAAAATCGGATTTGGAATCGAACTGATTATGGATTAGATTTTTTGTTTTCCGGTTGAATTGGTGATTTGTACTGGTTCAATTACCGGTTTAATTAGATTAATTTAATTTTGTTAGTATTAGTCATAAAGTATATTATTTTAAAGAATTTATAAAATGTAACCTAGTGGTAGAAGTGTGTCTTAAGATGAAATAGGTAATAGTTCGAGACGCATATTGGAAAAAATAAAAAAAATGAAAATATCTCTTCATTTAAATTTCGAGGTAATTTTTTTTTTGAGGAAACAACATTGTTATGCGTTAATTCTTATTAAGGCGGTTTATTTCAACAATTTAAGAAATTTAGCCAAGTGGTAGAAGTTTGGAATTCATCTTTTTTTTTTCACAAATAGTTATTAGTTTCTAATTATACAGTATTAATTGCGGGTATAAAATAATTATAAATTAGGATTTAGCTGGTTCAATGTAAAATGGACCGGGTTTGAGTGGTTTTATCATGAACTGGTCGGTTCAATCCGATCTAGGGTGCAATCCAATATATATTTCGAATCGGATAATCTCGAATGAGGCTTAGGTGTTGTTCTGTAAAATTAAGAGTTTAATGCTGTATGAGAATCTGAATGGTCAAGCTACTGGTCAAACCACATCTGATTACTGAATAATTTATTTTCATTTGGTAATTCATTTTTCTAAATATCTTAATATATAATGATTTATCAATATAAAATAAAATTATAATTATAATTTTACAACATAAAAATAAAATTAAAATTTTATAATCATGTTATAAAAAATTATTTATTTATGAAGTGCGTGATATTCTGATTGAAGAAACTAGCTGAGGTTGGTATTCATGTGATTCTGATTGAAGTACGATCCGGACAGAGTTGATTCCAGAAAGATATGAAAAAAATAAAGAGATAATTATAATAATCATATCGATATCTCATATATAAAATTTGTAACAAATCATTCATTCTTTCTAAACATTCATTAAGAGAAAAAGAACAAGCTGAATGCTTAATATAATAAGAGACAATCTCTTAAAAGAGACCAATAAATGCAACAAAACAAAATCTTACTAAATCAAAGTAGATGAGTAGACTAACACATGTGACTGTGAAATTGTATTTTCTTAATGAATAAAATCAGAAGCAGAGATGATCTCAATCAGTTTATCATGTGATAGGATTGACTATTTAAATTGTCAAGATCACAAAAATAGAGGTAGGGTTCCTCTCTTTCAAATCAAAAATGAAATTCTTTATTAGCCGTTAAGGGCGAGCTTGAAAAACACAATTAGATGAAAACGTTATTGTATTACCACGTGCTTAAGCTCCCGAGGTCATTAATCTCAAAGTTAAAAACCTGATTATGAGACTTGATGAGACATACACCAACATTAAGATCAGAGTATCAATTTTGATTGTCCATAGTGTCGCATGCTCCAAATGGAAAAGCTAGTGTCATGATCCGATTCATTTGATGAAATATCTCATTTTGATTTGAACAAAAAATCTAAGATTTATATTAAATTGTTAAACTATGATTTATAAGTCTAGACTTTTAAATCTTAATGAGGATACAATTCAATATGAACTGATCTGAAAATTCAACATGATACCCAAGTGATGACTTTAGTCGCACGACCATATTACGAGCCTCCAACCAGCCGGATTTGGCTGATATTTAACATAATTTCACATTTTAGGTCAGTTTTATTATTTATATCTTGTTTTAGGGTGGATATCTTAAGTTTAATGATATAGAACACGCAATTTCTAATGAGCGAATCATTATAGAAAATATATTTAACAGCGTTTACATATGGTGGTACTTATTATATTGATAAAAAAAAACATCGTCTAAAATGCTAGGATTGAAAATTGTAATGATTTGATTAACTTTAGAAGGCACTTACCGGATCAAAAGTCGTCTAAAGTGTATATGCACATTAGAAGACGCATAGTTATACTAAATGCAGTTAATAATGTATATTTTAGACGGTCTTCCGAGTCATAGACGTTGTTTAAAGGCTTAAAATTTTCGACGACACTTATTGATGATAAACAATATTACAAGTTAACACTTTAAACGACGTTTTTGATATTCAAACGTCTTATACTTCTATTCACTTTCAATGATATTTTATGTCTTAACCGTCATCTAAAGTGTACAACAACCCACCACAGTCTTACACTTGCATTAATGTGTCAAGCTGCTTTTGATTTTGATATTTTTAGCGCATATTCGGATGTATTTGAGAGAATAAGAATAAAAAAATAATGAAATCATTAAAATAACTCTACATACATATGAAAATTAATAAATATAAACAAAAATGAGGATATAAATATATTTTAATAATGAGTACCTCTAATTCTCTTAAATCTAAATTGATGCCACATTTATGTTTGAATAGACTTGCGCAATCAATATGAGCCCCCACAAAAGTTATGGAAAATATTTAGCTCCGAATTGCAAGAACATGGGCAAATGTGTGGTGTTTGTGATATTGTTGTATAATGAGATGTGTCTATTAAATTATCCATTAGTTGAAAAATGGGATATGAGGTGACGTTTTATATCTTTTAGGTAAGAAATCAGATCAAATTACATAGTTTTGCTAGTTTTTTTTTTTAGAGGTTTTAGGGTTCTAACATGCTAGAATATTAGGATTATAGGGTTTTAGAATTTTCAAATTTTCAAATTTTAGGGTTTTGTGGGTTTAGAGTTTTCTAGGGGTTTCATACCCTTAAGATTTAGGATTTTTAGATTTTAGGGTTTATGGTTTAGATTTTTTTTAGATTTTGTTGTGTTTAAAACTATGTTATAAACATAATAAAACTTTAAAATGAAAAAAAAAAAGAAAAAGCAAAACTATGTTATTTTGTCCGACCACTTATTTAATTATATAAAATGTTACATTATATCTCATAACCCCTTAGTTAAAATCTACAATTGAAAGGATTGAATAATGTTCAGATTACGCGGCATGCAGCGTTGACTTTAGGGCACTTGTTGTATTCACTTCTAATAATTTCTTTATTCAATTTATATTCTATTTTTTATTTTTTATTTAATTAAAATTTATTTGATATTTATAGTTATATTTAAAATTAAATATTAATCATTTCATTATCATAATACGTAAAAAAAATCAATCCACACAAATAATAAAACACGTCCTTTTACATTTTACTCTAAATTTAAAAATAATACATATAATATTAAATTAATAAATTCGATCAATAATTAATATTAACATCTCTTCAATCAATTTAATTTAATTTTAAATAACTAATCAATAGTAATATAAAACTTTGACAAGATTCAGTGGAATTTAAATTTCTTTTGAAACTATAGATTTAATTATCTATCAAACAAACCCCTTATGACTAACTACCTTGATATAGAACGTGCCTGGAGATACCATCCAACACATAAATTTATTGCAACATGGCATGTCGCTGTTGATAATGACTTATTGCGTCCGACCCGAATCCAGAACGTTCTTCGAGCATCCGAACGACGTTGTTTTAGTCTCTTTACTCAAACAGTGCGTGCCTATCCTTTATTCCTTTTTCCATCAATCGATTTGATTGAACTTTGCTGATCAAATGTGTGTTATTTGATGGTTAAATGATAAGTAAAAATAGATAAAAAAATTTGATTAAATGATATGCAAAAGAAAACAAATGGAGTAGATAGATACGTAACTTAGGGTGTGTTTGTTTTAGAAACAAATTGGTGGAAATTTTTTTTGGAAGAAATTGTATTTTTTCATGCAATCATTTTATTTTTTCTAATTTGGTTACGAGTGAAAAATGATGTGAAAATGTTAAAATATTTTTTATTTTTCTCTGCAATTTTTTTATTTTTCATAAATTTTATTTTTTATTTCTAACAAGTTATATTTCCCTCAAATAGTTTCTAAACCAAACAGAGTCTGAGGCTGTGTTCGGTTTAAAAAATTTGATGGAAAGAAAAATATGATGGAGAATTAGTATAATTCAATATTTGGTTTAGATGGAAATAAAATTAGATTAAAAAATATGTGAAAAATGTGCTTCTGACCTCTAACAAATCTATCAGATCAAATTCAGTGTATCTCAAACAACAATAATCATTTCTTAAACAAATTCGATGTATTTTATTAAGTTTGATGTATGAACTTAGGAGTGTCAATAGGTCCGGTCCAGACACATTTTATATGGGTCCAGACCCAAATCCAGTCTCAATAATTTAATAAATCTTGGATCCAAACTCAGACCCATTATTTTGGAATCATTAGACACAAAATAAATTTTCTAATACTAAACTATTAAATAAAATAAATAAATAAAATCAGTTTATGAAAATAATAGAGTATGAAAATATATGTCTATATTTAAATTTATTTCAAAATGAAATTAATTTTTTAAAAATAATTAAATATAAATAATTTTTATTTTTAAAAAAGTAATTTTAAAAAAATTCAAAAAAGATTTTGGAAAGTTGTTTTTGTAAAAAATAATTTTTATTTTTAAAATAATTTTTTATTTTTTAAGAATTTATTTTCTATTTTTAAAAAATATTTTATTTATTTAGTTTTTTATAAAAAATCAAATCTAAATAAACTAATTATGAAAGAGAATTAAAAGGGGTCCATCATAAGGATACAAATGGATAAAACTTAATGGATCCACGATCCAAATTGGTTCAAATGGGTAGACCCATATCTTAATAAAGCGGGCCTGAGGCTGAGTCCACCCTGTCTAATTGACAATCCTATATGAACTGATGAAATGTTTATACTTTTCTATCTATTTTTACAAAATTTTGCATGATCATGAAAAATGAAATGAATTCCTAACACTTTTTTTGATATTTTCTTTTTGAAACCAAATAAGGATAAAATTAGATAGAATTCTTCACAAATTTCATTTTTTTTATTTTTCATCAAATTTTTATTTCTACCAAATTTTTCCTAACCAGACACCAGCCTTAGAGCTGGGTGGTTTTTTCTAATTATTTATTAAGAGGTACTAGTTGGCGGCCACGAAATTAACCAAAAAAAATACGGCAAGGACACGCAAATGGGCAGTTAGTTAGCAGAAGGAGGATCATAAATGTCTATTGAAACGGTGAGTGGCTCTCGGTTTTTACTAGAATTCTTGGATTGCCATGAGGTAGGAGACGTGAAACAATTTTAGTTATAACAAAGACTTTAATTCTTAGGAGCCGGCCAAGTCCATCAGATAGATTAGTCGGTCGCGTAAAGAGACATATCGTCTTATCCTATTTAGATGTGCGTTGAATCAAACAATATTCATATCAAATCTTATTTAATTTTAGCCGTCACTTGATTTCGTGCATTACATTTATTTTTAATTAGCATGGACTAAAACAAATTGGCATAAACGGCTTGCAGTAAGATATTATGATCCATGATTAAGAATAAATTAGCTGTTGAAACACTTAAATTTTAGTCATTACAAATCAATTAACTAGTTTAATAGATAGACAGTAACAATTATATTAATAATATTAATGGTAAAATAAATAATAAGATAAATTAATTAAATAGTCTTGAGTTATTTTATATATTTACTTTGACAACTCGAAAAGTTCAGATTTTAATTGACAGTCCAATTAGCTTCTCTCATTGATCAACTCCAATATTACGACATCTCCATTGAATAAATCTAAAAGTCGGTTTGTGTCCTGCCACGTGAGATTTGTGTCATATCACATCACCAATTTCATAAACTTTTCACTCACATTAAATAAATCTCCGTACAACTCTGTACATGGACTCTCATGTCATATTTCATTATATTGTTATTACTTGTTTATATTACTTTTATTATTTGTTTACAAAATTAAAAAATTAAAAATTTTACGAATAATATATTAAATCTAGTACACTCCACGGCAGGGGTGGATCTAGAAAAAATATTTAGAGGGGTCAATTATCAAAAAATATTGTGTTGATATATACATATTGTACATTTTTAATTTGGGAGGGGTCATTTTGATTTTTAAAAAGTTAAATATGACTATTTTTTTAACTTCATAATATAAATAATACATAAAAATAAAGAAGCTTTTTTTTTCACCGGGGACAAATGACCCCCCTACCCTTAAGGTAGATCCGCCACAGCTCCACGGTTATTTTTAACATAAATTACAGAAGTTAGAAATATTTAAATATTTATCTAACTATATACATCGTTTATAATCTGAAAACGCCGTATAAGTCCAGCCCGATTCATTTAAAAAAATCCTAAATACCATAGTTATCAGAACCGGACCGGACCGGCCGGTTCGACCGGTTGGACCGGGAACCGGACCTGGTACCGGTCCGACTCGAAATTAATATCGGGGTGCACAGTGAACCGGAAAAAAACGGATAAACCGGCCGGTTTTTTATAAAATCGGTGAACCGGATCGGTCCGGTTGAACCGGTTTAGTGTAATTGATGGCTTAATTAAGGTTTAATTGCATATCATTAATAACCAAAAATTTATTTTATTAAAATGCTTGAGTTTGGATTTGAACCCAGCCCTTTGGGCTTCCATGCGAAAGCTCTAACAACTAGACTATCAAGATATTTTATAATTTTTAGGATAACTAGTAGATTAAATGAGATATTTAATAATAATTACATTTAAATAAACCGCCGGTCGAACCGGTTTGAACCGCCGGTTCAACCAAAAAACCGGGAACCGGAGCCCTGACCGGTTCGGCTTCCGGTCCGGTTCTGATAACTATGCTAGATACACATATATCGTTTATAACTTTAAAATGCTGTAAAAATATTCAACAATAGTATATACGATGTTTTCACTAACTTGAAAACGCTGTATATGTTTCATGGAGCGATCTATGTAAATAAAACGGTATTATGTCGAAACAAGATAAATTATCTTCCACATTGAAGTTTCATTCCAGATAAAATTCATTAGCTAACATAAATCTCAAACATAGAACTTAGTTGGAGATGTCCTTAATAACTTTATTTTTTGGGGAAAACGGATATACCCTGTCAGGGTACGCAACTTATATACCCTAACGGATAAAACGGCGTCGTTTAATACTTTGTTTTTCTCCTCTTTCCCCTTCCATCCCCACCAACTCATCATCGATCGATCTCGGCTTCTTTCTTCCTGGCCGACGACGCTCTCATCGATCGATCTCAGAAGTCTTAGCCTTAACTTCGCTACATCGGTTTCGACTTCGGATTTCTCAGGTGAGTTTTCTTCACAATCCCTAATTTCGATTTCTAGTAGGGTTTGGGTTTGGGGTTTCGATTGGAAGCCGTATTAGAATTTTGGCTTAGGATTGATCCCTTTATAATGTTAGGGTTGTAAGAAGTGAATTGAAGAAATGAAAGAGAAACTGAGACTCTTTCATGGGATTAGACAGTGGCTGCTTACAGGAGTTTTCTAGCTGCCGTGAGTGACTTAGATGGACTGTTGGTGCTAGGTATCATACAACATGTAAACTTGTCAAAACAAGAGAAGCACGAGAAACTGTTGATGTGGTTAGTGCAGAAGAAAAATGGATTGCACGGACTATGTATAATCAGATTATTAGAGACGCAGAATTTTCTCCACCTATTTTTAGAGATTTTATTCGGGTTGTAAAGACGTTCATGACTCAACTTCAAAAAGAAAGAGAAGCTACTGAAAAAGTATTAACAGATGGCAATTTGACACAAGCTGAGTCAGTTTTCGAAATTTCTCAAGTGGAGCTTCAACCGAGTCAATTATCTATATTGGATCTTGTATGTGATAGGAAAGTTAAAGGTCGTCCTAAGACTGCTTCAAGAATACCATCAGCAATCGAGAAGATTAAGAAGTATAAATGTAGTGGATGCAAAAAAAATGGACACAATAAAGCTACTTGTCCAGAAAAAAAGGTACTTCATGGCTTTTTTCTTACTGACTTATCTAAGTTATAGGAGAATGTGATTTTTACAACTGCTAGATTAATGTTTAATAACTATTACAAAACTGCTATTTTTTTCTACCACACTATTTTGTGTAATGTTTTTATTTTTCTACTAGTGCAATCCTTGACAATCTTCTACTGCTTTCTTTAATTGATGATCAATATTTGCTTTTTTTAAGGATGATAGCCAGAAATCTGACCCAGCTCCCAGCGGTCGCCCAATTGGTGGTTTCCCAGATGCTCCACATTAGGTGAGATCACTACAGCCTGCTGCGGTGGTTCACTATGCCTGCTGGCGCGCCCAGTCCCTGCACAATGAAGAGCCCAGTCCTGTGCAATTTATTCACCATTAAAATTGTTAGTAGAGAAATGTGCCATTTTGTGGTGCTCATTGTAATTAAGTCGAAGATTGTGCCTTTAATTTCACTCACAAGCTCTGGGAATATTTCCTTTTTCTTGGTGTTAAACATCAGTGCTTGGCTTTGGTATATTTCTTTTTCTTGGTTAAGTGTTTCATTAGGGGTGGGAAGTAGGAGGGTTTGTTTGAGTCATGGACTGCTCCAGGGCAGTTGAACCAGAAATGGATACCTTTAGTGATAAAATTGAGACCTTTAGCAATGAAATTATTGATTTTAACGATGGACCTGCCCCTTACTGACATTCATTACCCTGTGCTTCTTAGATATTCAAGCTTTGAATAAACAAGCTTGATTTAGGTACAGGCCTGAGATTGCACTAGCTTAGATTCTGCTAAAGATGAATTACATGAAATTTTTAAGGAAAATGAGGACAAAGCTGATGTTGAATATTGATGTGTTGCATCCAAATAAATCCAAAATTTTTAGAGCATTTACATCTCAGAGAGTGCACACAAAAGAGTGAGCTAGTTCTTGATAAAAAAAGAGCAGGCTAGAGTTTCCATCGACATCTTGGACTCATTCCCATTTGGTGGCCGGAACTGGGGGTATGATAACAAGAGCAACTGGAGCTCGCACTGCATTTTGTACACAAAGCAGGTCCTTCCATTACACCAATTTACAACAGATCCAAGGATCTCAAATTGGACTAGCCAATTTTGTGCATGCAATATCGAATGCTAGGCTCCAGCTCTTCCACTCGCTCGCGGTACATAACTTGGTTTTCAAGGTCTCCATATTTCCCAAGTTCCTCATACATAGCCCTGTTACGTGTAAATTTCATAAAAAAAAATCCCATGATCATAGTTCACTTGAACATCAAGTAAAAGATAAAAACAAGTACTTGATGATGCTATAGCTATCAGAATGAAGTTGACCTGGCACTTTTGAAATCAACCAATGCCGTTTCCCAGTTCTTATCTTGCTTAAACAGTAAGTTTCCTTTCATATATGAAGAATAAGCCTATTATTTAACACAAAAATGGCCTAGGTCAGAATCTAAGAGTCCAAGAAGAAGTGTGATGAGCATAGCCAGATAAAACTCAGGTGAGTTTGTTTTGATTTAGGAAACAGATTTCAAAGGGGGTAAGAAAAGACTCGATATCAAACAAAAATAAACTCTTAAAAAGCTAAAACTATACAAAAGACAGCCACAAGTCTAACATAACCACAGCTGAAGACCACATACACAAGCCATATTGTTAGCAAAAAAAAAACACAAAGAAATAAACACAGCACTAACAAGTCTGAGCATCCCTCTAAGTCACTCACGGCAGCTAGAAAACTCCTGTAAGCAGCCACTGTCTAATCCCACGAAAGAGTCTCAGTTTCTCTTTCATTTCTTCAATTCACTTCTTACAACCCTAACATTATAAAGGGATCAATCCTAAGCCAAAACTCTAATACGGCTTCCAATCGAAACCCCAAACCCAAACCCTACTAGAAATCGAAATTAGGGATTGTGAAGAAAACTCACCTGAGAAATCCAAAGTCGAAACCGATGTAGCGAAGTTAAGGCTGAGACTTCTGAGATCGATCGATGAGAGCGCCGTCGGCCAGGAAGAAAGAAGCCGAGATCGATCGATGATGAGTTGGTGGGGATGGAAGGGGAAAGAATAGAAAAACAAAGTATTAAACGACGCCGTTTTATCCGTTAGGGTATACTCCCTCTGTCCTCTTTTACATGTCACTTAACCGAATTTTTTTGTCCACTTTTACTTGTCACTTAACAATTTTCAAGGCGTATTTAATGTCCACAACTACCTTAAAATGTCAAACATTAATCACTTCATTATCATATTCAATAAAAAATACATTCTCCACCAGTAATCACCTACTAATTTTACTTTTTGCACGGATTTTTTTATAAAAACATTAACCACTCATTCATTAAATTTGTTCAACCGCTAACATTAACTTCACCTTAATCTACTCAAATTAACTGTAAACGACATGTGATAGAGGACGGAGGGAGTATAAGTTGCGTACCTTGACAAGGTATATCCGTTTTTCCCTTATTTTTTATATGTGATATTTTTGCGCAATCTTGGTCCATCAAAAATGTTTATATATCTTTAAAAACGGCAATTAATTGATGGGGATAGACCAGCAAGAGGAGGGTGAGATGCCAGTCCCTTTTCTAAGTGATCCTTTTGGTTGGTGGTCCTTTTGAGGGCAGGAAACTGATAGGTGTCATATTCTTATTTATTGTAATTTAATTTATAATTAGAAGGGAAATTTAATTACTCCCTCCGTCCTTTTTACTTGTCGCTTTTGATTAGAGTTTGATTTGTCGTTTTGTATGTAAAATTTTATGATAAATATTATGATGATGGATCTCAATTTGTTCGTATCGAATTCTACTTCGATAATATATTTTTATTATAATTTTATAATATTTATATTTTGAGTTATTTATCTTCGAAAATTAATGCACGGTATTTTAAACGATATAAAAAAGATGACAGAGAGAATATAGCACAAATTGTTTTCAAATTTCACCCTATTTTTCTAAACTTAAATAAAAAAATTGATTCACTTTCTCTTCTATTATACCTTGTTTATAGTCTATACACAGAATACATCATTTTCAATTATGTCATTTTATTCACACTAATGAATGTGAAAATATAAATAAAAAAGTAAGATTTTTATGATGCTAAATTAGTTTGTAGACAACTAAATTAAAATAATTTTAAATTTATTGATATTATTCAATTTTTCTTAACACATGTAAAATAAGAATAAACAGTATAAAAATGCTTCTCAAAACCTTATCGCGTAACAGATCGAGTGAAGATGGGCAGCAGCAGCAGCGGTGAAAGCGGGCAGCTTCTCAGCTCGCCGCGCATCCCTTGGAAAGTCCGCCTCTTCCTCTCCGTCTCCACCTTCTTCGTCGACCTCTCCTGCCGCCCCAACCACACCTTCAACCGCGCCCTCTTCAACCTCGTCGACCGCAAGTCCCCCGCCGGCACCACCGCCCGCCGCGTCCGCAGCTCCGACGTCACCGTCGACCCCGCCACCCGCCTCTGGTTCCGCCTCTTCGTCCCGGAGACCGCCAGCCGCGTTGGACTCCCCGTCGTCATCTACTTCCACGGCGGCGGGTTTGTGTGCATGTCGGCCAACTCCCGGCCCTACCACGACCTCTGCGCCCGGCTGGCTTACGAGCTGGACGCAGTGGTGGTGTCGGTCAACTACCGCCTGGCGGCAGAACACAAGTGTCCGGCTCAGTACGAGGACGCGGAGCGCGTCCTCGCCTTTCTCGCCGGACGCGGCTCCGACGTCTTACCGCCCAAAGCGGATTTGAGTAAGTGCTTTTTAGCCGGGGATAGCGCCGGAGCCAACATCGCGCACCATTTGACGGTCAGAGCGTCAAAAATGCGCGATGAGTCAAAAGTCAACATTCTCGGTGTCGTGGCGATCCAGGCGTTCTTCTTCGGAGAAGAGCGTACTGGATCCGAGACAGCCTTAAGGAACTTGCCCGTGGTGAACATGAAGCGGACGGATTGGACGTGCAGGGCGTTCCTGCCCGAGGGCGCGGACCTGGACCATCCGGCGATCAACGTGATCCGGGCCCTGGGGGACGCTGGCAGCGTTGAGTACCCGGCGACGATGGTGGTGGTGGGCGGATTCGATCCGTTGAAGGACAGGCAGAAAATGTACTACCGGGCGCTGAAGGCGCTCGGAAAGGAAGCATACTTGGTGGAGTATGACAACGCGTTTCACACCTTCTACGCGTTTCCTGAGGTCCCCGAATCGGCCGCCATGATCGCGGAGATTCGGGATTTCATGAAGGCCCAGATGGAGAAGCAAGATTTCAGTGTCAATGCTGATGAGTAGGCATCCAGTTCGGCTGATCCCCAGAAACCAAAATTGAATCTGATAAATACTGTTGTAATGTAATTTGATTTTTCTTGTTACATGTTTGGATTGATATTGAGTGCAGAATAGTTTTATGTAATACTTTAATGATTATTTAATAAAATTCATTACTATTTAGTTTTAAGCATAGTTATCAGAATCGGACCGGAGGCTGAACCGATAAGGGCTCCGATTTTTGATTTTTTAGTTGAATCAACGGTTCAAACAGGTTCGACCGTCGATCTATTTAAATGTAATTGTTATTAAAAATTAAATTTAAACTGCTAGTTATCCTAGAAACAACAAAATATTTTGATATTCTGCTGGTTAGAGTTTCCGTTTTAATAAAATAACTTTTTAACTATTAATGATATGTAATTAAATCTTAATTAAGCCATCAATTACACTAAAACGGTTCAACTGGACCGATCCGGTCCACCAATTTTTGTAAACAACTGACCGGTTCATCTGATTTTTTCCGATTCAATTTGCAGTCCGATATTAATTTCAAATCGGATCGGTCCGGTTCCCGATCCAATCGGCCAATTCAGTCCAATTTTAATAACTATGATTTTAAGTGAGTGTAAATTATTTGGCTGCCTCAAATGTTGTTCTGTCACGTTTTATGTAGCATATTGCTCTTGTAAATTACATCAACCACATCAAATTGTTAGTTGATGAATAAAAAAATATTAATGAATTGCTAGCAGATGTAACATGTTTGGTATAATGGGAGGATAAATATTAATAATTTTAAAGATAAATATTATCTTACAAACTATGATTATTAATAAATACTAAATAAATGAGAGTATTTATAATGATACTAATAATATCCCACCAAACACGAACCTCACTATGGCTCTCTTCATGGGCTTCAACCTTCACTTCTTATATAATTCACCCATGCTGTAATTGGTTTAGCGAAAATGATGAGGAAAAAATTGTGAGGGGGAAATTGAATTCCAACTAGTTCCATTCTCAATTTTATTTTATTTGATTAGAAGTGCTAAAATAATGTTTTTGTTGGTAAAAATCTTTATTTCATCTTCCATCCAACTTTTGTCGCCTAACTTTTCTTAACCAAATAAAAACTTCTTTACATTATCTCTCAAATTCTCATTTCATACAAAACTTCCTTAAACTAAACAAAAGAATCAATCATTTGTTGGCTTAAAGATAGTCAACTTGTGCAGAAAAGACAAACTTTTTGACAATTGATGTACGTGAATCTCGAGATCAATAAGAAATTGTATGTGTTATTAATTCTGGTACAACTAACAATTTCATAAATAGTTCTGAAGTATGCTGCTCATCATATAGCCAGGGTTGGCAAGCTATCAATGGGTCACATTCAACCACATCGAAAGTGTCCACGTGTCATATTTTTAAATTTTTTCCAGTTTTTTACAATTTTTTGAATTATTTTTAAATTTTATGAATATTTCTGATATTTTTCTATGTTTTCTGATTTTTTTTACAATTTTTCGAATTATTTTTAAATTTTATGAGTAGTGGATAATAGTGTTCAAAACGACGTCGCCTCCGGATCACGCAAGAATTTGTCGATCGAAAGTGTCCACATGTCATATTATAATCAGAAATGTCATATGTTTATTCTTGTGACGGAAAATAAAATCCACTAAAATTTCATCTCGTCTTCTTTCTTGTTTAGTTAAAGAAGAAAACTGCTGCTAGTAAAATATCAAAACATATTATAACTTTTAACTTCCCGTTTGATTTTATTTTATTTCATTCAACTTTGTCTACGCAAAAAAAATCTTTTAATTTCTATTCAAATTTTATTTTCTCTCAAATTTTTCTTAAATCAAACAAAACCTTAGTTCAATAATAAAGTCTGACACAATGTGAAAAGTATATTATAGCAACTAGAAAATTGAAACATAAAG
Organism: Kalanchoe fedtschenkoi; assembly: GCA_002312845.1. Classification (NCBI taxonomy): domain Eukaryota; kingdom Viridiplantae; phylum Streptophyta; class Magnoliopsida; order Saxifragales; family Crassulaceae; genus Kalanchoe; species Kalanchoe fedtschenkoi. The sequence goes on from NQLW01000095.1 coordinate 3,510,985, forward strand.
AGAGATTTTTGTGTCGTTGCTCTCACCACATGTACTGTTATGAACATTATTAATTGTCCGTCACATTATGATTGACTAAAAATAGAAAAATAATGACATTGTCATTCGATCTCTGTCACTTTAATTTTTAAACATGACACAATATCAGACAACAATTATTGTCATCTATAATTCATGTACTGTACTAACAAAAACGTACGAATTTTCTCTGAGTGTTTTGAGTTTATTTCATCTGTTACTTGATCTGATTCTCACAAGAATAATATTTTCTTGTGCCAATCTACAAAATAAGAAATCATAACAAGAATCAAAAATCAACATAAACCTCACCTTCTTCGTTTCCCTTAAAGTATCATCACAATCAAGTGCAAAAGGAAGGAGAGTAAAATTCAATAAAAAAAAGATTGCATTTACTATCTCTTCTTTCTCATGCTATATGAACCCTAGCAGGCCCTGCATTTTTCTCCTCATATTTTTTGTTTCGAACTATATAACATAAAAATGTTTGTTATTTTGTTAACCCGATTATTCGTAGTTAGTACTCTTTTTGCGAGTTCGTTATCCCTCGATTGCAAGCCACTCACGAAGACGTTCACAGTCGATCAATCAGGCAATGGAGATTACAAGACAATTCAGTCTGCAATGAATTCCGTTCCACATAAAAATGATCAATGGTTAAAGTTCCACATTCGCGCCGGAACCTACTTGTATATAATGCTTTTTTTTGCTCATATATTTTGTCCCCCCTGCTGGCTCGTTTCTTAATTTTTCCGAATACTTGTTGTACAGAGAAAAGGTCAGCGTTTTACCGGACAAAGGATGCGTCATTCTTGAAGGAGAAGGTCGAGAAAAAACAATCATTTCCTGGGATGATCATTCGGATACGGATAGTACCTACACATTCGAAGCTACATGTGAAAATTTTGTTGCAACACAAATCTCGTTCGTGGTGAGTATCTATCGAATAGTAATTTTCTACTATCAATGAAATTATAGTCTTGTTGTGTCTTCGGTATTCAAATTTGTAAGTCATTATTATATAATTCAGTATAAATCAACTCATCTTTCTTCTGCACAATGTAATAGCACAAATTTTTTATTAATTATATATAAATTCATTGACAATTAATGTATTTATAATAATTACGATGGATTTCTGTTTGTAGAACTCCTACAACCTCAAAAGTAATGAGGCTAACCGCACGGTCGCTCCGGCCCTCGCCGTGTCACTCGGCGGAGACAAACACGCATTTTACCAATGTGGCTTCTTCGGATACCAGGATACTATCCATGATGACGAAGGCCGCCATTATTTCAAAGAATGTTACATTGAGGGAGCGGTCGATTTCATCTATGGCGCTGGCCAATCGTTTTACGAGGTAATCAGGATCGATTCGTTTTCAAAGTTAACCCAATTTCATCTGACAGTTTATTTATATTAAAAGAATTGATTTTTTTTGTTAACGTAGAAATGCGACATAAATGCAACGGGATATGGATACATTACGGCGCAAGGCAGAGAGGCGCAAACTGATACTAACGGATTCGTGTTCGAGGGATGCAATGTGTTTGGACTCGGACCAACGTATTTGGGAAGAGCTTATCGAGCTTGGTCGAGAGTCATATATCACTCTTGCACAATAGATGTGGATGTAATGCCCCTCGGATGGGATGCGTGGAATCAAGTCGGAAAAGAGTAAGTAATTTCGTGTTAATAGACGTTATCTGAATCACGGTTAATATAATAATTGTATATCTTCAAACTTAAATTTAAAATTAAAACGAGTATCACCAGAGATTTTGAATCCTCTGATCACATCTTCATTACGATGATCATCACTTACGGTGTAGCTTGATGATTATCGTTTTCTCTAATGCTTCATGTGTGCCAAATTGTTTCTAATTTGGTATCATATAACCAGGAGTAATTTGGATTATGTGGAATCGGATTGCAAAGGAGCTCATTACGACACATCGAAGAGAATCCCATGGTTAAAAAACTTCACTAGCACTCAACTAGCAGACTTCACAAGAGATAAGTTCATCAACCAAGACGGATGGATCGAGAAACAACCCAACTGAAGGATGAGACATCTTCCAACAGATAAGCGCTGTCGTTTTCTCATATATTTGTTCGAACGATGCCGTTTTGAAATTTTACGTTAGTTCTTCATCCGGGAAGAAATTAGATGTGCATTGCTTACACGTCGAATAAAGCATTTTTTTACAATTATGTCTTAATTTATTACGAATAAAATCATTTTGGATGTGGAATGTACAATTCAATTTAGATGCATATTAAGCAACGAATTCTTTATTACCAATTGCTGATATAATCTCAACCAATATTTATTTTAAACCAATAGTAAAAGTATGTTTCTCTGGAATTTTTAAGTCATTTAATTATTTGATATTAGAAATGGTTTTTAATTTGTAAATTCGATTTAGCTTTATGTTTGGTTTAGAGAAAGTAAAATCCCAATAAATTTCTTTCATGTTTCATCTACGAACATTCTTAAAGGAGGAGTATAATTGTGGCATAAATAGGTGGAATAAGTACGAAATATAATAACTGAATTTAAGAAGACTAATTGAACACTGTCTTATTTATTATTATTATTTATTTGTAACAAGTAATTTACAAATGCTATTATATATATATATATATATGTAATAAATACGAAGGACATTTAGAATTTTCCGTCTACATTAAATTATCTACTTTGATAAAAAAATTCAAAGTAGGTGTTTCACAAAAAGTAAAAAAAAATATGTTAGTAAAGTAAGTTCATTTTTGTACAATTTAATTTGCTAAATATAAATCCAACTGATTCAAGAAATTTTATGAAAATATTCATTATTTTATACATAATACTCAATACAAAAGTTATTATGAAAGACTGAATATATCTGAAATCGATGTTGACTATGAACATAAAAGTAATTTGAATATATACAAACTAAAATTAGGATGATTTCCAAAATACGTCACTCCTTTAGCACATGTTTTGTTAGGGGTGTGAACCGGTCCAGATCCGGACCGGAACGGACCGGAATCCGGATTTTTTTTGGATCAAAGATCGGACCGGATCTAAATCGGTCCGGATTGGACCAGAATCTCACTGATAAAAAAAATCAGATATGAGGTTGAGAATGGGGAGGGGGTGACCGGATGAGGAGAACGAGGAGGGCTGAGGTCGCTCCGGCTCTCAGATCGAGAACGAGCGACGATTCGGCCAAGTGTATCAACCCTCGGCTAAGTGTATCAACCTGATCATCATCCCGCCCCCCTCGGATCGGCCACTCCAAACACTCAACTAACAAAGAAGATAAGAGTGAATCGAGAGTTTGGCCGATCGAGATCTGAGAAGAGAGTCGAGACTCGAGTTCGTATCTGATCGAGAGATGAGAAGTCTGTATCTGTCGGTGTGGCTGCCTGACTCGAGATCGGGAGGCGAGAGGAAAGAGGCAAGAGGCGAGAACTGAGAGCCAGAGAGGTGGGAGGAAAGGGAAACAGTGCTCAAGCTGAGAGGCAGAGAAAAGTGAGATCGAGAAGAGAAAGAGAAGGTCGCAACAACCAGCCAGTCGATCCTAATTCAAAACGATGTAGTATTGTGCAATTCCGGTATATCCGGATTAGACCAAAATATTCCGGATTTCAGACCGTACCGAACCTGACCGGAACCCAAATTCTCCCTATCTCATGTACTGAAGACCGATTCTGGATCATTTTTCGGTCCAGACCGGATTTGTTTTATTTAAACTTTAAAAAATTTAATATTATTTATTTCTTTTTTAGATGAGACTATTTATTTCGTAGCTATTAATACCGGCAACTACCAAATATGCATTTAATATTATAAATTAAAATTACGTTGACAACACACCACATTTTCTACAACAAGTAGTCCTTCAAATCAACTATCCTTTTTGTTGCTTTCATCGCTTGCATTGCGTCCCAAATCTTAAGTAATTCGTCGGCGGAGGCGGAGTACAAGCCCGTAAATGTTCGAGATCCGGGGATGATAGCTTTCGCCGAATTCGCAGTTAGAAAGCATGTCGAGAAGACCCGTGAGTCGCTCACGATTGCTTACAAAGTTGATTGAGGCGTTTTATCGTCCTCATGATGTGTTGTACGCCATCGAATACAAACTAATTATCTGCAATCGATGGAAATGGGAAGACCGGAAACTATGAATTTATCGGATCGATTGTTTGGAGTGCCGGACGAGCTGACATCTTTCAAACCACTGCCTTAAAATTAAGTTTCAGTTACAGATTACAACAAATGAATAATATATGTTGTATTTGACGTGAATAATTCAAAATTTGATATTAAAACTTATCAGAAATCACATCTCATCTTCTTTACTATGATCACACTATCACACCCGTTGATCTGTTCGAGACTGCCTTTAGAAGATTCTGCTCCAAATTATCAAGGTTTGAATGTTGACTAACATTGTTGAATTTATGAATTTCATGAAATAAACTCGAAACATAAAGCTTCTCGTTGTGGTTTTTAATTGTAAAACAGCTTATTTTCAGTTAATACTTTTGTTCAAAATATATGAGAAATAATTGCTATAACCTTTGTCAACTGACTAAACTCTAAATATGTATTGACTCTACTAAATTATATATATATATATAACATTATGGCGTCTGTCGTCCTCCCGAATTGAACCGGTTCGGTTCGATTTGAAATGTTAAAAATTATTCGATTTGAAATGGATTGGTTCGATCCGGTTTGAAATGTTAATGGTTTGGTTACGCTTTCCAATTTTAAAAAACCAATGATTAATAATTTGATTTGGCTTTTGATTTTTCTCTAACCGAACCGAACCCGTCGGGTCTACGGGTACCTTTTCTAGTATAAATTATTAAAACATATTGAAAACAAACTTCTCATATTAAGATTAAGGGAATATAGGGCGCTTGTGTTCCCCCTAAATACTTCACCAAAGTACAAAATAAATAATTTTTTCTAATTTTATTTTATCCAATTCATAATAAGACCTCAATTAACTTTTTTTTTTAAAAAAAAGAAGTCCATTTACTCTTTTGGGAGCTAGTAGAAATGATTTTTACTTTTAACTAAGTATTTTTTTTTACTTTGAGGAAGTTATTTTCTTTATTCATAGAAGTTGTTCGTGCTATTTCAAGTATTATTAAATGATACAATTAATTTTATTAAGTTTGTTGAAAATTATGAATGAGTGAGTATGAAAAGATTTGTATGCAAAATTATATTATTTATTTTGATAACCAAACGAAGTAATTTTCATATAATAATATTAGTTTAGAAATGTAATGATAACTTTTATTTTAGAAAATCATTCTAATTTTTTTTTTCATTGCACCTTTTTTAATAATCATGGTAGTTCGAACCGCAATTAGGTAAATGGTGGTAGTTCAAAATCCCCTTTAAATTTTTACGATCAACTAAAACCTATTTTATTGGTTCAATTATATTTTGTGCCACTAAGATTCGTACTCAAGATGGAATACCATATTGGTTCAACAATAACAAACTGTACTAGACATCTGTTTAATAAGAACTTAATTATTCCTTATTGTGTAAAGTAATTTACTAAAAATGCAACATAACAAATTTTTATAAAACATTAATGGAAATATTCACTATCTTATCCAATTTCCTTAATGTAAGTTTTTAGGAAAGTCTACATATATTTTGACGATGGTCATTTATGAATACAGATAACAAAATTATATATGAATTTTTATCTAGTAATGTCAAGTAAAAAATGGTGTATATTCTATTGTCATTGCCGACTCCTCATTTATCACATGTCCCTTATATTAATTAATAATACTATTTATAATTTAGTCAACACGTGTCGATATTTAATTGGTCATTACATTTAAAAACCACTTAATTTTACTTCATAGTTCAAAGCACCTAATTTTCAGTAGCAGTATTGTGACTTTGCTATTTCAAATTAAAAATCATTAAATACATAAAAGTCAAAATTAATTAGACTTCAAAAAATTAAACATTTTAATAGTATAAATTATGAATCAGTCAACATGAGAAACATGTCATTTCCAAATACTCAACAACAAATATTCCATATTTTCTTAAAGCAATGGCTTCCTCCCAATCAGCTATCCTTTTCCTTATTGTTTTCATTGCTTGCATTGCACCCCAGATCGTAAGTGGTGTCTATGATCTCATACCAAATCTTGATGATCCGAAAATTGTAGCTCTCGCCAGATTTGCGGTTGATGAGCATGTCAGGATCACCAAAAAGCCATTGATATTTCATAAACTGTTCAGGGGAGACTACGAGATTGATTATGATGGGACCGATTATGAACTTCGTTTTTGGGCAATCGATGAAATTAAAAGTTTAGGAACTTACATAGTTGATATTCATGTCAATCTAGACGGTTCGAAAGTGTTAGAATATTTTGAAAATTATTACTAAATTTATTGTTATTTTTGATAATAATATATGAATAAATTTACTCGATTATGAGTTTGATTATTGACCGTTTAAACAAATTTTCTCATCACAGTTATATCAATTATGAATCTAAACTTTACATACATAAGATAAAAAGATTTATGTCTGGTAATGTAAAGTCGGTACACAACAATATCATATTTTAGAATTTTCTCAATCATGATCTCAAAACTATTTGAAATGTCAAAAAAATGAGCAAAAACTTGGGATTGAGTATACAATAAAATTTAAAGTCCCACTCCAAAATTAATATATTATAAGAATTAAACATATGAACAAAAATTATTTCGTTCTGCACACGGAGGAATCTAGAAAAAATATTAAGATGGATTAGATAATATTGAATAACAAATTAATAATCTGAATACTGCGTTTTGGACACTATTCAACTAGATCAACCCGTTTTAAGAAGATTGTGAGAATTCCATTTTTGTTATAGTATATATTATGGAGCAAAATTAACTTTAATTTGAGTTGATCACAATTTCCTGTCTGTGATTTAACATAAGTTGATATCATCAAATGCTAAAAATATATCAATCTGACTTTTCTATAAGTTATGAATTAGAAATAAGCAAATGAGTTGACAATATGGATATGTCCCTTATCTAATGAAATATATATCTTTCGGTGCTTTCATGAGTAGGATAAGAAATGTATGACCGGATTAAAAAATATAAATGTCTTTTTAATATATCAGTCTGTCTTACTCAAAAATTAAAAATATATTTGAGTTTAATAAGAATAACACATGTTTCCTACTTATGCTCAAATCAAGATATTGTGTCATGAATATATTATTAATAACTTTTTTGTGCAAATTAAATTGGTAGTGTATGCTCATCAAATGAAATTAGGAGTCCAACCATTAAATTGTTTTTGATATGTAGTTAAATTTCCGCTTGTTTAATTAAAGCACTAAATTATACTGTGATTTAAAAATTTAGATCTGTTAGTCATGATTTCATAATCAATTATAAACTAATATTTATTCTTATACTTTGTAAAACAAATGATTCAGTACTAAAAAATCTCTCTATCATTTGAAGAAATGGCTTTTGCCCCTAATCATTACTTCGTAATACTTTTTGGCCAGCGTTTTGAACTATTTACTTCAGTAGTGTGCTCTTATAACTCTGCCCCTCAATTAGGCTCCATCTTATGACCTTAGTCGCTCAATGACTTTCTCTAATTTAATTAATTCATTAGTACTTTTAAGAGTTACACTCGTTGCCCTTGGCTTAAGTTCTTACACAATCATACATCTCATGTACACATCCTTGATACTATCATTGATTCTGATACCATGATAATTTTTTTCTAATTTAATTGGATTTGTATATTTATTGTGACTTAAAATTCAACACTTTTAAGTCATAATTTGTAATCCTAAAGCTCTTTTTCCTTCGGTTTAGTACTTTAAGACATTTCACCAACTAGCTCACACCCGATCTATTGGGTATAACTTATATACTAATAAAAGGCTTATATCAGAGTGGAGTAGGAAGTGATATAAGACTGAATCTCAGTGGAAAGTGACAACAAGACTAGTAGTTATGGATCAAAATTAAGTGAGCTTGGGATTGCGGGGCCAAAGGCCCGCGGTATGGTTAGAGATAAAGGTTACTATTATAAATATCATGTAACTATAACCTAATACGATATAGCACACTCAATAATACACTGCTGCCTTTTTATTTCTAAAAACGTAAGCACAGCGCCGAACCTCGTTAAATTGTGTGTTCTTTATTATTTTCTCTCTTGTTAGATAACTGAAATTCTCAGCATGTGATATCAGAGTAAAATTGAATGGCTATATCGAGTGCTAAATTTGATGTGGTCAAGTTCAGTGGTCATGGTAATTTCAGATTGTGGCAGACAAAGGTGAAGGATCTGTTAGCGCAGTAAGGATTTTTGAAAACTTTGAAACCCGTGAAGCTTGAATCGATGGAGGACGAGGATTGGGATAATATGTAGCAGTGAGCTATAGAAATGATCCGGTTGTGTTTGGCAGACGAGGTTATGTACCATGTGATGAGTTTGTCGTCTCCATGAGAAATCTGGAAGAAGATGGAGTCCCATTTTATGTCAAAATGCCTTATAAATAAATTGTATCTAAAGTAGAGGTTGTACATGCTGAAGATGGAAAAAATACGTAATTTGACTCAGCATGTGAATGTCTCTAATAAAATCATCACGGATCTCGCACAGTTTGAGGTGAAGATTGAGGATGAAGAAAGAGCAATGATCTTATTGTGTTCATTTCCTTCTTCTTATAAACACATGGTGACCACTCTGACATACGGAAAATAAATTATTAAAGTTGAAGAGATTACTGTAACTTTATTGGTCCAACACCAATGAGAAAAGAATGCAGGGGAGAATTCTTCACAAGTTGATAGTTTGTACGCCAAGAACAGTCAGGACATTGCAAGAAAATCTGAGAAGAGTGGTTCCAAAAAACTGAACTCAAGATCAAAATCAAAGAGTAAGAAGACGATCTTTGCTACAAGTGCATGAAGTCGGGACATATGAAGAGTGACTGACCAATATGAAATAAGCAGATTTATGGAAACAATGATGAATAATTAAAGCCTGTGAATGTAGCGTAGAATGATTCTGATTGCAGTGATGACGATATGCTTTTGATTTCAACTACTCAGTTTGCGGATACTTAGATTCTTGATTTGAGATACTCTTATCATATCACGCCTAATGGAGAGTGGTTCTCCACATACATGTCACTTAATTCTGGTTTTGTGTATCTAGGTGATGATGGATGTGGCAATATTGTTGGTATTTGTTAGATAAGAATTAAGATGCATGACGAGATAGTGAACACTATGTGATATTAGACATGTAACTGAATTGAATAAGAATATGATTTTCTTAGACACTTTGTATAAGAATGATTTTATTCCTAAGAGAGATGAGGATATGAAAATCATTAGAGTTGTTAAAGGTGCATTGACTGTGATGAAAGAAAAGATGACAGCAGGAAATATCTATAAACTGTTAGGAAGTACGGTTGTAGGTGAAGTTCATCTGATTGAGTCACATGATGATAGCACAAAACTATGACATATGCGCATTGGTGATCTAAGTGAGCGAGGTATGACTGAATTGCACATAAAGAATCCATTGCATGATGTTAAAAGGTGCAAGCTGGAATTTTGTAAGCTTTGTGTTTTTGGGAAGCAGACTAAAGTCAGTTTTAAGACTGAAAAACACACAACTGAAGAGATTCTTAATTATGTGCATTCTGATATATGAGACCCTGTACAAGAAAAGTCAATGGATGGATCTGTTTATTATGTTACGTTTACTGATGATTTTATTAGGATTATTTGGGTGTATTTCTTAAAACAAAAATCTGAAATCTTCAACAAGTTTAAGTTGTGGAGAGTTGAGGTGGAGAACCAAACAGGGAGAAAGATCAAGTGTTTGAGGTCACATAATGGTACAGAGCATAAAGATTTATGATTTCAGAAATTATGTGAGAAGAATGAGATTCAGAGGCACTTCACGATTCGCAAGACACCACAGCAGAATGGTATTGCAGAAAGATTAAAGTAGGACTTTGGCTGAAAGTGCGAGATGCTTGAGATTGAATACAAGACATCCTAAAAGCTTTTGGACAGAGGCTGTGAATATGACATGCTGCATCATTAATAGATCAACAAGATCATCATTAGAAAGAAAAGTTACAGAAGAGGTATGAACAAGTCATCCGATTAGTTTTGATCACTTACGAATTTTTGATTGTCCTGCTTATGTGATGAGAGATCAAAACTTGATGTAAAATTCAAGAAGTCTATCTTTCTAAGATATAAGAAGGGTGTCAAGGGACACACGTTTTGGGATCCAGCAGGAAAGAAGGTGGTGATTAGTTGGATGCGATCTTTGATGAGCAGTCCATGTTGCAACAAAATGAAGAGAATGTGCATTTGGATATGGAACTGCCCCTACATCAACAGAGAAAATTAATAGTTCCAATTCAGCACCTGATTCCTCAAGTACAAATGATTTGAAGAGCTATAATTTCATCAGAGACAGAAGAGGACGCACCAATGTGAAGCCTTCAAACAAATTTGGTTTTGGAGATAGGTCTCTTATGAACTTCACATCAGTAGTGAGGATTTGGGTACCTTTCAGGGAGCTATCACAAGTCGTTGGGTGCAATCAAATTTTTATTATTTTATTCTCTTTTTAGATGAGAGTATTTATTTCGTATCTATTGATACCGGCACAACTACCAAATATGCATTTGATATTATAAATTAAAATTTTGTTGACAACACGACATATTTTCTACAAATACTCTAACAACAAGTAGTCCATATAATCAATGGCTTCCTTCAAATCGACTATCCTTTTTGTTACTTTCATCGCATGCATTGCGTCCCAAATCTTAAGTGGTTCATCGGTGAAGGCGGAGTACAAGCCCGTAAATGCTCAAAATCTGGGGATAATAGCTATCGCTGAATTCGCAGTTAGAAAGCATGTCGAGAAGACCCGTGAGTCGCTCTCGCTTACAAAGTTGATTGAGGCGTATTATCGACCTCTTGATTCGGACTACGGCATCGAAGACAAACTAATTTTATCCGCAGCCGATGGAACTATGAAGCTATCGTTTGGGATATGTTGTTTGGAGTGCCGGACGAGCTGACATCTTTCAAACCATTGCCTTAAAATTAAGTGTCAACTACAAATGAATAATATATGTTGTATTTTTCGGGAATAATTCGAACTCTAATACTGAAAATTAACAGAAATCACGTCTCATCTTATTTTACCTTTAGATCACATAAATGAATGGTCTAATTTGTTCGAGACAAGATTCTTGTCCAAATGATCAAGATTTGAAAGTTGACTAACATTGTTGAATTTATGAATTTCATGAAATAATTTGGCAAAATATAGCTTCTCGTTGTGGTTTTTTAGTTGTAAAACAGCTTATTTTCAATTAATACTTCTATTAAAAATATATGAGAAATAATGACTATAACCTTTGTCAACTGACTAAACTCTATAAATATGTATTGATTCTACTAAAGTATAAGTAAACTATATATTAAAAAACTTGAAAACAAACTTCTCATATATAAGATTAAGGGTGTTCCACCACGCTAAATACTTCACCAAAGTACATAATAAATAATTTTTTCAATTTTTATTTTCTCCAATTCATAATAAGACCTCAACTTTTTTCTTGTAAAATTACAAAAAGTCCATTTACTCTTTTGGGAGTTTTACTTTTGACTAGTGTTTTAGAATGTAGGGGTTCTAACACTTTGAGGGTGGTAAAATTCACTTTTATAAGTATTTTTTTTATACTTTGAGGAAGTTATTTTCTTTATTTGTAGAAGTTGTTCGTGCTATTCAAGTTTTATTAATTGATATACATATGTAAAATTAAGTGTTTAGGAAAAATTGTGCTTAAAATAATATATTTGCAACGCTCGTTAAATTGTACAAATTCAAAATTTCAAAACTATTTTCTGATGACCAATCCATAGTTGAAAAATTAACTTTTTTGAAAAGAAGCAAATGCCTATATTTGTCTCTTGTGACTATTATATTTTGTTTATTATGTGTTTGGATAGGTTTAGAATTTTGAAAATAGAAAATTGGAGAAATGATTAACTCGTTTTAAAAGTTGATAGGAGATTATATATTTTACACAAATTACTAGTTACTTAATAAAATTTTCTCGATCACGATCCGATTATTTGACATGTCAAAAAAAATTGGACTAATTATAGAAAAAAATTAAAATTTCACTCCAAATTTAATATTATTATAAGAATTAAACATGTGCACGAAAACTATGTTGTTTTGTATAGGGGCGAATCTAGAAAAATATTAAAAAAGATTAATTATAAAAAAACATTTTGTATGTATACATATGGTATATTTTTACTTTGGGAGGAGTCATTTTAATTTTTAAGAACGTTAAGTATAACATTTGAATTTCATAACTTAAAAATATTAAGAAGGATTAATTAAAAAATTTCTTTTGATCGGGTCCTATGAGCCCATTCACCTCTTCTTAGGTCTGCCACTGGTTCAGTATTTAGTGAATCAAAATAATCGATCGTAAACAATATCTTAAATCAGTTTGATTTTTTTTTCATTGAATATTTTTTGACAGTTCAGACCGTAATTGCTTTAACAGTGATTGTTTATGATCTCTTTTATTATTTTTTCCCTTTAGTCTAATATAAAAATGGAAATAAAAATGAGTTTACTAAGTCCATAAATAAAAATATAAAAGTAAATTATTTGATATTTACTTTTTACAAATATCGAAACCCAGAAAATTGTTGTGATTAAATCCATCTTCAGTCTTATCTTTAGAAACTTATTTTCATCCAGAATTTCAGGATCATGCATTTCAAAATATATTGTAATTAAATGAGTACTGAGTCTTACAGAAAGTATTTTTCAATTAGAAAAATTCCTTATACGACGCTGCAGTTCGAATATTCATTATTATTTATTTTAAAAATATCTATCAATGAATCTTATTTCAAATTTTAATTATTCATCAACTACCCTGATCTAATGGCATATAAATTATAAAATTAATTATGACTATCTATTCCCAATTACTCAGCACCCAATTACTTAACACTTAACCGAACAACTACTTTTAACTAAATACACAAATTTAGAACTTTAATACAGTCAAAGAAATAAAAGTATTCATTGAAATTATAATTAAATGAAAATTTTCAAAAATAAAAAATAAATCTTTTAATTAACAATTAATAAACAACTTACATCTTCAAATCAGAATTATTAAAACCGAACCAGACTGGCCGGTTCGACCGATTGGATAGGGAACCGGACCAGATACTGGTCCGATTTATAATTAATATCGGGTTGCAATACGAATCAATTAAAACCGGATAAATCGGTCGGTATATTAAAAAAATTACTGAACCAATTCACTGTAATTAATGGCTTAGTTATGAGCAAAAATTATTATTTTGCAAAATTGGGGAGTTGGGAATCGAACCCATCCCCTGATGATTTCAGGAGGTTACTTAAACTAGCTAGCGGGCTGACAAAATTTTAAGATTTATAATTGATAATCATCAAATTAAATTTATATTTCATAATTATTATGAGTAATTGAATCGACGGTCAAACCAGTTTGAACAATCAATTCAACCGGAAAATCGAGAATCAAAACTCTGATCAATTCAACTTCCGATCCGATTCTAATAATTATGCTTCAAACATCAAATCCTTCAATTACGCACAGAGTCCACGTTTTAAGAAAATGAATACATTTGGCCCATCCCCTCTATATACGTATATATTTTGACAGTAGCATTTCGAGGCGAGTCGCCGGAATCGGAGTCCGCAAATCTGTCTCAATCGAAACAGGCCGCAATGCAAAAGCAACACGGGACGCAGCAGCACAGCACCAGGATAAAAATCGCGATTCCGCTGGCAGCAAGTATTACGAACCCCATAGACGTCCTGCAACAAAATGCAAATATTGAAATCATACACATGATTTTTATCACGTTGAATAGTAGAAAAAAATTTAATCAATAATAAATCATTATAAAACACTTTAATTTCTTAACATAATATTAATAATATGTATAATCCATGTCTTCTTATAGTAAATCTGTAATATTTGTAATTATATGTACAAACCAGAAGAGAATGGGAGCGTCGGAGCTGGTTGCGCTCGCTTTAGAGAGCCAGACGCAGCCAGTGATTAACCACGCCAGAACAAAGCAAGCTGCAATCTGTTGGATACATGCGAAGGCAGCCTGGAATCTGAAACATAAATAAAAACACTTACCAATTTTTTTTTGCCTGAATTAACAATCGCCAGATGTGCGGAATCTGACCATCATCAAAAATAAAGAAAATAATATATATTTATTTTTTATTTTTTACTTCGTACCCAACCAGTAATGTAAAAGCGTTGTCATCAATATCGAGATCGTCGGAGATTAAACGGCGTTGAACCAAGTAGTCGAACAAGAGGAAAAAAAATGATAGGCAACATGCGCTTAACATGCCGATGATGAAGGCTCTTAAAGGCACGGGCGGGTCTTCGTGCTTCGATAGGACCAGAGCAACGACGCACGCAGCGATCTGGATACCGATACAACTTGCACCGAAGGAAAATGATATCCCGGCGAATATCCGCCAAATGCGGGTAAATCCCTCTTCCCGAAGCTCGTTAACGAAATTCGGAGCCCGCCCCTCTTCCAGCTGCGCCATTATTGTCACTAGCTTAATCGGAAATGGAGAATGAGAGCTGGTTTTATGTATTTATAGTGTGGCTGGCGGACATGGCCGCCGTGTTGAACTAGTCGTGAAAATTCCAGTTTAATTTGCGGCACGGCGCGATCCGGAGGTCAATTAGTAAAGCATAAATTTATGAAGCTGTCAGTGGACGCAGTCTAACAGCTCTGCAAGCCATCACCGAGTTTACCTTAAAAAACTACAAAAATATATATATGTTTTTTGTGTTTATCCATGTCTCTCAGACACGATCAGTACGACCTTCTTTCACATATTACGAAAGCCAGCACTTGTTGTGGAAGGTTTCGGAGGTTGGACAAAGCTGGAGTTGACGGAGTATTGTATTGCTTTTGACTCCAGCATTTGGTATTTTATATCAGGTTGTCTGACTTTGAGACGTTCGGAAGCAAAGCTGGCTGTGGGAAGACAATGCCCATAGCTAGCTAGCATGCGCAGCATTAGAACAAGCTTTGTGATATTTAATTGTGGAATTTTTTTTTCAGGATACTCTCTTCGCTTCAATTTTTTTATCAAAAATCTTCTAATTTTTTTTTGCTTAGATTCGATTTATTATATTTTCAGGAAACGGTCTGTGTCAACGGCGATTTACCCTTTTCTTACTGTCTCGGCCAACAATGATTCTCCGGTGCGGCAACACATCCCTCCTCCGCATTGGACATGACGCGCCATGCTGGCAAAGTAACTCAAACCGGTTTGTGTTGAAGATTTTATGAGTGTATTTGTTTAGTGAATATTGGGTCTGAAAGAATTTTCATATTCACAATAACACCAATGCAACACCAAATCAATACCAACTAATATCATAAATCGAACATATAACACATATAGACAAAAGTAGTAAAAGTGTCGCTTTGACAATAGAGCAGTAGAGTTTTAGAAATCGTCATCCATGTGTTACAATACCAAAACGAGTCATCTCTTCACGTAAGTTCTGTTAGCACTGTATCGAGAAACATAGGGGTGTACTGTACCGGAAAATGTCTCGGAACCGGATCGGAATGAACCGAACCGGATTAAATCGATTGATTCCGGTCCGGTCTTCGGTTCACTAATTTTATTGATTCCGGTTTCCGGTCCGGACCGGAATGGACCAAAATGGACCGGTTTCACCATTTTTAATAATTTATAATACTTTTAATATAATATTTAAATAAATTTTATTTAATACATAAATAAAAAAATATTTTTATTAATATTCGAATAAAAATGAATTATTTTGTTATGAATCCGGTCCAAACTCGGAATTTTCCGGTCCGGTCCAGACCGATTTGAAACCGGTCCGGTCTTCTGTCCTTAAGAAATGCCGATTCCGATTTCGGTCCAAACCGGTTTCGGTCCGATCCGGTTTTGGACCTGTATGCACCCCTAGAAATGAATAGTTCAGTTGGACTTAGCTTTATTCTAATTTCAAATCTTTCCGTAGGTGTGTCTGGTGCCTATTTACGTGGTAAGCTTTCGCGATATTTATAAAATATATATTTCATTTTAATCGGTTTCCCGACTCACTTAATTTACAAAAAAAACATGATTCTTGCCGCATATACGGAGTTTATTAGACGTAATTTAAAAAAATAAGAAATATATATGTTTTTGTTGAATCATGTCTCTCAGTGCATGGATACATGTACGGTCGTTAAGTTGAACGAGTTTCCGGCAGAAAACTCAGCCGGGTATCTGCTGTCATCCATCTGCACTGCTCTTTTCCATATATTACGAAAGCGAGCACTTGTTGTGGAAGGTTTCCCAGGTTCGACAAATTAGAGCTGTAGTTGATGAGTACTATTATTGTATGCATTGCTTTTGACTCTAGCATTTTGCTATCTTATACCAGGTTGTCTGACTTGGAGACATTCAGACGCAAAGCTGGCTGTGTAAAGACATCGCCCATAGCTAGCGCAAGATTAGACACTTCAAAATAGCTCTGAATGCATCCAGAACCAGATCATATTTGAGACCACTGAGAAAGTATAGAATCATAGGAAGGCAGATACGTGGCGTAAAAAGCCAAGTTTAATAAGGAACTAACAGGGTCAGGAATGTCGTGCGATCATACCAAATTGTCTTTCAAAGTAACAAAGCCCCATCCTCTGAACTGTAATTACATGGAAGTGGGGGCATCTTTTGCAGCTCAAAATCCTGAAGCAAGGGCGATTATGCTTTACATGAGCAGAGAAAACACCTATCATCCACTAAATCTCAGGATGAGATTATATAACTGTTGTGGGCACTGCTTGCTATTTTGTATTTGGGGCTAATTTACCGCATCAGACTCTGGTGGTGCCTGGCTGGTGTTTGAGTTTGATACACTTGCTCCAACCTCACATTTGCAGAGGGGGCATGTTGCGTTGATTTTCAGCCACTTGTCCACGCAGTCCTTGTGGAGAAAATGCGAGCAGGGCATCTCTCGTAACTCGTCATTGTTTGCATATCTTGCTAAGCAGATGCAGCAAGCCTGTAAGCAGGGAAAGTTAACAGGGTTAATAAAAATATATACGGCCGAGGAGCACAACTAAAAAAAATGCTTGAATAACTTACAGCATCCTCAGCTGCAATCAATCGCTCCTTATCTGTCCCAGCAGCCACAACTCCACCTTCCTCCACGCCAGAGCTTGCATCTCTATTGCTCCCACTTTTGGTTTTCTTGAGTTTGAACTTGTAGGTTGGCAAAGCATTTATTGACTCTGATGTGGCGCCTCTTGTCTGGTTCAAATCTTCTCTAAAGCCCAAAACAGAAATTATACAAGGAAGGCAGCAGCAGATGGTTGCACATAAGATGAACGGCATTGCATACCCAATGCAACATAAGGTTAGAAACACTATACATAACCTGCAACAAGTACAGACCAAAGTTAAAAGAGCTTGAGGTTATATTTGGATGACTTCAATCTCCATAGCAAGTGTAAATACCTATACAAATTGGGAGCCTCAGCAGCAGATGTGCCCCCTCCAAAGATCCACACATTTCCAACCACAAACCAAATTGCAAAGAAGCAATCTAACCCCATCTTGAAGTACTCCACTGTTGCCTTCAGTCGGCTGCGACCAAGAAAACAAAAAACCCATTTTGGTTTATTTGATTGTCACATATTCTCATTAATTCAGTATGTTAACCATTTAGAATTACAAGCTGAGTTTATCAACAACAAA
Organism: Kalanchoe fedtschenkoi; assembly: GCA_002312845.1. Taxonomy (NCBI): domain Eukaryota; kingdom Viridiplantae; phylum Streptophyta; class Magnoliopsida; order Saxifragales; family Crassulaceae; genus Kalanchoe; species Kalanchoe fedtschenkoi. The sequence continues at coordinate 3,528,924 of NQLW01000095.1, forward strand.
AACTGGTCAAAAGGAATCAAGCCTCGCATCTGACTGTCGGACACAGTACTATAATGTACTTAAAATGCCGTTTATCGTTAACTCACCCAATCAAGAAAGTGATCAGAAAGCCATACTCAAGAATGCAACATTATGAATATTCAGTGACAGTGTAAAGATACTTATACCTGTCATTTAACCTTCCAAAATAACGGTAACCTCCACTGGCTGCATTGTCTGTGGTTGCAATTGTCTGCCTACTGTCGTCCGCTGAGGGTCTTGAGAATGAAAGAGATAATCTAGTGCCAGCAGTTAGGGTTCCTTGGACCGAAATCTCACGGTTTTGACCAGAATCTTGTTCTAATGATTGATTCCGATGACAGTAACGCCAATACAACAAGGGCAAAATTGCAACACATCCAGATGCATAACCCACAATCCACGCTCGTAAAGGTGCATGAGGATCCTCTTGCTTTGACAAAGCCAATACAACTATCGAGGCCACAATCTGGCTGACTGTAAGAAGTAATTCAATGCAAATCCACAATCCTGAGTTTAATGGGCTCCGACGGTGGCGGCTATCCCGTCTTCTTAATGTCGAGGCATTATTTGAGCTGGGAACATATGCAGATGCTATTGAAGGCTGAGACTCGGGGGCCCTTAAAGCATTAGATGGCAATCCAAGTAGGGGGTCCACAGGATGGTCATGGGCAGATGCCGATACAGTGGCGTCGGTTCCCCTTGTTATGTCAATGACATGTTCACTGTTGCTAATGGTTTCAGGTCTCTCCATTAACAAAGGGTAACTATCAGTTGGACTTTCAGAACGCCCTTCCAATGGTAAATTGGCCATACATGTGCACCAGCGTCATAAAGTATCAACTATACAAAGAATGGCAAAATATTACCTATCTTTCTGCCCTACTGCTGTATTTAAAGATGGTAAGATGCTAGGAACAGTTACTGGCTTTAATTAGAAAAGAAACAGCTGATGTCACTAGAGGTGGCTTCTTTATCCTCTAAACCGCAATCAATCCACCGCAATCTGCAGTTGGAAACCTCTGCCACCGAAAATGACAAACTGTTCAAGAAGAAAATAAAAAAAGCAGACAAAAGGTCAAAGATGCACTTTCCATTTGCCAATCCACAAAACGCGTTAACCTAATACACATGCACCTTTATGCGATGCATGAAAATAACATTTGACAACTACAACATACAACACACACAATCACCATTAATATCGACCCCAACTGATGGCACAACTTCTAACCACATGATAGCAAATATGACATAATAAACTACCTACCCCGCCAGAGTCACAGGCACATACAGATTCCAGATTCTAAACTGAACAGTTAAGATTGCATAAATGTAAGGCCCAAAACTGTTTTACAATAGCAGACTCTTGTGCTTGTAAATTTGAATAACCTGTCTATCATTACACCGAAGTTTCATACCGACACACAATTTGCATATAGATGTCCCCGGTGAAGAACTTGCTAGAAGAATTCAGAGCCAATAGCCACACCCTTCAATTTTTTTTTCATATACTTTCCAGATAACACTCGTAAAGTTATATCAGATCAGCTCCACTTAAAAAGGTGTACAATACTTATCTTCCTCCCCAATCAAAATGACCTAAACCTCTCATTCCTTATCACCTAATCCCCAGATCATCAACCCCAACCGTTGGCCACTCTCAGTAGCAACCTCACCACTCCACCAACACTATAAACTCCATCTGATTCCCATAAATAAACTGCCACAAAAG
>NQLW01000095.1:3537564-3562540 GCA_002312845.1 Kalanchoe fedtschenkoi
GCTGACCTGAAATGTTTTCAGAAGAGAATGGAACTGCCTTTGCTTCGAAACTGCAGCTGCGTATCTCTCCTTGATAGCATCACATGATTTCTGCTCTTTCTGAATGTCAAGCTCCGCCTTTCTCAGCCTCTATAAATGTACACAACTATTGTTACTCCTCCCCAGGGGTAATATATAGAGGCTTTTCTGACATACTAGATCCGATGCCAGTTGTCAACTATTTCATTGATAGTGTTAAAATCCAATCATGTTAGATCATATGCTTCCGGCATTTCTTCTTACTCTTAAACTAAGAGAGAAAAAAGGATTCCCGTTTCATCTCCGCTACACTAGAGAGCAAATATAGATGCATACCTGTTGAGTGCCCTTTAAAATTCCTTCCATGGAATCGATTAGCTTCATTTGACCAGCAGGGCTCGCAATAGCATCACGGAACTGAAATGCATGGCAGTCACTGTTATGTTTATTAACACCAAAGCCTGTGCTAAACCAGTCCGATAAGCATGTGGATTAATAAATCCTTAACTGAGATGGCAAAAAGTATGTGAAGTGAGCTGAATGAAATACCTGTGAGTTTATGGAGTTCAGCAAGGATATTTCTTTTAACATCAACTCTTTGATCTCCAGTAGCGCGTTATAAGTGGCATAACAGTTACGAGTTTGACGATGCTTTTCCTGTATGAGTCAAATAGCAGGCGCATAATGTCAACATTTCAGCCATGATTTATTAGACAGCGGCACACAGCTCCAAGTTTGCTATACCTGAATAAGGGCATTCAGATCTGAAAATCGGCGTTCATACCTGCAAAATAAGGCTTTAAGTTCAATACAAGTAAATGAGCTTCGACTGTTCAAAAAGGGTAAGGAGTAGGAGCTACGACTCTTGCTACATTGTTCTAGTATGATGGGTTCTGGAGGCCACTACATAAAAAAAACGAAAAATGAAAAAAAAAATAAAGAGAAAAAAGAGAGAATGAAGTTCAAAGTGAGTGAACTTACTGGATGAGTTCCGACTGAACAGGGAAGCTATCAATCTTTCGCTTTAATGATACAACTTCCCTTAACACGCTTGCAAGTTCCTGCCACAGGATGACGTTAATACATCATCAGGAATACAGTGACACGAAATTCTCCATATACGACCAAAACAAATTCGAATAGGACCTACTAAATCCACCCACAGCAGTACATGTAACTCATTGCATCACTACTCATTGTAGTCTGTGGCAATCAAGACCAAATGAATCCATCTTTTAATCTCGACACACGAAGTGAACGTGTAACCTTTTTTACCGCGAACCAGTCCACGCCAGCAATTTATCTTTTGAACCAGTGAGAAACAAACTTTGACGGCAGTTGAGAACAAATAAAATTTAATCTGATTAGCGATTACCATCTTAGCCAAATAAAGCTTCTCTTCGGAATCACTGATAGAGCGATCAACACGTTCCACAAGATTTGTCCCACTAGTTTCATCTGCTATGTCTTGCTCCAATGCAGTAATCTCGGCTTGCAGGCCGGAATACTGAACCTCACAGCTGGACTGATACTCCACTTCCTGTTTTTCCAAATCCTGCGCACAACTTCTGCTATTAAGATCCCAGTGTGTAAGCCGCTATCATCAGCAAGAAGGGGTCTACTGCACCCAAGTCCAGCTCAAAATACTCTTATTAATTCAGTCTACAAATAATATATTTTTATTATCTTACACTTAATTCAGCTTTAAAATATTGTATATCCTAATTTGTATTTTATTTCTCAATCATGTATACAAACAGAATATATATTAGCAAACAATGATGGAAATACGCAACCTTCAAAGTCTTCAGGAGCGCAACCAGTTCTTGAACAGAGGTACTGATATCCTCCTTGTCACCATTTTTCTGCAGATTTTCCAATTCATTGACGACATCAATCTCTGTTTTGCTTCTGGGTAATAAGGGCATCTTATACACACCCATCAATTCAATTACAAATCAAGAAAAGATTGAATCTTTGATGAGAGAAATAACAATAATTGTAAAACAGCTTTTGAACAAGAACCCTAAACGCTAGAATCCAGATTACCTCATCGTTGACCCTTTCCAGCATCCTGAAAGTCTACGGCTGTTTAGTGACAAACTATGGCGCTGCTCAATCACAGGGACGGGGACAATTCAGCTTCAGCTCTCCAGCTTCGCAAGATCAAATGATAAAGGCGGATCAAAACGGTATCATCAGGTAATGAAAACTTATGGTTTATATTATTATTTTATTAATAAAATATTCCATATCAAGCTGTCAAATCAATATATAAATTTATTTTACTTGTCACATGATTTTGTTAATAAATTATAAGATACAAGAATTATGTTTATAAAATATGAATTATTTTTATATATTTATAAAAATTATATTTTTATCTAATTTGAACAAAATTTCCTCAAATTTCATATATTTTTATCTAATTTAAACAAAATTTCCTAATTTTTTTATATACTGTAGAATTGTCGGATCCACACTCAAAACCAATTGGCAATGAGTGGAGGAGCCCAACCATATATAAGGATTGCTTAAGAGCTTCCACTGGGCGATGTGGGATAATACCACTATGCTCAACACTCCCCCTCACTTGCGAGGACCTTTGTTAACTTCGACAAGTGGGACCTCGTGCGGACCTAGTTAACCGTCACGGGCATGTTCTAAGAGTGCGGCTAAAACCCGCTCTGATACCATGTAGAATTGTCGGATCCACACTCAAAACCAATTGGCAATGAGTGGGGGAGCTCAATCATATATAAGGATTGCTTAAGAGCTTCCACTGGGCGATGTAGGATAATATCACTATGCTCAACATATACATATATAATAATATGAAATCATACATTTTCACGCACCTCCAATATATCTCTAATTGTGTCATGATGTTCCATGGGAAGCATTTCCATGAACTACTGAATTTGTGTCTTTCGCTTCAATGGTGGTGTCATGAATCAAGGCTTGAAACCCAAGCGAGGTGACCTCAGGAAACCATGAGGCTTGTATCGTCTTCACATAAATTCAACCCTTCATTAGAGTCATCTTCCTCGCCCTGGTGCGAAGACAAGAGCTCCAGCAGCCAGAAGATTTCTTTCGAAAAGGGCTTAGAATCATCGCCAGATACGAATTCTTCGACCACATTGTCAACCTCGACCAAGCTGCATCCAGGGGTCTTCTTCATACTCTTACTTCTGATAAATCTCCTCAGCTTCGACACCTCCTCCCACTTCCCCAATCTGGCGAATATGTTCGATAACAATACATAATTCCCCGTGTCATCAGGCTCGAGTTCTATGAGGTGCTGCATGGCAGTCACGGCAACCTCCAGGTTGCAGTAACTTCGGCACGAGCTCAACAGGGAGCCCCATATCTTCGAATCTGACTGCATTGGCATCTTTTCAATTAAACTCAAAGCTCGATCAAATCTGCCAGCACGTCCGAGGATATCAACTATGCACCCGTAGTGTTCAATCGTGGGTTCTACTCGGTACTCCTTCGTCATCGACTCGATATACATCAATCCCTCGTCTGTTAACCCCGCGTGCGAACAAGCTGAGATAAGACCCAGAAAAGTGATGCCATTTGGTTCCACATTGGATCTTTTCATTTCATTGAACAGTTCGATTGCTTCACGAGCCTTTCCGTGGTTCGCCAGCCCCCCGATCATCGTGCTCCAGGAAATCACATCTCTGGACCTCATCTGGTTAAACACCCTGCAGGCCTCGTTGATGCTGCCGCATTTCGAATACATCTCGATAAAAGCATTCGCTATAAAGGTCTTCTCCAAGAACCCGCTTTTATCGGCGAAGGTGCGCACCCATTTCCCAAACTCGAAGGCCCCTACCTGAGCGCAGGCCGTCAAAACAGCCACTACGCAGATCTCATCTGGCTGAACCCCCGCCATCTGCATTTCGTGGAAAACACTGATAGCGTCATCGTAGCGCCCAGTTTTCACATACCCGGAAATCATCGTCGTCCACGAAACGACTGTCTTCCTATCCATCTCATCAAACAGCTGCCGCGCTGTGGCAACACTCCCAGCTCTCAAATACCCAGAAACCACGGCGTTCCACGAAACCAAATCTCTGTCAGACATTTCGTCGAACACCTTTCGCGCACACTCCATACACCCAAATTTCCCATACATGTCAATCATCCCATTCCCCACGACAACCCGCGAAACCAACCCGACTTTCCAAGCGAAGCCGTGCACCTCCCTACCCAGCTCCGCAGACCCAAGCCCGGCACAGGCCTTGAGCACTATCGGCAGCGTGTACTCGTCTGGGCCGGCATGAGCCTCGTCTCTGGCCTTCAACAGCATCACCTTGAAGACCGCGACAGCGGGAACGTAGAGATGATGACGCGCGTACGACTTCATCACCGCATTGCACAGGAACACGTTCGGCTCGGCGGCTGTTTTGTACAGCAGGCCGGCGTACTCCGGCTCGCCGTTTCTGTCGCAGATCATCACCAGTTTGGTTAGCAAGAAGCTGCTCTGCGTCAGCCCGTGCTTCACTACGTTTGCGTGGATCCGCTTCAACTCCGCCATGTTTACGCAGTTTCGTAAACAGGGCAGGAACATGTTCTCCAAATCTCTCAGCGCGAGTGCCTTCATCTCCGCCTCTTGGATCGATCAGAGTCGATTTTCGCAAGGGCAGAGAGAAGCTCAGTCTCTGCAACCTCGTCGCATCAGCCGGGTGCAGCACCGTCGTTTAGAGCTTTCGCGTCGTAAAAACGACTGCGTTCGAATTACAAAATGGACAAAACGACATCGTGGGATATTACGCGAATTGGCGGTTCTTTCATGCAGGTTCTCCATCCAAATCTCTCGACGCAAGTGCCTTCATCGTCGCCTCAGCCGTACACAGCAACGTCGTTTAGAGTGTTCATGATTTACTACGACACCGTCTGCAATCAAAATTGGATGAAACGACACCGTTAAATGTTACGCTAAATGGCGGTTCTTTCTTTGTGGAGCGTCCTCAAACAATCTGCAAGATGATGACGCATCGCAAAACGACGGCGAAATATGTTTTTTTGTAATGAAACGGCGACGTAGTACGGCTGGCCGAGTTGGCGGTTAAGAGAGGATTTGTAGGTATAAATAGTAGAAACGAACAGAGTCGTGGTTTTGAGGTTCCGGCTCGCGTAGGGTTTTGGGGTGTCGTCATCATCGGCGATCATGGAGTTTGGGTGGAGTCGGAAGCGCCTAGATGAGGTTCGTTGGCTCTGTGAGACTTTCTTTATGCGTGAAATCTGTTTTTGTACGGTTTGATTCATGATTTCGGCGATCGTTAGCGGATGACATTTGGGCGTGGTGTTTCAGATTTTGGAAATGCAGACGGAGATTGGGACGCGTATGGGACGATTCGTCGCGTCTCGTGGTTTGTAAGATTTCACTTCCACGTTTTTATTTGGTTGATGACTTGATGGCGACTGTTGGTTTGATTATGATTTTTTAGGGCTTTGAGTTGTTTGGTTTAATTTAGAGAGCGACTGGGGGTAGGAACGAGGACTATTTGATAGAGATGAGTCCTGATTTAGTGATTTGATTTGAATATGGGCTAGAGTTGGATGAACTTTTGACGTTTTTTAACTTGACTTGCTTGAGAATTGTAGTTCATTTGTGTCAGCTGACCATTGAAAAGTGGTAACTGGCCAGCCTTCCTGGTTACAGCGAGGGTTGACTGGCTGAACGGGTTAGCATCTCATTGAATGTGTGTGGCTTTATTGCATTTGTTATAAGAGGCTAAATGAAGCTCAAGTGTTGGAAGTGGAAGGCCTTGACTCTATTGGATTGAATTATGAATGAAAGCAATGAGGCTAGTCTAATTTGTATGTGTAGAGGGATAATCATTTGTCTGGAAGTTACTTTCTCACTTGTAGTATACTTCACTGAATGGATTTTGGCTTCGAGTTCGGGACTATGTATTCTCATATGACTTATTTTTAGGATCACAATATGGTCAGCAAGATATATTTTTGGCATCATCATGGTGGAGTAAGTTCGAGAGATGCTGGTATCATTTCCGACCATCTGATAATTTTTATTAAGTTTAGCTGTCAGCATTTGCTCAAACTTCAATGCTGCGTATCTTTGCTTGCTTCCACGTTCCTTAGTTATGAATTTGTTGAAATGAATAGCCCTACAGTTTCGACCCAACCATGAGGATTTGTTATTTTATAAACAACATTTGGGGCTAGACCTGCTGGACATGAAAGCTAAATTTTGCTTGAGGACGATTGCGTCATGGGTTAGTGGCACAATGTGTATTCCTCTAGGGACATTTGTATGAGAAGGATGGCTATACGTTATGAGCTGTTACAATGGTTGTAGCTTTTTGACTCTACAATGACTTGATAGACCCACCCTGGCCCTGAATCTTTTTCTCTCATAACTGGGCCTCATATTAGGGCTATTTTTATGTTCTCCCATATTTTCTGTCGGTTCATCTTTCAATTTTCTTGTTTTACATTTAAAAAAGAGTATTTGTCTCCCTTTGACCCTTGATATGGAACTCAAGGGTAGGTGTGGGTCTTGTTCCTGTTTCCGAAACAGAGACTATTTGATTTGTTCCGAAGAGCATTATAATTTATAAGGGTTAGGTTTTTTTCTGCCTCTCTGAAACCATCAAACCTTCTCGAAGATAACCTTTGTGGAACTTAGATAATTGAAGAAATGATTTATAAGCTGCCTGGCCTCCTAACCTATCGTGTTAGTGAAATTTGATTTGGACTTTCAAGATTTTGGTACTAGCGACAGATGATTTATTGTTCCATGAGTCCCACTGTAATTTGAATTAGGTTGCAAAGCCATTACGCTGAACTTCGAGTGGAGGGAGAAGCAACAAGTTTTGGTTCTTTTTGCATTTTATAAATGTAACCTTTCATCAACCCACCTTCAATATCCTTCCTTTTAGTTGGCAACAACATGATACTGTTTTTTCTCTCCCCACTCTCACATGTTAGCGGATTTCAGATGTATCTAACTCCTACCGGTACCTTTTTGTTCCTATAGATCCCCCTATGGTATTCTCAATATTTGGTGGGGTCATACCACTTATGTTAAAGTTCTTAAATTGATATCTAAGTCTTTAGTGATTTATTTTAAAAAGCACAAATGGAGATTCCTTAGATTCTCTCTCGGAAATAATATTCATCTTTATGGTATTTCTCATTAAACATGTCCCTTCGGTAAATCATGTTTGCAGATATAAGAAATTGGGTAAACTGTTTTGTGAAAGTCACAATATGTTAACTTTGCCATTGTTAGCACGAGTTAATGACGTCACTATGTCAAATCTCCTATTATGGAATCAACAAACATTGAACTATTTGACACGCTGCAAATTTTCTATGTATTGTGCGTTTTGTTACTTGTGATATATTTCTCATCCAAATAACTGTGCTTTTTCTGCAGTAATTCTGATGTCGGTTTATTCTCTCTTTCTCATGTTGGGAAATTGGTACTTTGTGATTTGTGGGGAAGATTGATGGCGACTTGGGATATAGAGTGTGTGAAAAAATGTAATTACACTTCCTACGATCACTGGAAATTTTTAGAGTCCATATGGAGTTGTAATATTTAATTTTGTCATGGAAATGTATGCACATTTGATTTTAGTGGCTTTGGATGAATTTTAAAGGAGTTGCAAAATGACTCCCTAATCCATACGAAGTTAGATATTAAGGGAGAATAGAAACTAATTTGCGAATAATGTTTAGGTCAGTTATAAACTTCTTGAAATAGTACATGTACTGTGGAAGTTGTGGAGGTATTTTTTCTGAAAAGAGCATCATGTCACTACATGGATAACATTTACTTATGTACAGAAGATATATACTAATTTATATCCATTTATGAAAAGTGTTAACAGCTTTTATCATGTTTGTTATTTACATTAAGTTTCGTGCGAAAAACTTTGCATTTACCATTGTAACCTATTTTAATGTAAAATATAAAATAATTTAGATATAAATTTTATAGTGGATGTAAGTCTCATGCCATTTTTTCATAATTAAGTGGACTTTTGTCCCATAAATCATTTAAAGGGCCTCTTTGTACTATTCCCTAATGCTCCTCCACAAGGAGTATGATTAATAAAAATTTATTAGAATGGTGCACCCGACAACCATCTTACAATGTTATGAACCGAACATGTAGTGCTATTTATTAGATATTTTTCATGCGCTTCCTTTGAGAGATCAAGCAAAAAGGAAGGCAGGAGTGGGAGAAAGATGTTTCCAATGATAAACACACTATCTCAAATAATAATTTCTTTTCCATCAAACATTTCCCTACTCAGATATCAGCATGTCTTTATCAGGTAGATCCTTCATCTTGCGCACAATTATATTTGATGTGATGTAAAGTATTATTTTGCTATTTAGGGGCTAAAAAAAGCTGTCAGTGTTGAGCATATATTTTTAGAAACGTCGAGTATCACGCTCGTGATAAGAAACTCATATAAGTTTGAATGCTTCTCTGCTCAAGTGTTCTGCTGACGTTATTATAGGCTCGGTGGATGGATTAGCTTTAAGATACTTAGACTTCATGAATCTGATTCAGCATGGTAATGATAGACTTCTCTGTTGGTATTCAGTCTTTTTTAAGCACTTCAAAAGACATTTACTGTACTATGTTCTTTGTAGAGAGCATAAACATCATTTACCTGCTCATAATTAGGATTTTAAAATGACTATTTGTGCATACTTCATACACAGTATAGTTGGCTATGACTTTGTAGTCCCCCAGTTTATACTTAAGTGTGAATATTTTTCCTAAAAATTGTGGGATGGCCTTTTCATAGTGGCTCGGTTTAATTATTTTTGACGGAAAGTACAATCATATGGGAGAAAATGTCAATACTCAATTCCATCAGCAAGAGTATAACAGGTAAAATATATTGCGATCTCTTAGAGGACATTCTGCAATAAGTAGTACTATATGCCTTATTATACGCCAAGTATGAGTAATCTCTCTTACTGGTACAGCACAGACCTTCGACATGTAAGGATGCACTACTTAAAAGAGGCCTCAAGTGAAAGAGGCAGATATTTACATAAGCTTCTCCAAGGTATGTGTATAGCTGCTATGGGATTCATGAGGGATAGGCTTGCGCTCTTTCCTTAATACAAGTAGATTAGCTAGGCATTTTCATTTCCAAAACCAGTTCATGAGTGTGTCTGCATTGTCCTTGAGTTGCAAATAATTATTGCCATTCTCTTTTGCCTTCTTTGATAAAGTAGATTAAATTTAATAGCATTCTTTCTATGGGTAGTAAAGCTAGCAGACTGAGTTTAATCATTTAAAGGTTGTTTAATGGGTTTCCCACACACTTCCATCGCTTTTGTTCCTTTTCTCTTCCTTTTGTTTTTGTTTGTTTGCATCTATTAGTATTAAAGAGATATATGCAGTGTCTGTAGACAAACACATAAGAATTGTTTCCTTTGATGTTTAGTTTAACAAATTGGGCAAATCTATGTTAGACATCAAACTTGCTTGCATTAAGTGTGAATGATTAGTTAGCAAATGACTTTAACTGTGTTGAGTAACTCTCCAATTTATGTTTCTAACAAGCTACAATGATGGATTCTTAGATATATTTTAATGATTTTTTTGTTTGTTTTGCTTTTGATCGCTGTTTCTTTTTGGCAGTTATTAAAGAAGAAAACCAGGCTATGAATATGGGGAAACCTATGCCAACTCCATGAATCTGGTGCTTTCTTGATGAAATGTTTTCCACAATATTGGTGAGGTCAGTTGATTAGCTTTCAATAATACGAAGTTCAATGATTATGATCTGCTTGTAGAATATTGATTCCGGTGGTTGATCATGCCTGAAAAGAAATGCTAGCTGCACTATACTCTAGAGCGTCTTTAGTGACTGCTTGTCTTTGAATATTTTATTATGGTTCAGCATATAGATTTGCAATATTGTAAATGCCCACATGCTGAATAATGTCCACAAGGAACAGTCTATTTGGCTGAGCAGGCCCAGCCATTGGCTCTTTCTTGGGCTTCAGTTCAACTTTTGATGTGCCCCAAACCCCCATTCTCCTATTTCGTACTTTACTAAGAAGGTCGGGGACCGGAGAGCTTGTGGTGAAAGATCATTAACAACATATGGACTGGGATTCTAGGTGTTCCGAAATATGAGGAATAACTAGGACAGAAATCTGATTTTTGAAAAAATGTGTTCCTTGGTTAGCTACCTCAGTTTTTCTTCTGATAGTTTCATAACAAGAAAGATATATTGAACTGAAATCTGTGCTATTGTTGGTACTTGAAGCCTATGCTTATGCTGCATATTGTCTCTTGTTGTGCTGTAGTATACCCACTGGCTTACAAAGCATGATAGTTTCCTTGCCAAATTGTAGTCATGGAATTAGCAAAAGACATTATTTTTATCTCTCCAAAATCCATGGTCCATTATGTTATCCATGTGTTTCGTCAATACTTGAGAAACGTGTAATTTCATACAACGTTGTATGGATAACGAGGACAGAAACTTAAACAGTATGGGTAAACTATAGTTTTAAAATATTAAGAAACGAGTACGGTACAAAACAACTACAAAATTCCTTTAAAATCCATTATTTCTTAATTGTTATTTGAAAAAATTGCAAATAATGTAGTAATTTAATTAGTAAAAAATAATAGTGTAATAATATCACCCTAAATATAATAAGTATGAAATTTAGGGTTTTTAATGCATAATCAATAATTTGAAGCTATTAAAAATTGCAAACACTTTAGTCAAGTTTCCTTTTTTAGAATCGGTACGGGTTTGAGGTACGACACACTTTTGTAGTTTCTGTGTTACATAAATAACAAGTGACCTTCATAGGTGGGAGTTGCTTTGAGGTAATAAGAAGGAAATCTGAGTAACCAGAACTATGAGACAATTGGTCATTTGAGTATGTATGCATTATAAGCATAGGTAGAGCTCATTTGGCATGTAGCATGCATTTTACTTCCTCTCCATTCAGATTTTGTCAATAGCAATTCAATCAACGGCTAGGAAAAAGCATCTTCAATGTGTGTTACCACAAAAATGACATAATTCATGTTCATAACGGCACTCACAAAAGTATTTGTATTCGAAGGGTCAAGTATCGTGTTCAGTTAGCGTAACAATGAGTGGAAAAATTTGCTCTTAGAGATGGGCTATTTTGGCTGTTTATGCTGAACTCTAGCTTTGCATGTTAGTCTTCTGTGTATTAAATATTAATTAGTTCTAAAATCTTAGTAACACTAGGGGTGGTGTGCAAGTCATCATCATGATGATGAAAAGGTTTTAGACCTCCATCTTCATTCATTTGATCTTCAGAATCGACATTCCTAATCTTCAAAATTGATCTTCGTACAAATCTTTGAGGAAGAGATAGTATGTTCACTTACAAATATTTGTATATTCTGCATTGTCTGTTCCTCAAAACTAAATTTACACATACTAATAAGGTTGTACAAATCTAAAGAAGATTACAGGGCATCTATATATTCCTAATATATATAGGATATATTTAGGATGGTGGTCATACTCTCCAATGGTTTTATTTTTATGTGGGTGATTTGATTATGTATTTTCATTATTATGTGGATGTGTTTGTTTGTTTATTTTTTAGTGATTTGTACTACTTGCTAGCATCACTTTCCTTACTATCTAGCATTCACTAGATATATAATGACTCAAACTCACTTCTTCAACTGAACAAAAGGAATAATCATACACACATCACCATCCTATACCTTGCTTTGAATGCTAGCAGCTAGCTGATTCATTAGGCCTCTCTTACGGTCTTACCTTCCCCAGCCATCCTTGCACCTCCTTTGTTTTTTTATGTTTAGAATAATAAAATTAGATTCAGAGAGAGAAAAAAGCAAAAATTCTGCTGCCACACTTGGTTAATATATAGAAACCTTTCTTTCCACTCTTCATAATTTCAAACCGCTCTTCTTTCAGTACAACCGGAAGCTCCTCTCATGTGAAATTTCATTCAGCTTAAATACCAAGTTTCATTCAGTTTTGACTCCCCAATCCAATATTTTTGCTGCTGCTAGAGATTAGTTTCGTACTGTGTTCAAATTTGCACGTTTTATATGGAGTTGGCTTGGACGGAAATACAAGGTAAAATAGCTCATGATCCAGTTATCATTGATAAAATGATTTGCTCTTCAGCCAGCAGGCGCGTATATGTTCCTGGACCGGTCATAGTTGGCGCTGGACCTTCAGGCCTCGCCATGTCAGCTTGCTTAAGAGAGAAAGGTGTACCAAGTATAATTCTCGAAAGATCAAATTGCATAGCATCTCTGTGGCAGTTGAAGACTTACGATCGGCTACGCCTCCATTTGCCAAAGCAATTCTGTGAGCTCCCACTTATGTCCTTCCCGAAGAACTTCCCTACTTACCCATCTAAGCAGCAGTTCATCAAGTACTTGGAGAATTATGCTGAGGCATTTGGTATAAAGCCTTTGTTCAATGAGACAGTTAAGCTTGCCGAATTTGATAAAGTGTTGGGGATGTGGAGGGTACGAAGTGAATCCAAATCCTCAGGCTCAGGGTTTGATGGTGAGTTGATGGTGACAGAATATGTCTGCCGGTGGTTAGTGGTGGCAACTGGGGAAAATGCGGAGGTGATGATCCCTGAAATTGAAGGAATGGAAGAGTTTGGAAGTGCTGGTGGGAAGATAGTTCATACCAGTTCATATAAGAGTGGAGAAATATTTAAAGGTAAGAAGGTCTTGGTGGTGGGTTGTGGAAATTCCGGAATGGAAGTGTGTTTGGATCTTTGCCATCATAGTGCTCGGCCTTATCTTGTAGTGCGAGATACTGTAAGTTGCTATCTTCGAAATATCCGTCTTTCTTCTTCTTCTTCTTTTTCAGTTGAGCAAGTCATGAAATACTTGTAGGTTCGACATGAAGGAGTTAATTATATGCCGACCATTTTTTTTTTGTCTTTAAGGATTGAATGGCGAGTTTTAAGTAATAAAAAAGGCTGATGTGGTTTGGACAAATATAGAACCTAGTCCAAGAGCCTCTATTAGCATTCTTTTTTTTTTTTTTAAGAAATCTTTGATGGTAGCCTCTTTTTTCTTATTTTTTTCTTTTAATTTCTCGATCTCTGATCTCTTTTTTTAAGAAAAATGATTAATTGTGGCTGTTTGAAATGACCTAGCTAGGTTTCATAAACTGGTTTCTCTGCAATTCAAGTGTTAGTATTTTAGTGAAATTAAGTTTCTTCTCATAAGCTGGAAGTGTTTATGTTTCTTGATGTGTGGTGCTTTCTTGGAATCCGCGATCATGCGTTAGAACTTAAAATCAGGAACATGGTATCATAATACTAATCATATAAAAATCATCACTCCCTTTTTTTTTTTTATCTTTCTACTAATTCTTTTGCACGTCCCTCTGTGGAATGGCACCATCTCTCTACACGCCCTCTTTGCCAGGAAACCATACAGGAATTTCAACCTTTATCTTTTTCTTAACTCCTTTAATTACACCCTTTTATCTTTGTGCAACTTTTTTCTCTGTTGCTTTTTTTATTTCGTGTTTTTTTGTTTTGATTAAATGTTTATGTGTTGCCTTTAATTTGTTCTAGGTACATGTTCTACCTCAGGAGATGCTGGGTAAATCAACTTTCGGCCTGTCCATGTGTCTCCTGAAATGGTTGCCCGTGCGCCTAGTTGATCAGTTTTTGTTAATCATGTCTTGGCTTGTGTTCGGCGACACTTCCAGGCTCGGATTGGTAAGACCCAAGTTGGGTCCCTTGGAGCTCAAGAATGTGGCTGGAAAGACACCGGTGTTGGATGTTGGGACTCTCGCCAAGATAAAAAGTGGAGACATCAAGGTAGTTTGCCCTAATTATTGTGTATCAGATCTGAGCAATATATATATATATATATATATATATATTTTCACCTCTGCGAACCTCGTATTTAATGATAGATCCTGCTGCTAGCTGTAATGTTTTCTCACACCCATTAATAGGATACTTTTGTTTGGACATAAAATACCAGTTCAGTCATTACCAATAAGCCTAATAATTAATCTGAAGGATACACTATATATTATTGGTTTTATTCTTTTTCTGGTTTTAGTCCTCCTCATATTCTGTGTGTCATATATGTGATAAAGGTATGCCCAGCGATACGAAGACTAAAACCTCATGCTGTGGAGTTCATTGATGGGAGAACAGAAAAGTTGGATTCGATCATCCTGGCAACTGGTTACAAAAGCAATGTCCCATCTTGGTTAAAGGTAACCACCGTCTTATTGTGCAAAGAACTTTTAATTAGTAACCAGTATCTTCAATCATATGCATGTTAATTTGCGCAGATCCAATTTTTATATATTTCAAATGGAAATCTATTTTTCAGGAGGGGAATATGTTTTCAGATAAAGATGGGTTCCCTAAAAAACCATTCCCTAATGGCTGGAAAGGCGACAACGGGTTATATGCAGTGGGATTCACCAAACGCGGACTGCTGGGTGCCTCAATGGATGCCAGGAGGATAGCTGAGGATATCGCACAGTGCTGGAAAGCTGAGTCCAAACATCATCTGACTTCATATCCCTCCTCAGTAGTACTACTTCCACAGACGACATGAAATAAGGCAAGGCTTGATCTGCTAGGAGAGAAAAAGAGTTAAAAGAAGAGAAAATTTTAAGTTTTGGAGGGTGTTTTTGATAATGGCTAACTATGGAGGGCGGGAGTCATGGCTACTTCATGGGCGTCCCTCCATTCGAAGAAAACGACGGAAGCGAGATAACTGCTTTAGCTTTTCCAAGTGTGCATAAACCAACCCAAGCGTGATGATTCACAAGGAGCCTATCCAGGCATATA
The DNA here is from genome assembly GCA_002312845.1 of Kalanchoe fedtschenkoi. Lineage (NCBI taxonomy): Eukaryota > Viridiplantae > Streptophyta > Magnoliopsida > Saxifragales > Crassulaceae > Kalanchoe > Kalanchoe fedtschenkoi. Next base: position 3,552,433 of record NQLW01000095.1, read on the forward strand.
TGCTTCTTGTAGGGGACCTCAACTACCTGTACAGTACACCCTTGAAGAGTAATGACTTCTCTTTCGCATCTTTTAGGTTTAATTTAGAGCGTGAAGTTATATATATGGGGGATTATTGTAGAGTTCTGGCTATTAGTAAAATTTTGCTTGGGGGTTTTATTGTGTCTATATATATGTACTTACGGATTCTGGGTCAGAACTTAATTACCGGAAACTTTTTAAACGGAGAGATTTCTCCGGCCGAGACAAAAAAAAAAAGGTGTAGTCTTATATATGCTCTACTGATTGAGGGGGAGTTTGCCTGTGAGCTGGCTCATGGATAGATATGATTTCAAGGTCTCTCCTATGGTTATTTGCAACACATGGTGGCCACACCAACGAACCCAAATTCTGGTCCATCCATTTGTGAAGAGAGAAGATAATAACAAAGTTAATAGAGTGATAAAGAGCTCTCTTTACATTATTCTTGTGGTCCAGTTAATTGAGTTAAATGGGTCTGATTTAAACTCCAGGGGATGGACCATCTGATGCTTTGTGACATTCATTCAATGTTTTGGATCCATTAGGTTGTTACTTGTTAGTGTTTGATTCAAAATTGATGACTAATTGGGGCACCTATCTATCGAGCTATCTGCCCTGTGTCTTCATGCCAAATTGCTCAACTATTACTGCATTTCTGATCTCAATGAAAGAAACATTCATCCATTTCATGACTCTGCCGCAGTGCACATTGATTGTCTTGATGATGATTAGTCTGGGGCCCCTATATTCCCCTTGCTATACAGTTATATCTGCATAATCCTCAGACCATCGCATGCTGTGTTGGCCAGCCAGCAACTTGTGTGATTTTGTTTGCTTCCTGTTCCTCGCCATACCTTTCACACTTGACTTTGCCGAGCTCTGCCTGCTTCATTTTGTTCCTCGCAGTCAACTGCTCGTCTGACCAGACTTCATTGGATCCAGGCCTCAAGTAGCCGCATCTGAGAGCTTGGTCAATTGCAAATGAGTGCGGAACTCCTCCTACCCACAACGGGTTATAAGCTCACTGGTTCCTGCATCTTGTCCGGTTCCATGCGTTAGAATCCAACAATGAGCGATGGAAAAATCAATCATGAACGTGACGTGATAATATTAAGTGGAGGAAATTGAAAGGTTATGCTGCTGTAACTAAGACAGTTATATTTAATCTCTACATACACTCCGTACACTAATACTCGAGATATATCTCATTCTAGAGACATCTGTTTCTCGAGAATGGGAGCGAGTTCGGGAAACGAAAATGACTAGACTGGTCTATTATTATTCGTTACAAACTGCTACCCTTGGAATTTGAACCTAAAATCGCTTGGGGAGATAAAGAGAAAAAAACCAGCTCACAAAGTCGGCGTGCAAGTTCATGACAAGGACACAACAGTAATCGTATCAAACTTGGGAATATTATCGCTACAAGGCCATAATTGACTGGTCACTTCGTCATAGTGTGGGATTTACGGGACCGCCACTTTTGGTACAAGCCTAGAACAATGTGCAATCATTCTGACATCCTTTAACTAAACACTGTACTACTCCTGCACCCCATGTAACTTTGAGCGGCAATCCTCATCGCTCAGGTAAACATATTGGAATGATTGCTGTGGGCAAAGATTCCGGAGGGCTTGGAGTGTTTTTGATATTTTTAAAGCATATCCCTGCGACGAGACAATGCACGCACCTTCAACGGAGTGTGTGTGTGTTGGGGCAGGTTGGGGCGTGGTTTGACGTAAAGGGTCCCCTTTTCTTCATTCTAGCTTTAGCACGCAAACAACAAGCTTATGTGGCTTGTACAAAGTGTGCTAAAGAAACTATAGGCTCTTAAAGCTATGTGCAGGGAGCCAACCGAAACTATGGCTGCTAAATGAGTGTGCTCTTATTTACTAAACGGACCTAAACATGTTGCGTCTACTTAACACACCCATCACTTATTTAAGCAAACATGTAAATCCACAGTGTATATTTTGAGTTTGTTTGCCCTTTAGTGCTCACACATGTTTCTTATTTGAGATACAATCTTAAGTCTGTCTCTAAGATAGGCATCATCGATCACCACCTGAGGTATGATACTAAAGGAGTCATCATGGACCCAAAGCAAAAGAGAGAGAGAGGGAGAGAAGGGGGGAGTGAGCAAGTGTACCTCAGCAATGTGGTTGATGACAGATAAAAGTCCATTACATCCACTTTCACTCAAATGCACTTTATTTCCCCACGAGAGCTAGCTCAGTATCTTTGCTTCCAGGCTTTATTTAAGAATCTTAGCTCAGGTGCGCACTGCGACTGGTGGAGGATCCCTGCCCTACCATTTCAGATGCCCAGCATTGAACTTCCACGCCTGTACAGACATTAAAATCATATCAAGTTCATCACGAGGATACAAGCTAAGCTGGAGTAGCACATTGATCATCAATACAAGACCATTTTACCTGATACTAAGAAGCCCATATTCAAAAGATGGATACGAGAATCCATCAGTACTGACCTTAAAATAGTACACTGTTTAAGCTTTGAACATCGCGGCCCAACATGCTTTCACTCTTTCAATACGGTAGGCCGAAATATCAAGATTGTGCTGCTGATATTAACCCGGTTAGATGGGCTCAGATATACCACACACAGACTCCTGAAGTTGCCTGTCAGTTGATGATACCAGCCAACTAACTGGCTGAAGAAAACTTAAATGTCCAGCAACGGCAAGCTTTTCATGATAGCAAGAGAATTTGCCATGTGATTGGAACTTCCAAGTTCCAAGTATGAGCTGAATGTAACTGATAATAATAAAATGAGGCTGGGTTTCAGCATGTGAACAACAAGTGAGTAATACTAAAACAGCATACCCTGTTATAGCAAATGATGAGCAGACTTCGGCTTTCTTCATGTAATAATTAATAACAACTTCAGCAATAAATACATTATACATTACTCCTACACGGACTCTGACTCTCATGAGAACAGAACTCAAAATCCCATAGCACAAGAGTCAAACTTCAATCCCATACAAGGCTTCCCAGGGAAACCATAGCAGTGCCTTATTAAAGATGCACGTCACATCTATACATAAAAGGCAGACACTTTATGGCAGATACACAATCAGATATTTCCTCTATTTGATGAATATGTAATTGTGTGTGAAGTAAAAGGGATCGTCATTAAGAATGTAACATTTCCCTCATTTTTTTCAGGGACCTGATCAGTTTGGAGGCTTTCTTGTTCGTGTATTTTTTTTCCTTACATGGTCAGTCTTACGCACACTAACCAGGCTCTATTTTTCAACCTGAGATGCTCTTTTAGTGGTTCCAGTGTCAGATGAAGTACGCTTTTTCCTGGAACAACCAAAATTTACATCATCAACATAACATTTCCGTCTGATATAGAACACCATGTCACTGGAATCTACCAAACTCCAACTCCATACCAATTAAACTCTAACAACAGAATTACACATTTAGGATAGAGGCTTGCTTCACTGATGCACTCTAAATTGCACATCTAGCAGCTGACCAAGAACTCTAGAAGTGTGTTTGGTTTAGAGGAAATAAGCAGAAAAGGAAAACGGGATGGAAAATTAGTTCTCTATGGAACCCATTCCGTTTTACTTTGTTTGGTAAGGGGTGGAAAATCAATTAGAAAATACTCGAACACTCCCTGCTTTGTTAAATTTTTTCATCTAATTTTCTCTTCCCTAACTTTCTCTAAACCAAAAAAAGATTCCTCCCATTTTCCCTCAAATTTTCCGCTCCGTCAGATTTTTCCTAAGCCAAACACAGCATGAATGACCGATTCTCTTCCATTCTACCTAATCATTATACCTATGCTTGATTAACTCAAAACCAAATTCAAATCCACACAAAGAAGTGTCCGACCTAAATGCATACAAAATCAAGCAGAAACAAATCTTTCAAAAGAAATGGTCAAATACTGCAGCTAATCAAATCCATCAGGCATCCAACTATCAGCAGCAAATCAGATTCAAACAGTCCGGGAAAAAAAAAACGCTGCGGAATTTTGAAATTCGAATCGAACATACGCAGACTGACACGATTTCACAATCATCATTCGATTTGACGGGACCAGAGTTCCTTACCATCTCCGTCCTCTCCGAATCACGACCTCGCGAAGCGCGCGCAATGCGCGATAATGCGCAAATGAGCTTGGTTCAATCGATGATGAAAGGTCTTCTTTTGAAGAAATGAACGGCCCAGATTATCTAAAGACTGAAGATCCAACGGTGTGCACGCTAGAAGTGTAATGTAAGTTTGGTGCAGGTAATATTAATTTAATAGGCTGGAAGCTGGATAGCCAAAATATTTTAATCATTGTAAAAATAATAATTTTTTTAATTTAGTCTGATTTTCAATTTTATACCATAAATTCAACTCAAATTTGATTTTTTTAAGTCAAATCCTATCTTATTATAACCCAACAAGGCAGAGTACCCGTCGAACCGACGGGTTGGATCGGTCCGGTTCGAAAAAAATTAAAAATCGAATCAAATTATTAGTTATCGGTTTTTGAAATTTGAAACCAAAAATTTAAAACCGAACCGGTCACTAACATTTAAAACCGAACTGAACCAACCGGTTTCAAACCGAACCGAATCTACCGGAACCAAATCAAACCGACCAATTTTAAATCGAACCGAACCAATCGGGACCGAACCGAACCGACCGTGACGCTCCAAATCCTATTCTGTTATATATATAGATTGAGTCCACAATTCATTAAAATAAATAAAAAATATTAAAAATAATAGAAAAAAACTTCACCTAGCTAGTATTGACAGAGTTAAATTCAAAACTCAAACTATAATATTCAATTCAGCTAATAATCAATTTAACTTCATCTAACATTCTGTATTCGCTACTAGCTGAAGGTTCGGAGATAACATTGGCATAAATTGCGTAGTAATCAGAATGACGAAATCACACGTAATATAACCAAATATTTTGATTGAATTTTACTGCTGATAATACAAATTCATATTGAGTTTTGTTTTTAGAATTTTGAGATTTACAGCTTAAATTTAAAATTTTAAAACGTTGAGATAATTTGATATTTTAATGAGACTCATTATAATTTAATTACGTTTGCACTTCTAACACATCCTTCTAAAAAAATCAAATAAATCAATATGCATTAAAAAAAACTGACAAACAAAATCGGTTGATTTAAACTATTTCGACAGCAAATGAGTGAATAGCAAGTAAGGAGATGCTCTACAAGTACAAACCATTCGAATTATGCATTCAACCCCAATCTCGATTGAAATTCATATTTGAGCTCAATTGTGTGAAATTTTCAAATAATTATTAAATTTTTGTAATAAAGGGTAAATTTCCTAGTTAATAATTAATTTTGAACTAGTTTAAAACATTTTAAAATAAATTTATTTTAAATATTTATAATGATTTGAGCAATTCAGAATTGAGCATATATTTTTACGACTTTTTACAACTCTGTTTAAATTTATATTTATGAACATTTAAACAAACCACTCATAAAAATACAAATATCCAGCTATTCTCTACTCATTAAATTATTTTAAAATAATTTTCAAAAAGTTATTAGTCTGAGTACTTTAAAACATGATTTGAGTTAGTTAAATACATTTTATATTTTACATGAATTAAATAAATAAATAAATATTAATTAATTCAAAAAAATAATTAATTCATCATCATAAATCATAATCATAAAAAATATTTTTATGCCATTAATAATACAAAACTTTTTAAATTTTACACAAATTAAATACATATATATTAATATTCACAATTAAAACGGTCACCTAGTTTTTGGATAAGAAACTTATGGCCATTGAACTGATTGAAGAGCCTCCAGCTGCAACGTCATCCACGCAATCTATTCTCTTCTGTCTTCTTTGTCCGCAAAATCCGCTTTGACTTCTCTCGCTCGCTTTTCCTCATTCTCAGGCGACACAGTGCGGAGCCCAGCAATCAGGTAACTCTCCTCTACCCGCTCCTGCAACGGTCAGTAGGCAGGCGTGCGATCGAGCCTGTGTTTGAATCTTGTAGGTTTTGTTGTGGAGTTTGGAAAGTCGAGTAACCGTCTCCCTCCTTGATTCGGTTACAGGCTTGATTTGATTGTTATGAGTGAGTGTTTTGAATCGCTAGGGTTTCGTCAACTGATCAATCTTTATTCCGTTCTTGATTTGGTGGTGGAATGAAATGGTCGGGCCGGGCTTTGAGAGGCTACCGGTTGCATTTTCTTGCAGTGTAGATGGTCGTATAGAAGGTTAGCATATCGAATTGAAACGGGGAAGATGCTGTTGATCTTCTGATGACACTGCGAAATGATTATGTAATGCGTCTTTGGTATGTTGTACGTATGGACTGATGGAGGAGATATTCAAGTTCCTACTGGTTGCATTTTCTTGCGGTGTGGGTGCTCGTATAGAAGGGTTAGCATAGAGTTTTGTTACGTTGTGAGGTTATGCGAGCCATTCTAATTGAAATGGGAAGATGCTGTTGATATTCTGATGACATTGCGAAATGATTGTGTAATGTGTCCTTGATCCGTCTGTCCGTATGGATTGATTGAGGCGAGGGTCAAATTCCTACTGGTTGCATTTTCTTGCTGTGTGGATGCTCAAACATAAGGCTAGCATAGAAATTTGTTCTTTTACGAGGTTATGCAAGCCATCCAATTTGAATTGGGAAGATGCTGTAGATCATGTAATATTATTGCTAAACGTTAATGTATGGATTTCAGGGCTGATGCTTCTGTATACAATAGAAATAATTCTTTCTGGCGGTTGTGGTGTGGAGCCTGACTCTTTGTGTGTTTGGTTTTTTTTTTTGCTCGCGTTGCTGTTGGAAATTTGATAGCCTACAGCTGTAAATATAGCTCTTGAAAGACACAAGGGGTTGATATGGGAGAGTCTGGAAAAGAAAGGGATCTCTCAGAGCTTATGGGCCAGCTTATCAGGAGGACTGCTCATAACAAGAAACTTGTTGCCCAGGCCTTAGCAGTCAATGTATGTCTCTAAATATCTAATATAACTAGTTTTCATTTGAACCTGTACTCTTTCTAGTTTGTCTAAATGCTAAATATCAATAGGAAATTGAATCTTTGAATACTCAAGTGCAAAACCAAGTTCTGCAAATGATTCATGGCTCACTAATTTATAAAGTCTTCTCGTTACCTATGAAAAAGAAAATAATGAACGATGTTGCATATTGATTTAGCTGATCAGCTGGACATAAGTTATTTTTTATTCCGTTAGATAATCTTCATGGAATTTAATTGATGTGTTGCTGCATGAATCAGATGGTAGTTTTTTTCTTCTTATTTTATATATTGTCCTTGCAACTGTGCAGGCAATGTACTCAGATAGGAGTAATCAAATCTATCCTGTCGACCATTGTAAAGAAGCTGAAGATCAACACCACTGTAACTACTGCGATAATGATGATAGTTGTCCAGTTGTGAGATCAAAGACAAAACTGATGAACATTTTGATAGAGACTAGGCAGACTAAAGAAGTTCAAAATATATTCACATTTCTGGTTGACTCAGGACACAGACCATCCCTCATCTCTTACACAACACTTTTGGCCTCCATGACTAGGCTGAAAAACTTTGAAACTTTGCCGGCAATAATTTCTTCCATTGAAGCTAGAGGCTTGGAGCTGGACTCAATATTTTACAACGCAATCATTAATGCTTTCTCAGAATCTGGGAACATGGAGAGTGCTATGCTATACTTTGAGAAAATGAAGGTGAGTGGATTTAAACCCACCACAAGTACATTTAATACCCTGATCAAAGGGTACGGAAAAGCAGGGAAACCTGAAGAATCTCTGAAGTTGTTGGAACAGATCTCACAATCTGGAATGGCAAAACCTATTCTTAGGACGTATAATGTTTTGATCAAAGCCTTGTGTAACAAGCAGCCAATGGCAGAGGTGTGGATTGTGATTGATAAGATGGTTTCATCTGGTTTGAAACCAGATGTAGTTACTTACAATACCATAGCAGCTGCTCATGTTCAGAATGGTGAAGTACTTGTTGCTGAACAGATGATTGCAAAAATGTATGAAAACAATGTAAGACCCAATACAAGAACCTGTTGCATCATCATCAATGGATATATTAGAGAGGGCAAGATGACTGAAGCATTGAGGTTTATACACGAGCTCAAAAAGCTTAAAGTGCGTCCTGATCGAGTAGTTTTCAATTCCCTGATTAAAGGCTTTCTAGACATTGCGGATAATGATCGGGTTGGTCAGGTACTTTTTGTGATTATTTTCCTATTTCTTTTATTATTGTATGTCTTTCTTCAAAGCATTTTTAACTGGCTGAACACAAAAAACATACCTGGAACTCATTTTGGCTCTCTGTCTGTCTCTCTCTTTTTTTTGGTTCTTTGCTAACTTTGCTTATGTTTCCCGCCGTGTTGAATCTCTTGTATATTCACGAATCAGTTACGGTGGCATCACAAAAGTTTGGCTGGATATTGTAGCAAAGAATAAAATTAATTATGTTTCTAACAGGTTGAGACTAATCAAGTCCATTTATTGACAGGTTTTGACTCTCATGGAAGAGTTTGACATTAAACCTGATGTGATAACATTCAGCACAAGAATGAATGCATTTAGTGATGCTGGTCTCATGAACAGATGCAGGGAGGTGTTTGATGAGATGCTGGAAGCGGGTATCAAGCCAGACTTGCACGCATATAGCATTCTTGTTAAAGGGTATGTCCGCTCACGGGAACCTGACAAGGCTGAAGAGCTTCTGAATGCCATGATAGAGTCTGGTTTTGAGCCAAATGTTGTGACCTTCACTACAGTCATTAATGGATGGTGCGGTTTTGGAGACATGGAAAGATCAATTCGAATATTTGAAAAGATGCTTGAATATGAAACAAAACCCACTCTGAAAACTTTTGAGACTTTAATCTGGGGATATGGGGAAGCAAAACAGCCACGGAAGGCTGAAGACTTGCTTGACATAATGGAGAAGGAATTTGATATCTCACCTGGCAAGACAGCTATCCGTAAGGTTGCTGAAGCCTGGCGTGCCTCTGGACTGCCAAAAGAAGCAGGGAGAATATTGCGTTCCTGGAATCTCAAAAAGTCTAGCCACCAAGATGAGACCAAGGAAGACACAAATATTGCAAAATTAGAGAATATATATCAGAAGCAACCACCTAGCGACCCCAATTCAACCCGATTTCAGCAACCAAATGCAATTCTAACCGATCATAAAGTCTCTGGATCCATTACTAAAAGAAACCGAATGGTTCTGAGAGACACTGGCGTCTCCTTTGACCACTCATGGAACGCTACTGCATCCAAATCAACATTTTCAGCTAACTCATGCAAGTTTGGCGCCAAGCTGTCTGTTGTTTGCAGGAAGCATTGTCTAGCACAACCTGGCATTGCTCATTCGTACACACCAGTGTTCCTGAACTGAATCAAGAAACATACGGATACGTCCCCAGAACTCTTATTCCAGTTCCAAGTTACCAAGGCAAATTCAACACCCAGTACTAGTACATAAGGAGTTTTTCTGCAAGCCACTTGTGAATATGTGAACTGCCACTTTTTCATCTTCTGTAAAAAAGTAGGAAAAAGGGGAAAAAATGACTACACCACGGCTCTCTTGTAATTCGCCCAATTGCCTATGGCTTTCAGGAGTGTGTGAACACGACTCTAACAGAATACTCCCATTCCATGGCCTGCTTGTTTTGTTTTCTTATTTTTCGTTTCTAGCTTCTGGTTGAGTATTTTCATCTGAGGGAAAACATGCGCGTTTATTATCTGCATTTTCTTAAACTGGTTAAATGTGGGCTGAATCACATTAGTGCAATATTTAAGCTGATTCGGCAAATGTCAAATATTTATCCTAATGGTCAACTGGTTTAACTTTTGTAAATCCTCAGTTTTATTTGAAAAATATAATAAATGACGATCTTACTTACCCGAAGCCACAATGCTCACAGTTGTTCCTGGCTGAGCATGCATGCTGGATAAACCAGTTTCTTCAACTGAGCGGCCACCAGCCTCATGTATCTCATGCGCTCTACGCTGTCTCATTCTCATCCGTTATT